>CM032059.1:61042645-61642645 GCA_018831715.1 Matsumurasca onukii
TGATGAAGACAAATTTCAACAATTTTGATATAATAGGAATTAGAAATAGGTCTGTAATTGTTGGATTTGTGGATCGCCCTTTTTTATAGATTGGAATTGTTACAGTTACTTTTAAGCAATCAGGAAAGACACCTTGTTGAATTATGCGATTAATTATTATGAACAATGGGAAATGTATTTGTTTTATACGAGGTGTACGATAAAGGTGTCCTAATGGATTACAGAAGTACTATTAAGGCTAGAAAGATGAAACAAACTTTTCTATCTGGAAGTATTGCATTTCAGGAAAAATATTTTAGAAGATTCTCCAGTATGTACAGAATTTTGTCAATACTGAAACTCCAGGCGGTCAAAACTTGGGAATTTTAATCACAAAAGGTTCATATTGTATATTTTGAAATCAGAGGCCGAATTTTATAGGATTTTGGCTGGAAACAATTTTTTGATATGTTAGCCATTACAAAGCTAGAGCCATGAACGCATGAGTTCGTGAAAGCATTACTGGGCTTACCGTTAAACTTTGATTTGATTTGGAAATGTAACTTTTACGTATTATTTCTCAAGAATTTGACAAGCTTTTAATGGTTTGTAATTACAAAGCATGTTTTAAAACATTGTAACCTCAAAATCTATATGTAAACTTGTATTAAGTTGCTATTTCATGAATAAGTCAAAATATTAAATAGTAAGATATAGCATATTGCATATCATTTAAGATAATTTAAATATGAACATGTTTTGTATAAAACATAACTTTATATCTTAATTCGTTTTAAGAGCTATAACAAAAACCAATTTAACATTTTGCCTGTATTTTTAGTAGTATTTATACAGTGGATTTGATTACTTGGTGTTACCTCATTTTCAAGAGCCACAATTCTAATAAAATAGGATTTACTTGGAGTAAAAACTCATAAAATGACATAAAACAAACATAAATAAGAATATAACAATAATTATTTGTAGCTGTTATAAAAACAGGATTTGGGAGAAAACTATTATGAGAGTTTAATTTATTTGCACTTTGCAATTTTTGTTGCTGTATTTATATCAGCTGATTGATTATATCTAGCTGTTAAGTATTGTTTGTATTTGAATGAGTATTCATTTTTATTTGACACGTAACGTGAGAATTTTCATACAGCCGTACAGAGGCGAAATCAATCGGCTATTTACAACGAAATATATTGCAAAGTGAAACTCGCTCTTCTCCCAACTGTTCTTACAACTACAAACAGTATTATTATATTCTTATGTTCAATTTTTATATTTACTCGAGGATTTTGAAAAAAAACATTTTGTGGTGTATGTAAATGAATCGACGTATAAACTACTACAGGCAAAATCAAAGATTCCTTGTTTTCTGTATAACTAGCGGTGGAAAGTTATTTAATACAAACGTTTACAATATGCCGTATCTTATATCTTTTGACTTTGATATGACAATAAGAGCTTCAATGTTCATAGATTTTGAGTTAAATGTTTGGCTTTATGCTTACTTACATACCATTAAAACGTGTGAAATGTCGGCAAACTCATATTTTAAATCAGGGCCCTAGTTTAACATTTCCAGAAGCGTCCGCGAATAATAGCTTTGTAATAAGCAACATATCAGAATTGTTTAAACCAAAATCAAAAATTGTCTTCTGAAATAAAACTGTACGAAATATGTTTCCACCTTTAATACTTTCGAGGACTGTTTTGAGACACCCTATATTGGAGCTCTTAACCTTTTTTCCTAATCTTATTTCATCTCTATCTATATTTAGAATATCTATATCTGTTTAATGGTAAAAGGTGCTGGCCCGTGGTAGTCTTCTTTTTAGATTTTAGGATTTTAAGGCTGCGCTTTAGGGATATCTTTTCACTAATAGGTGACAAAGAAAAGGTCATTATCGATATTAATTTGTGTAGATTTTAATACTGCTATGCTATCCGAACATTTTGTGGGCATTTTGCAGGGGAGTCAAATTCAATTGTTGGCAAGAATTTATTAGGCTCATCAGTCAAAGATATGATAGTGTTTTTGCTTATTGTAGGACTTGTTTTGCCAAATATTCCAGCTGTTTTACAGGGTTTTGAGATCTGCCCTCGTCGGTACGGAGGTTTCCTCCGTGTCTTTTCTTTATGTATTAAAATTCAGGTTTTGTGTATTAGTCGTGGTCTAAGGTCAATTGTACTCACTTGCCTCTTCCTAAAAGAACCCCGAGATAGCCATTTTCTTAGTTTTAACAAAAGGGGTCAATGTGATAAAGCGAGTAGTAGCACACCGCGGGCGTTTAAAGTCCGTGGCGTAATCCGCACTACATTTGCTGGATGAAACCTCCTTAATGCTGTACTAGTGATGGTTTATGCTAGTTTGAAAAATCAACTTGTTGTTTAGTTATAGTGCTTAGTTTTAGTTTTATAAGATGGAGAGGGAAGAATGTCATTATTTCAAGACTTTTGGACATTGTGGAGCGGTAAACAGTACGAGTGTGAATAGACCAGAGAATAGTTAATGCTGCATGCAATTGTTTCCTGATGAGTTAGTTCCATATTGATATCGTTGCATTTGTCTTCAAAAATAATTATTCAAACCCATTCATTGAATGTTGCAACCTTGTATTGATTTACTATTTAATTTATACTTTGTAATATTTGCTAACGGTATGTTAAGAGCTTTTGTTGGGCTCTTCATCTTAATTTACATTTTTTTAACCAAATTATGTAGTGTAAACTTATAAATAATAATTTATATGTACCTCTCATTCAAGTTTGATATCAATAAACTTGGTTTTCAAAGTTAAAAAAAGAATTTTTTCAAAATCTGGAGGAAACCTCCGTGAGCTCAATGGTGTTTTAAATTTTAAGCTACCCACGAGGGTTAAAATTAAGTTATCATTTGCTTTGCATTTAGCTTCTTTAATTTGATTTTTATATATAACTTTTTCAAAGCATTATATTCAACTTTGTACACATTGTTGGTTTTGATTTTCATGAAGACCAAGTAGTTTTTTTCCTTATTGAATTTAACTCATTTGAATACCAGGTATTGAGACTAGATTTTTGACATTACATGATCTAACCTTTTTTCAACTTTGGGACAGCACATGTTGAATAAGTTAGAGAGTAAATTTATAAACATTTCACAGTTTTATTCGGCTTCATTGTTTTCAGACAATAAATAGTACCAATTGATCTGGTCTAACCCATTTTTTAAGGTTCCAATTGTGTTGTCATTAAGTAACCTATAAGATATTGTTTGAGTTTTTAGTGATACATTCAATAGGTAAAGTCAAGAGGCCATCATGATCTGATAATCCTAGCTTAACTACTTTAGTAGAAACATTTCGAAAATGTACATTGCTCATGATGTTGTCTAGGCAGACATTTTGTCTTGTAGGCTCGCTATTTAGACCGTAATAATTTAGAGATCTTAAACTATCTAACAAATATTTAATATTTTACTGCTCGGTTTATTTACATCAATATTTAAATCACTAATAAATATTTTAGACTGTTTATATTTTGGTTTTGAAAGTATATTATTAGCTCTTTTAATTTATCTATGAACAATTTCTCATCAGACGCTGGTGTTCTATAGAGATAGAGCGATTATATTCGGCCAAGTCAAATGTATGGCAGAGGCTTCAAATACTTCTTCCAGACAGAACTTACTAATATCTATTTTGTTGAAGCCTGTGTCACTGTGAACAAACAGCCTGATCCTCCATGCCTAAGTTAACCTACAGAAGCTACTACCTAGCCTAAAATTGGATGGTGGTGTGCATAAATTAATCTCGTCTTCATTTAGCCAGTGTTCATTGATACTCAAAACTACACATTCCAATGTGTCTACTGAAATTGCAACTGATCAGTTTGTTTCTTAAGGATTGAATATTTAGGTGGACAAATGTTAGTTTACTGGTTTTATCTGTATTTTGATTACTTGAGCTTGGAGTATTTGAGTTTAAGCTGTTAGTTGAACATTGAAAATTTTGCTTAGTGCTTAAATATTCTGTTTTATTGCAAAGACCCTGAGTATTCCTAAATAACAAATCAAATTAACTACATGGCTAAAAACATCTTCATTTGGCTCTTCAGGTTTCATCATTTCTTCTATTATGAGTCCCTTCGATTCTACACTCAGTTCCTGCATGGTTTCAAGCTTGTCACGTTTCCGTTTGGTGATTCCCTAGATAAGGTGACTTCTTGGGTCCTATGATTCTCGTTGAGTCAGCGAGTACCTCCTTTTCCCTTCCATTGAGATGAAGACCGTGCCTAGTGTGTAGTTCCCTTTGGCACCCTGCAGCACTGACCAATGACACATTCTTTCTTCCCACGGCAGATCTCCTTAAGATCGAGGTTAAGACAATTTAGGGTATAATTAGGGATTAAGACTTAAGTTAGTTTTAGTGAAGGTTAGCTTAGACTTGGCTAAGTTAGTATTGTTTAATTAACGAGGCAAATTCCTCCTTCAAAAACTCAACTTCAACTTCAAAAATAAAACTGATATAGCTATGCTTACGTAAAAAACTGGATAGCATGGTGTTTTTGTTCACAAGAATACACCACACCATCAGTCATTTCATCAGACATTCATCATTCATCCCATATTCACCTCAAAGTACCCCCTTAGAATGGTTGGTCTCACTCAATTAAAGTATCATTAGTTAACCTTCAATCACAAAACAAAATAAAGATGATTGCCTGCGTCCTGGCTCAGTGGGTAGAGTCGGCTTGCAAAGCGCAAGGTCGGGTTCGATTCGGTGCAGGCACAAGGGTTTGGGCAGCTTTCCTAAAAGAAATCTGTGATGCCCACAAACCCTAGGTTAAGAACAAATTAAAATGCAATTGACATAGAGAGGAACAAAAACCCTTACCATAGTAAATAATCTAAGGTTTGCCTTGGGAGGAGTTATTTAATAGTTCAATTAATACTGATTTTAATACTACGATAGCATTTCTTTGTTTGTTCGAGGTAGTGAACAAGAGAATGTGATATAACATATCCACCGCCAAGGCGTAAGGGAGATATCGATCACACAGAAACCAAGATTTCTCTTTCCATTTACCACTTTGCTTGACATGAGCTCTCTTCCATTACCCCAGTACAGATGGTGGATATTTTTGAATATTGTTTGAAGCTCTGATACTAATTTAGGTATTAAGACAAAAGAGTCATCGTCACATTTCAAAATGTATTTAAAGTTAAACTCCTTGTCGAACCAAGAAAGTGCCTCTAGAACCTTACTGGCCAAAGTCATGTAACTATCGGGGCTGATAATAAAACAAGTCATTGTACTTAATTTGTTCGTTTCTGAGTTTTGCTATCTTTTTACTGGGTAGTCCACTACTCCCAATTATGAAAAAGTATTGCACATCAGCAAAGTCTTTCATAAACAAACCCCACGACTCTCTTATGGCTGTCCGTTGATCTAAGTTATCAGCACCGCTTATAATAATGATGATCAAAAAGTAATTGATCGCACTGAACAGTTTTATATCTTTAGCACTTTTTTCTCTTAATAAATGTTCTGAGTCGTTGAAATTGGCTGACTTCTCATTAAACCCTAGGCTGATAAAATTCAACGTCACAACACAACCTAAAATAAAAGATCCAAACCCTATCACTAAGTCTTTCATTTCATTTTGGAAAGACAAATTGAAATAAAACTTTGACAATACTTAACAAGTGCATGATTGATACCATTTTAACTTAGGCCAAAGCCTATATCGATACTCAGGCGCTTCGTTGCTGTTTTACACTTGGAAACCTTTAAGTGTGGACAAGTACAAAGAAGATACATATGTAGCTTAAAAACATTTCTAATAAGCTAAAAATTCATTTATATTATTTGAACAACTGAAATCGGACAGCAATTAATGACAAAAGTAACGTTTATAATAGTGGATGTACTATGTAGCAGACAACACTGCTGTTTTGTTTTTGTTTATGAACCAAACGTCAATATTCAGTTTAGCCAACGAACGAACTAAAGTCATTGTACCTAATTCAAGCTTTGCAAGAAATGCCTCTGGAATCTGCAAAAAGTTAACCTAACTTAATGCTTTCAGCTCTGGTTTTGCCACCGCTTAATAGACGAAGATTGTAAAAATCTGAATGCAAGTTTCCAACTGACTGTTCTTAAAGTATTTATTCGATGAAATGGCAAGAAATTCTTAATTGGCTTAAACAAAACACAAAAGAAAACTAAATGATACAACAATATCTTTAACTTTCATTTTCAAATCATACACACAAGATACGAGACCAACTCAATGTAAATCTTGTGATAAACTTTGACATAACTTTGACAACACTAACAATGTAACTCATTGACAAGTTGGAAACATGAACGTCAGAACTTAAGCAAAACTCTTAAAGCATTCTGAACATGAAAGATTTGAGCAATCGATTTGGCATGAACTTCAAAACTTGACCGTAACAGTCCAGCGTTTTGCACCAAATTCAATACCAGTTAGCAAAACGAACTTTAATATGTCGTAATCTTTCATCATTTTATGCCTTGAACTCTTGGTTTCTGTGAATTTCCTCTTTAACTTAGTGAAAAAGTCTGAAAAAAAAAGGTTGCTATACAAAAACTCAATATTTTAGAAAAAAACGTTCGTGGCCAATTAATAGTAAAAGAACGCGTTTGGCTCAGAACGTTAAGCGCGGGTCTCACTTGCCGTGTGGTCGCAGCGAATCACAGATTTTCTTTGGCAACAGACGCCAGCATGAATAGAAACGGTTGACTAAAGGAATAACAAAAACATAACTATAAAATTTCTATGAAAACATGATTGTATTAAACTAAATTATACATATATTATCAAGGGGAAAATTAAATAAATCAAATATAAATGTATGCCATGGTGTATAACAATAATCAGGGAACAGAGAACTTAGAAATAACCCATGTTTGTTAAAGCTTTGAATAAATGAGTAAATTTATGTGCATTTTAAAATAAATAACGTATGCATGTTAAAGTGTGTCAGTTTAACAGGTGCTTTGCTTCTTCAAATTGTTGTATTGGATTGGATATACAGTAGCCTACATCATTCATAATATGAGAGCAAATTAAATATTTAGCAAATTGTGCATTTATTTAAAAAAAATGTACAACAGTTTCTTCAGAACATTTAAGTTTAAAATTCACATAGCTAAATTATTTAATTAATTTTGCTCTCCTACCCTCCTGAATCCCAGAAAAAATGGGACAGTTTATCTGTAAAAACCTGAGTGGCTTTTTTATCACAAGCACTTGTTATTACTTGAGTCCTGGACCTAATTCCAATCTGGAGCACCAAAAACCTGAGTGACTTTATTTAGACTCAGGGGATATTGTGTCCTTCGTAGTTGCCAAAACATTCATGTAAGGCCCATTCTCCACGAGCGGGTAAAACGCGACCGTTTGCCGGCGCTCCGCTCGAAAATTTTGACTATTCTCCACGAGCGGTTGATTGAACGCCGGCAAACGGCGACCAACCCGCGAGCAAACCGCTCTCCCATTCTCCACGGGCAGGCAAAACGCGACTGTTTGCCGGCCCGAGTATTCTAGTATCGAATGTCCATTGCTACATTTTATGACAGACCATTATATTCTAGCTAAGTTTATGGAATATCCAAATTAATTTCGTATCATCTAATTTTTTTTTTTTATGTCATTATATATAGCTTTTATAATTAGTATATTTCTAAAATTGAAACAAGTATCAAACTATTTAATTACTTAACCTAACCTAAAATATTTAACTAGGTAATTAAGCCTAAAAAAAATTCAAAATTAAATTATGTGTTATTTATTAAATTACTGGCAAAGGGACCAAGAAAATAGTTTAGATTTTACAAAAAAACTCGCAAAACCTTTTAGTATCAAACATTTTACAACACTCAGTTCACTATGCCGGTCTATTGAGCCCTGATGGCAGTGATGAGGCGGGTGAGCGGTCGCGTTTCCCGCTCGTGGAGAATGGGCCTAAGTGTTAAATAATACATATTTACCATCTAATCACATTGATAATGTAACTTAATATGTACAACTAGCAAATCAATCACACAGTTAAGGAATAACATTGTATAATATGGAGCCATGGCAGATTAGTTTAATAGTTCCTTTAAAAGGCACTTAGGCATTGAGGGCTATTATTTAAATTTCACTTGTTCCTTTGTATAGCCATCTATGCTTTCTTATATACTTTGGTTATCAATGAATAATATTGTTACTGTCCAAATATGCTGAATTTTTGTGTTCAAAATATTTTCTTTCTTTGTAGGTCAAGCTAACCAAAGTGCTTTTAACGACTTCGATCTGGACGACTCGAAATTGAGGATGCCTTGAATGACGATGATGATGATGAAAAATGTATAAGAAAATAAAAGGGGCGCTGTTGTTAGTATTAGAGAAGATATGGATGAAGAGGAAATAAAACAGAAGGTTTGTAGCTCTGACAAAGTGGTTAGACAATAATAGTGTGAGTATGATTTCAACTGCTGAGTCCATTGATCCGGTGTGCGAAGTGAGAAGATGGTCAAAAGCTAATAAAGAGTATATAAATGTTCCTCAACCCAAAACCATCAACTCGTACAATTCGAAAATGGGAGGTGTCGATTTGGCTGATCGGATGCTATCGTACAGCCCCTCACTAGCAAGAACAAAAAATGGACAGTACGTAGCACCCTTCACTTTCTTGATTTGTCTATCAGTAACTCTTGGCTACAAATGAAAGAAACAAAGTTGAGTTTAAATGTTCCTGCAAAGAATATACCCCAATTTAGACTTTTCAAGCTGACGTGAAGCTCGTATTCTCCTAAGAGTTACTCATTGAAAGGAATACGACAAAAGAACCTGTTGATGACAGTGAAGATGAGATACATTGGGGCTAATCTGGATCATCCCTTTGGAGACAGAAGATGTAAGGCAGATCCAACTCCAGAAAGAAGAATTAAACAAGCTCATCCTCCCGAAGACAAAAGTGATACAGAAAAAGGTGCGCAATGGACAAATGCAAGAAAAGAAATCTTACAATTGCCAAGTGTAATGTTTATCTGTGCCTAGTAGATGGAAGAAATTGTTTAAGGAAATATCATACAAAACAGTGAGCATTTCAAAGTATTAATAAACTTACTTTAACCATAATCGTGTTATGTTTTATTTGAAGACCTGAGTGCCTTTTAGAACATAAAAAAGCATTTGAAATACATTAAAAGATGTATCATATGTTTTATTTCAAAATTATGCTCTAGAAACAATATTGGTATAAATTTTGTTTAGTTACATTTAAACCCTGGAACTCAAGGGGGTTGCTAAAAACCACTCAGGAGTTTGCCAATTTTCCCACAACACTCAGGACTCAAGGCAGGTTGAGAAGAGTGCCTGTTTTAGGCACTTGGGGCTGGGGCTACCATGACGTACTCCCATTCTCCAGTACAATGTAACATGTAAAGAGGCAAAGCGCCTGCAAAACTGACACGTTTAACATACACCAATGTTTGTTTGTTGCGGTTTGTTGAACTTTAGAAATACTTATTTCCTATGATCTTCATTTAAATACGTAATAATTTTGTTTTAATTTAATAATTTTATACTAATTTTTGATAAAATTTTCGAGGAACGTCAGAATTATAAGACCACTATGAAATGAGCACCGATTCTGACCCCCCCAGAACAAGATTTGAGCGTTTGTTCAAAACTGTATAATTATGTATTCGAATACGTGAGCTCACAACAGGTCGCATTTTGTCCGATTATGCCAAGTTTACGAAGCCTTGTAACGCTCGTAATAATACCAATAGAGCGAGACCGAAGTTGCGAACAGCATGATTACGGTTAACGTGCGAATAATGTTGAACAAATAGTGATCAGTAATTAATTTTGGTTGATCAAAATGCCTTGATAATCTACAAACGTGTGCCTCGCAGTCGCCTATCACTTTTCATCATTGAATAGTTGGTATTTATTGGTTCAAGTGTTAGAGCGTAATGAACCGCTGATCAGGCACTACAATATAATTTAAAATGATCAAGTGGCAGATGAAATGCAGATAATCAAGATACACATTAACGATTACTGATTTATAGTTAGAAAACGTTTCTCCCATCTGTCCATCACATCAAAGATAATGTTATAGTATGTAGATTGGACATAGATGCCACGGATAGGGCTGCCAGATTTCGTCATTCACCAACTCCAATTACACCATATAAAATGAACAAATTCTTTATAATATGGCAACCCAGTCATCAAAAACTGAACGTAAGATACAATTATTATTCTATGGTAATAATAATAACATTTATTGCCATCTACAAAAAACATTGTGTGACAAAACGAAAAAAAGAAAAATCAAGAAACAAAGTATGGTAAAATCACCATCAAAGTACAGGGCAAAACTAAAGACTGACAGTGGACTAATAATGTTCTAACTGAATCAAAAATTTTAACAAAAAGGTCTTTTTATTGGCCTAAAAGTTCACTTACATTAAAAAAAACATGCCGAATCAAATAATGTTTTAGTACAGTCTTAAAAGTGTTTAAATGTTGTATATGTTTTAGATCTTCCGGGAGTTTATTATATAACTTCACTCTCATTTGACTGGGTAGTTTTTGGAAGATATTTGTTCTGTAGTTTTCCAATCCACATTGCGAATTGTTCCTAGGGACAGTATTTTCATAAGGAAACCCCATCGAGTGATACCTTATTTTGAAGGTCTTAGATTTTGATGAGTGCTGAAAACTAGACTCTATCTTAACCCAAAAGAAATGGCGTCCATTTTAAGTTACAGATTTGTGCGAAAGTGTGAAAACACCTTTAATTTTTTCAATCAGTTCCAGCGCAATCTAACTCGGTTGTTTTGTTAGAAATAAAGTACCTTTTAATGCATACTGGCACTGATTTTCAAAATGGGGTTGGGGCAATACCATTTCATTTAGAGCCCCATTAGTGACTCCTCATTTTGAAGGTCTTAGAATGATGATTAATGCTGAAGACATCTATCTTAATCCAGGCGTCCAAAAGTTACGGGCTTTATTACGAAATTGTGCTTAACTTTAACTTTCAACTTTAAGTTTTACCTTTATAACTTTTAAGTTTTTCAGTGTATCCAAACTTGGTACATATTATTAAAGTTATCAAAACTATCCTTTAATGCATACTGACACTTTGCAGTTTTCAAAATGGTGATTTGGGGTAGACTTATAACTTTGTGTAACTTAAAACCGCCATTTATGATAGAGATCGCTTTAGCATTCTTCTAAAATTTTCATAAAATGAGGTGTCATTTAATGGGGCTATGAAAATTATTGGCTACCCCCAATCCCCATTTTGAAAAAACTGGGGCCAAATGCCAGTATGATAAAAACTTTTGTTTCCTCTAATAAAAATATGAAGTCACGCTGAAAACTGGTTAAAAGGTTATAAAGGGTTTCCACTTCGCCTAATGAAAGCTGTATATCTTAAAACTGACGCCATTTCTTTCTGGTTTAAGATAGAGACTTCTAATTTGCAGCATTCATCAAACATACAATTTAAAATGAGGTATCATCGATGGGGCTTCCTAGAAATTATGGGAACCCTGATCCCCATTTTGAAAACTGGGGCAAAGTGTCAGTATGGCCTAAAAGGTACTTTGGTTTCCTTTAATAAAGTGTACCGAGTTCGGTTGCGCTGAAAAAATTGGTTAAAAGTTATAAAGGCGTTTCACATTTTGCCTAACCCTGTATTGTATTATTGTACCCAAAACATCGGTCCTAAATTATACAACAAATTACCTCTGCGAATTTAAGAAGCAGATACTTTAAATACATTCAAAATCTTACTGAATAAGTGTTTACTGAAAACTTGTCTCTGTAAATTAATTTCTTGAAATTTAACTAAAAGAACTTTTGTTGTTTTCCCACATGATGTTAGCATAAGTTAGTATAACCAAATTTTTATAATGTTCTGTTTATGTTTGATGACGTTTGTATTACAATTTATATATGACTGACAATTTACCAAAAAAACAAAATCTCATTTGAATAAAAATTTATTTTGCACACAGATATCTTGGTCTTTGTTACGCGACCCACTGTGGGAATTGAAGAAACAGCGTGTTCGTATCAATTACAAGTTAAATGCGTTTACTAACCAAAGCAATAAAGTATTTTTAAGCCACTGAGCAACAATTTTAGTTTGGAACTAGGTGACATTTACGCGAAAGAGCTGAACAATACGGTTTAACAATAAAGATAGAGTTAAGTTACACATGACGAATAGATAAATATAGGCCTATTATACATTTTTTCATGACACTGCGGTTTAAAGTTGGAGATCAAAATGTCGCCTAAAACTTTAAAACTATCATGTTTTGCAAGTTTTCTTGCAATGCCATTAAAACTTTGAGGAAACAAGTAGCGTATTATTATTTCACCAAGCCTGGAGCCAAAGCGAAATGTTCGTTAAAAGCCACAGAGGGTAAAATATTGAATTCTTTTCAGTCAAAGACAGTAAAGTGCGGTTACAAGGGGCTTATCAGTGGATCTTTCTCTTTATTAATAACGATTATTGTTCCAGCCATTTCCCTTTTTTCTTGTAACGACTTAAACTATTTAAACATTTCACATTTGAACTTAAACGAGATACTTCAAAACCGTAGGGTTGAAATTCGCCATGATTCTCATTATTAAAGTATAATGACGTTTCCCCATCTGTCCATCACATCAAAGATAATGTTATAGTATGTAGATTGGACATAGATGCCACAGATAGCGCTGCCATTTCGTCATTCACTAACTCCAATTACATCATATAAAATGAACAAATTCATAATAAGCAACCCAGTCATCAAAAACTTGACGAGGTACAATTATTATTTATTGATAATAATATTGAAACAAAACAATTTAAAATTAGAAAAAGTAAAATTAATAAGCCAATACTTTTGCATTTAACTTGCAATGGTTTTCGCAATTCTAAAAATATGGTTGAAATTCGATATGCTTGGCATTATTAAAGTATAATGATGACTTTGAAGGAATTACATTTTTACTCTTCCTCTAATTTTCCGTCTTGCGCCGTTCAATATTTCTTGAGGGGTGTGGTTGATTTCTTTAATGAATGTTTTTCTTTCCTTAGGTTTCGTCACTTTTCCGTATATGCTCTTTTTTTAGATATCCGAAAAGTAGCAAAGCGATAACTCGGGGGCCTTGAAACAGATGTCCTGAAAATGTCAACATTTTCCACTCACAAAACAAAGCTGACTGAAAAAATTAGAAAGTTAATCAATTATGTTTTAATATTGAGTACGTAATAAAATCTTGTTTTGTATTTGGTGTCCATTCTCACGTGCGATGTGGTGCGAAACGTCGAACCGCGCTAGCAGTATTGGGTTTAGTAAGACGCCGGCAGTTGCCGGTGGGACGCGGCAAACGGGATGTTCCGGGAGCGTCGGTGGCATGGTGAACACCTATTCTCCATAGCCGTTTCATTGCCACCGCATATCGGTATCAAGCGAATAGCGCATATTTGGTGTTGTAAAATCGTGCAAGGGTTTTTGAAATCAAAACTATCTGGTTCCTTGCCAGATAGTTTAATAAATATTACATCATTTGAATTTTTGACATTTGGCTTAATTACCTAGTTGAATATTTTAGGTTAGGTTAAGTAATTAAATAGTTTAAGACTTGTTCAATATTAGATATATACTAATTATACAAGTTTAATATTTTAAAAAGAAAACAAAATTAGATGATACAAAATTAATTTAGATATTCCATAAACCTAGCTAGTATATGGTGCCTGTCATAAATGTAGCAATGGACATTCGATAATACTGTAAAATCTCGGAGCCGGCAAACAGTCGTTTTGCCTGCCGTGGAGAAATGGGAGAGCGGTTTGCTCGCGGGTTCGTCGCCGTTTGCCGGCGTTCAATCAACCGCTCGTGGAGAATGGTCAAAACTTTCTAGCGGAAGCGCCGGCAAACGGTCGCGTTTTACCCGCTCGTGGAGAATGGGCCTAAGACCAGTACAAGTCAATTATATAAAAAATTAACCGAGCTTTGATATTTTCAGAAACATTAAAGTTCACTGCAAGACCCTGTGTGAAGATGCTGACTGATGATGACGGTTGATCGGTTGGCAGCACTTGAGTACATCACGTAATGATTTCCTGTGGGACCCGTCAGCTGATTCGCCCCTGTCATAACCTCAGGCACCTTCTCCTAACCTGCAAGTCTAATTTCATGGTTTTCTTGCATAGCTGCTGAGATTGCAAACAATAATTTTGTTAAAGAAGATAGGATAAACAGGGCATTTTTTCAGGTAAACATCCACGTGACTGTTTTCAAGTCAAATAGAGGAGTTCAAGATTAGGAAAGTTTATATAAATATTATTGATTACTTTTATTGTTCGGATGCTTTTCTCGCAAATTTTTTGGGGAGGAACGTCAGAATTATCTTGAAATCAGACCACTATGAAATGAGCACCGATTCTGACCCCCCCAGAACACGATTTGAGCGTTTGTTCAAAACTGTATAATTATGTATTCGAATACGTGAGCTCACAACAGGTCGCATTTTGTCCGATTATGCCAAGTTTACGAAGCCTTGTAACGCTCGTAATAATACCAATAGAGCGAGACCGAAGTTGCGAACAGCATGATTACGGTTAACGTGCGAATAATGTTGAACAAATAGTGATCAGTAATTAATTTTGGTTGATCAAAATGCCTTGATAATCTACAAACGTGTGCCTCGCAGTCACCTTTTCATCATTGAATAGTTGGTATTAGCGCTTTATTGGTTAAGTGTTAGAGCGTAATGAACCCAAGCTGATCAGGCACTACAATATAATTTAAAATGATCAAGTGGCAGATGAAATGCAGATAATCAAGATACACATTAACGATTACTGATTTATTGTTAGAAAACGTTTCTCCCATCTGTCCATCACATCAAAGATAATGTTATAGTATGTAGATTGGACATAGATGCCACGGATAGCGCTGCCAGATTTCGTCATTCACCAACTCCAATTACACTATATAAAATGAACAAATTCTATATAATATAGCAACCCAGTCACCAAAAACTGAACATGAGGTACAATTATTATTCTATGGTGTAATTAGTATAATATTGAAACAAGAAAAAATTTAAATTGAGAGAAAAAAATAAAAACATAAGCCAATACTTTCAAGCAATTAACTTGCGAGGATCATATGGTATAAACAGAAAATATAGTAATAAAATAAGTTAATATAAAGGATCGAATTGTTATACTCGTATAATACAAAATATAATGATTGGACTTGAGACTTTTATGAACGCTTTGAAAGTAAACAAGAATTTTGAATCGGTCCAGGGTCGTTGTTAATTAATTTGTCTGAAATGTTTATGAAATACGTATCCTATGCATTTAATGATTTTAAGGATGTAGGCCTAACAAGTTTGATTAATTTACTGTTTTGGAGGGAAATGTGATCATAATTTAAACAATGTTCATCTATTGCCGATTTATCTTCACAATCGTATTTAACATGTGAAAAGTGTTCTTTGAAACAGGTTTTGAGTTTCCGTTCGAGTCTGTCCAATGTATTCTTTTTCGCACTGATCACATTTTATTTTATACATTTCTGAACTGTCTTCTTCACATATTTTACCTTTAGGATTTTGTAGTTGGTGTTTTAGTTTATTTTTGCATTTGAATTATATGTTCATATTTGAATTTTGTCTGAAGGAGAAAAAATGGTGCTTATTATAGGTTTAGAAAGCTCATTGTGATAATTGACTCTAGTCCACGATAAGCTTTTATTGGTTTTAATCGGGTTTAATGTGGTTCTTCAAGTTTTGTTTTTCTTCTTTTGAGCTTTTTTTGACAATGCTATCAATTAAATTAGGGTTAAATCCATTAAAAGAAGCCACATATTTGATATAATTTAATTCTCTTTTATAAATTTCATCAGAAAGTGGGGTGTAAACCAAGCGGTGAACCAAAGTATTAAACGCAGCTCTTTTTTAAATTTGTGTGGCCCGACGATGCTAAAAAAAGGATTGCTAGCAAAAGACCTCGCAAGTTAAATGCTTGAAAGCATTGGCTTATGTTTTATTTTTCTCTAATTTAAAATTTATTTCAATACTGTGGCTCAAGTTCGCTAAGAAACAATTGTAATAATTTTGACACCAAATGTAGACTGAATAAAACAGCACAGTCTTTTCCTGTTTCAGGTGTTCGACTGTACGAGTATAATGCTCTGCCCTTGGAAGCAAGGAATTTAGACTCGAAAAGCTTTAAAAGAGTTGTGAAACGTTGGCTCATGAAGCACCATTTTTGTTGTTTACAAAGTTTTTTTGAGGCAGAGACTGATTTTTTTTTTAGTTTAAGCTCAATGTCATGTACTTTTATCTTGCTGTGTTTTATTGAAAATTTATGTTATCTGTTTTGTATCATGTACTATTTTATTAAACGTAATTTTCATTCATTCATTCATAATGTTATCTCTAGCCGTGGTCTAAAAGTGACTAGTGGCTGATCGATATTCATGAGAATCTCAGTAGACTGGTCTGTACCTATAATATTTATACTGTAAGTTTGCGGCCTACCGTTCTATTATAAAAAAAAGCGCGGCCTGTAAAAAAAAAAGCTGTAAACCTTAATTTTATTGGCTGGTTGACTTATTACGCTTGTTATCATTTAAATAACTGTTCAGCCTATTTATTACTTAATTCTGCACACTTAAAACGGATAGTTAAAAAATCACGATCTACACGCAAGTCGTAAAACTCATTTTTTCTAAGTATGTATTCCTATTAACGTAAAAATTATTTTGAAAGGTGAAAAACGGGCCAGCGTAAACCCCTGTATTGAGACGTTGCCACGCAGCTGAGATGCACCTTAAACCGTGCTTCTTGAGCGACACAATGGACGGTTAAGTGACGATGATTATTCTATAGATGCGCACAGACAATGTACGAGAAAACACCTGTGAAGGCCTGTCTGCGTACAGTATTTAAGCAGACTCGGTCTTGATTTGAGGTAGTCATTGACACTGACATTGACAAGTTCATCATGAATTCGTCTCCGTTATTTGCCATCTTCCTGACTGCTCTCTTTACATCTGGGTGAGTATATTATACTAGAGTTGAAATGTGATTTATTATTTATTTTAGAAGTGAATTATTAGTTTGTTTAAAGTTATTAGAATTGTCATAGTTTTTACCGTTAAGTTAGCGAATTCAACTAATAATATTTACCTTAAAAAGACAATGTTATGGTATGTAGATAGCGCATAAATGGAGAATGGGTGAGGCAGCGGAATCAATAACTCGGCAGCCCAAGCACAGATAGCGCGGTGAGCGCTGCCTGCCGTCTTTCGCAATAATTTTAGGTGCAGGTTTTTTCCCTAAGCATGAGATTTTGATAGTTTTTCTTGAATTGGTTTTGAACGGTACAAGATACGAACACGGGAGTTGAAGATTCGTGTTCACCGCGACAAGGCGGCAACAAAAATCTGTAATTTGTCATATGTTAGAAAAATGTGTTTCTAAAAAACCGAAGGCTTTGCAGAATTTTTTGAAAAACACTTTTTTTCCTAAAACTTGACAAATTATACATTTTTGTAACCGCCTCATTGCGCTGAACACGAACCTTCAACCCTCGTTTTTCGTATCTTGTTCCGTTCGAAAGCTATCCACGAAAAACCGCCAATAATCTCAGGTGTAAGCTTTTTTCCCTAAGCATCAGATTTTTAATAGTTTCTTGTGAATTTTAATAAACACGATACGATAACAGGGTTTAAAAAATCACGTTGAATGCAACGAGACACTCTTAAAAAGAGCACAATTTGTCAAATTTTGGAAACAAAAATCTTAAACTGATATTGAACTTTCGAACGGAACAAGATACACGGTTGAAAGAAGAAACCCTTACAAATTGTACATTAAAAAATTAAAACAGTTTCTTTTGAAAGTTCAAGTAAAAAATTTACATTGGTAAATGGTTTAATTTGTTGTTTTAACATGGACGATGTGTAATATCAATATAATATATCTCCTATATAATATAACAATTAAAAGAAGCAAAACGCCTGCAAAAATTGTATACAGATTTGTTTCAAAATTGTGGACAGATTGCTGTTGTAGACTATACAGGGTGTCACAAACATGTATAGCACGCTATGCAGAACCGAATTGTACTTCTTGAAGTAAGTCGCAAAAGTCTAGTTAAATTTATATCGGCTTATCTAGCCGTAATCCGCTATTTTGTAAATTTTTGAACATACAGTAGTTAATATTTCAAAACATTTAGGCCACATTTTGATCTTCAACCTCAAGTCGCAATGCCATGAAAAATGTATTACTTGTTTTAATATTCGTAATTTGTTTACATTTTCTGTTTCTTCATTGTTAAACCTACGTTTTTTTTAGCTTTTTAATCTTTCTTGAACGCTTTATTTCTACGAATGTCACGTAAACGTCGCCTAATAAAAGTTGAAGAGTACTGTAAATTAATACTAAAATATTGAAGCAAATAAATAAAAACAAAATGAAATAAAGAATAAAGATTCTGTTCTGTTAAAATTCTGTTCAATATAGTAAATTAACATTATAAAGTAATAGTCGTTCGTTTAATTTTTCATCACTGTAGGCGATTGTGCTAGTGTGTTAGACAGCACTTGCTGGTGCTTAAGTAGCTAGTTGTGTATAATAAAAATAGCAGACAAGCTACAAAAATATATACATTTGGATGATGTTAAATATTTGTATTAAGATACAAACCAAAAAATATGCAAACCAAGGCAAACCCAAATGGTGTGTAAAAGCGTATTCCACTATCGCTGTGTTAACTTAAGCTGAACATTTACACAGTATGTTTACAGATAAAATGAGTATTTACAAAATTGTTGATTGTATAATACATATTAGCATTATCGTATATTAAATTTAATAGAGACTCCAACTATCGCATGAGTTATACATAATTTCAAATTTGCTACGCATGAGCGGTGATAAGCCTATAACTGAACGATGTCGCGACGTTTCCAGTTTATCTTACCGAGAAATAACGTCGTGTGACGGGAGACAAACATTGGGGGGCCTTAAGGGTGTAGTCAAATGCGTTTCATTTTGATGCCTAATAATGCTTAGGCTTCGGGGCAGTGGACAACCAATCACAGCTGTGAATCAGACTGACTAACTGTAACAGAGAACACAACAATACATATCTATGCACAGGCAATGGAAGAGAAATTCTTAAGAGTTTTGACGAAGGAAGCGCCATCTGTGCTTAAGCTGCCGAACTATGTTGATTTTCCTGTCTCAGTCATATGACATCTTTTGCTATCTACCTACCACAACAAAACCTTTGCTAACACGCACGGTTCTGGATGCAGATGGGAATTAATTTAATATCGTCCACCTCTGTATTTAGTATAGAAAACCTTTTATTTGCTCATTGCTGTTAAATTTACATTAATATAATTGTTTTAAATTTTAGGGATGCCACTACCTCAGTGGAGACTTTTGGCGAGCCCGGCCACTGACGATGCAAGCAGCGTTATTAGCAGTATCTACACGCAAGTAAGTGAGGGAGAATGCAAACTCGGCAATCCCTCCGACATGCCGGCCCACCACGAGTTGACAGACGGCGAGGAGTACGACTTCATCGTAGGGCGCAGGCTCTGCCGGAGCCGTCATCGCTAACCGTCTCACGGAAGTAGAGGAACGTACTTCTGGTAGAGGCTGGAGGCAACCCGACCAAGACCACGAGATCCCCGGCATGTTCGGAGCTCTGCAGCTCACAGACGTGGACTGGCAGTACAAGACTGATCCGTCAGAAGACAACTGTCTCAGCATGACCAACAGCAGTTGCAACTGGCCTAGAGGCAAGGTTCTAGGAGGTTCCTCCTCTATCAACGCGAACCTGTACGTCAGAGGCATCCCCAAAGACTACAACTTTGGTCGGAACAAGGCAACACCGGTTGGGATTTTGAAAGTGTGTTGCCTTACTTCAAGAAATCTGAAAACATGAAAGCGAAAGAGGTCGTGGAGCAAAACGACTTTGATACGTACCACAGCACGGGAGGGTACTTATCAGTCGATTCTTGGATAGATACCGGTATCTCTAGTATAGTGAAGGGATTCTCAGAGGAATGGGAGAGCTCGGCTACAACACCAGTGCGGAGTTTAACGGAGACGATCACGTAGGCTTCATCAGACTGCAAGCGAGTATCAACGAAGGAAGACGCGCCAGCACGGCCCAAGCCTTCCTCAAACCCGTCAAGTCCCGCAGCAACCTCAAGGTGTCGAAGAACTCACTCGCGACTCGGCTCTTGTTTGACGCACTCAACACGACTGTAACGGGCGTGGAAATCTTGAAGGCAAACGGTGATTTAGTCCGAGTTGTAGCAAATAAAGAAGTGGTTGTTTCTGCAGGGGCTATAAACTCACCCCAACTGCTGATGTTGTCTGGTATCGGCCCGAAGGCACATTTGGCAGAATTGGGCATTGAAGTCGTGCAGGATTTACCGGTAGGAGAAAGTCTTTATGATCACGCTTTGATGACAGGTTGGGTACTTTCACACAATTTCACTAGAGAAGTTAAATCCTTGAACGAGAATGTGTTTGAATTTTTAACAACCAACTCCAGCGCACTCACTTCCGTCGGGATGTTGTCCTACTGCGAGTTCTTGAATACTGTTGACAAAACTGTAAACGCGCCAGACATACAAATCCACCACTTCAACTACGACGCAGGAGACTACGACAATGTTCAAGGAGTGATGACCGCTATGGGGTTGAACGACGAGGTCGCTGCTCAGTTCCACGAGATCAACTCTAACAGATACATCAACATGATGTTGTCTACTCTGCTGCAGCCTAAGAGCAAAGGAAAAATCTTACCAAGTCCACAGACCCTCTCGAACACCCGAAGATTATGTCCGGGATCCTCACAAACGATGAGGACATCGAAACCTTCCTGAGAACTGGCGAGTTTATCGAGCAACTAGCGAACTCAGAAGGGCTCAAGGAGTTTGACACTCAGTTCCACGAGATCACGCCAGCAGCTTGCCAAGTCCACACGGCCGGTTCCACGGACTCTAAAGTGTGCGCATTGAAACACCTTGTCGCTACTACCTATCACCCGACATCTACTTGCAAGATGGGACCTGCCAGTGACTCGGCCTCAGTAGTGGACCCGGAACTCCGCGTCATCGGCTTGAACCGTGTGCGTGTAGCAGACGCTTCCGTCATGCCGTACATCGTCAAAACACCAACGCACCTACCATCATGATAGGCGAGAAGGCTGCTGATATCATCAAGCAAGCTTGGGCTTAGACTCCACTGCTACAAGCTCACCCGTCACCCTTTCTGATGTGTAAATTTCAACCACATGTAATTAATAATAAACATGCATGCACTAAAACTTTTGTTTATACATCATAGCTTTTTTATATATTACACTTGATATTTGAATGGCCATGTTGACTGTGGTAATTAAAATATACAATGCTTTGTTGAAGAGCTTTTAACATGGCTTTATTATTGCCATTTCCTTTATTTCTCCCCGCTGAATAATTTGTATGGTAAAGGTTTTATCGACGAAGGGTGTCTGAGCTTGTTGTTCTTGGCTAGATCTGCTGCAGTAATTTTTATAACACAAAATAGACTTAAATCAAGACCTTCCTTTTAATAGATTAAAATCTCCCTAAAAAGTTGATTATACAGTACGCCAAAGTAGCCAAATAAATAAACAGGTGACCGTCACTGGTCTCGGAATAGACTTGACTGAAAAGTAGCAATGTAACCAGTGAAGCCTGCATTGTTACAAACTTTCTGATTTGTGCAAACTTTTTTACATTGAAACTTTGAAGTTTTGCAACAAAAGAAAGGCAATTTACATTGAGAAGTCCATACTCAATTCTACAACAAACCATTTCCTCCACTTTCTTTCTGCAAACATTGAACAAGTAAAACCTGTAAAATCTCCACATACTTGCAGCTAAATTTATTATTATAAAACATAATAATTATAAAATGTTTAATTTAAAAATAAAATAACGTCATTAAGGGTTTTATCAAATTTCCTTGGGAAAATAAGATATTCAAGCCGTCAGCATGGTAAGACCCTAAAGTGTCCATACGGTGTCCTAAATGGCTCATACAGACCGTGAAATGAGCACCTATCCAGACACTTAGAACACGTTTTGAGAATTTTTAGAAGACTTTATGTGCATATGTATGTAATCTATGTATATATATATGTGTGTACTCTCTGCAGGTCGCATTTTTGTTCGATTTTATGAAATTTTTTAAAATGTTCCTTTTGTAAATCGGGCAAGTTCGTTAACCAGCGAAATCGGGCTACCAGAACCTCTCTTGGGGGGGTGGGGATTGTGGTAAAAAATTGGTTTGAATGATCTAAAAACATTAAATTTCGTCCGATTTTGATGAAATTTGAAATCAATATGTATTTATTGATTGATTGGTGATTGGTCGTCTACTGCTCCGAGTCAGCCGATGGGGCTGATTGGTGGCGGTCAGGCAGCCAGTCAGTGTGCCGCTGTCACTGGCCGTGGACGTGCTTGACGTGATTTCTTTTTTTTTTTAATTTCGTAAAGTTGTTGTGCATTTTGCATAGTTGTCTAGACTAGCTGTTATAAAATTAACAAGTTTAAGGACACAAATTAAGGTTATTAGTGGTGGGTACTGGTCAGCTTGAGCTGATTACTTTTAGGCTAGCTCTTTTCCTAAGGTTACCTTTTCACCTGTAGACGGGGTAAGATTCCAGATCCCGATGTTTCGTGTACTGTTTGTTGACTCAAAACGATGAAAATGTCCGTAATAATATTTTTTTAATAATATTTTTAAGAAATTGTCACAGAAACACCGTCAACAACGAACTTCAAACAAAGAATTGTTACTGTAAATCAAGTAATCAGTTGGTGTATTACAAGTACAAAACCTTTCTCCAAGTCGAATTAAATGAAAAGAAGATTGAATATATTGACAACTCAATAAAGGGCAAGGGGAGACGTGACCTGACTAACAATGCCAGCTGTACACCTGACTAACCAGATCACCATAACCAAGCTCACAACCAGGGTAATAATAATAATATAATAATATAATTGATTGCCAGACAAACAAGTTTGCATGGACAAATCAACAACAATCAAACAAGCAACAAACATATTAAACCTTAATCAACCACATAATCCTGCTCTTCTAAAAATTCTTCAATAGCATAAAATATATTTTTTTATAAAAGTAAGTTTTAAATTTCTTACTAATTTTTCAGATTGTTTCTTTTTTATGGAGTTTGGTAAATGATTATTAAGCTTAATGATGTTGAGTAAAGAGAGTTTTTTGAAATAACTAGTATTGTGATTAGTACTTTTGAATTGATTGCGTTGTTCTCAATTTAAATATAAATATCGTGTAAGATAAGGAATTGATTTTTGTTTGTTATTGTTATTTACATAATTTTTTTTAATTTTATATTTTAAATTGTATGAATAAAGAATTAGTGTAAGGGTTCTAGGAGTGCTAGATGTTTAAAATATTTGGTGTTCTAAGCCAGCCTTGTTTAGATGTCTTCTCAAGACTAAGTTCAATATATAGTTAGTGTTAAGGTCATAGGGTGGGGAGGCCCTGAGAGGCATTGGACGGGTGTTGGGTGTGTTTGAGGTTTGGGGCTTTTGAGCTAGCCGAGCTTATTGGAAGGGTAAGTTTAGTTTCTTTGTATTTTAGGTTAAGCGTTAGGTTTAGTTTATATTGACTGATGAAAAAGAATTATTTTGTTTTAATAAATAGTATGAAATAATCTTACAGTAGTATCAGTTTAATAATCCGAGTTACGTCTTAATTTGCAAGACAATGACTCTTTCCCATTATATTGTAAAAGTGTGTAGGCTATAACGATGCTTTCCCGTTATAATACTATCCTCCGAAAGGGACTGAAAGTTTTTTTCAATAAATATTAAGCATTCATAAACTTACAAGGAATAAACAGTCAACATTTTTTTTAAGATGTCAATACAAGAATAAGGTTGTGGTTTTCGGAATACTGTTTGAAGTGCAGTTTTTTGAATTTTAACTAAATTCTTTGCCAATGTGGATTTCCCAGATGACATTAAATTATGGATACAATATAGAAAACATTTTACAGGTAAAGGAAGACAGTCTATAGCCAGCCTATAATCGTTTCACGTAATTTACTTTTTAACGACTTACTTGTACTTAGAGCTTGAACAGTAAACCAAAGTGGAATAAAATAAAAGATATTTGGTAATATTTCAATATTCAAAGGTAAGAAGAGCATTCTGTGTACGAGTATGCCAGTTAAGTCAAAATTCGTATAGACGTTGTGCAAGACCTTTTACCCAGCTTCGTATATTCTAAAACTAACGAACTAACAGTATTGCATGTAGGGACTAATTGGGTATATGAATTATACTAATAGTTTCAAAAGCACATTTAATTACATACAGATGTGTAATGTGTAGAAAATGTTAAACTATACAATAAATACAGTACAATCTAGGTCAAACTTGACCTCGCCTACGTGTGAGCGTGAGTGTTTGTGTGTGTGTGCGTGCGTGCGTGGTTAGCCGAACCCCGGGACAGTCAAGTAGTTAGTGCCGTTGAGTAGCGTACGTGGTCTGGTGATGTGGCGCATGTACTGGTCTGCAACCTGAACACGTGCGTGTATGTGTGCGCAAGTGCGTGGTTAGCCGAGCCGGGACAGTCAAGTAGTGCGTCCGTTGAGTAGCGCGTAGTACGTGGGTCTGGTGACAGTGTAACATGTACTGGTCTGCACCCGAATACGTGCGCTGTGTGTGCGCGTGTGGTTAATGAACCCGGACAGTCAAGCGTTAGTGCCGTTGAGTAGCGCGTAGTACGTGGTCTGGTGACAGTGTAACATGTACTGGTTCCAACCTGAATGTGCGTGTATGTGTGCGTGCGTGCGTGCCAATGAACCACCGGGCGGTTAGTGCCGTTGAGTAGCGCGTAGTACGTGGTCCAGATTGGTAACATGTACTGGTCTGCACCTGAATACGTGCGTGTATGTGTGCGTGCGTGCGTGGTTAGCCGAAGACAGTCAAGTAGTTAGTGCCGTTGAGTAGCGCGTAGTACGTGGGTCTGGTGACAGTGTAACATGTACTGGTCTGCACCTGAATACGTGCGTGTATGTGTGCGTGCGTGCAGTTTCGAAGCCCGGGACAGTCAAGTAGTTAGTGCCGTAGCGCGTAGTACGTGGGTCTGGTGACAGTGTAACATGTACTGGTCTGCACCCGGTGTATGTGCGTGTGCGTAATTAGCCGAAGCCCGGGACAGTCAAGTAGTTAGTACCGTTGAGTAGCGCGTAGTAATGGGTCTGGTGACAGTGTAACATGTACTGGTCTCCACCTGGACCTGGACCTGGCTGCTTAGAGGACAACTGCATCAATAACAGCCTCATACGTCACCCACTGAGCTTACTATCTGCAAACCACACAGGCATTAAGTATACTTCTAGAATATCCCACTATCAACTTAAGTCTAAACCATACCCAGAACACACAGTGGGTAATCGTTCATGTTTACATTGGGCGGACGAAGACAAAGTGATCCCTGCGGGCCAGCGTTCACATGCAAATCGATATAAAGATGTTCCAGTATAACCCCTTAAAGACAATAGATATAGGAAGACTGGCCATGAACGGAGGTTACTGACGTCCCTTACAACTTACACGCAACCCAGGGCCCAGCTTCCCCTAACCAAGGTCACCACAAGGGGGGTGTAAGGGGGAGGGGGTTGCCAGGGCCACAGCTCTGTTAAAGTAATAAAATAATGTTATAGCCCCCTCTACAGGCTCAATAAATATGCTTTAAGGTTAGTTTATCAAATAAGCTATTTAAACAATAATACAGCTTAGAAAACAAACATTTCAAAAAATAAAAATTTTATTTTGAAATTAATAATAATTAAAATTGTTTATCAATATAAACCTAATTTTAATATATTTTTTTTGGAAATAAGCTTATACTTAAGAATGAATGTTGATTTTAAACTAATTTGTATTTTAAATATTACCTTTACTATTAAAATTATCGTGAAAATTTATGATTTTAGAATAAAAAATAAAAGATTTATCGTAAATTGGGTCCTCGGTGCTATAGAAGGAGTCAAGAAAATACCATATGGTCGGTGGAAATGTTGTTCTAGCTGTAGTTCTCTTGGTATTTTCAGATAAACATTTCATTGCCTAGCAAACGAAAATGATTCTCTCCCATCACATAATATAATGTTATCCTCCTCGACCGCGTAGTCTCCTATAAGGACCGTGAGGTTACGATTAGAATGTTCTTATTTTTTGTTAAAAACCGTCATATTTTGTTCAACCCCTTCTATAAAGACCGTAAAAATGGTAACGGTTACAATGTTTTTATTTTTCGGTCAAACTCGAGAAATTTTGAAGGCAATATCTTGAAAAATTGGAGATTTTTTGCAAAAAATAAAATTGTTCTGATCATAACCAAATTTACTGGGCTTGTAGAAGGAGTCGAGGGGATGGATAAAATACTATATATGGTCGGAGGAAATGTTTTTTCCAGCTGTAAGCCTAAGAAAAAAGGTATTTTTCCAAGAAATGAACATGCCTAGCAGGTGGCTATTCCATGACATATTAACATCACCGACTCCTTCACAAGCACAGACTGCACAGTGAATTTGGTTATGATCAGATTGTTTTATTTTTGCCGAGAATCGCCAATTTTTTCAAGATGCATAGTATGCAAAATCTTCTCATTTTGACCGAAAAATAAAAACGTTCTAATCGTTGCCATTTTACGATTCTTTCGAAGGGGTCGAGGGGACTACAAAAATACCATATGTGATGGAGAAATAATATTTTTTGCTCTGTATGAGATGTAAAGTTTTTCTAAAAAAACCCTTTTTTCTTAGAGACATACAGCCAGAAAACATTTTCCGATCATATAGGAATAGCATCCCCTGACCCTTCTACAAGCACAGTAAATTTGTTATACCAGTATAGTTTTATTTTTTTGCCATTCTACTACGTACGATACACATATATTCTCGATTTTGACCAAAAAATAAAAACGTTCTAATCGTTGCCATTTTTACGATTCTTTCGGAAGGGGTCGAGGGGACTACAAAAATACCATATGTGATGGGAGAAATAATATTTTTCGCCTGCTAGGCGATGTAAAGTTTTTCTGAAAAAAAAAAACCTTTTTTCTTAGAGACATACAGCCGGAAAACATTTCTTCCGACCATATATGGTGTTTTGGCATCCCCTCGACTCCTTCAACAAGCACAGTGAATTGGGTTATGATCAGATTAGTTTTATTTTTTGCCAAGAATCGCTAATTTTTCACGACGCATAGTATGCAAAATCTCTCGATTTTGACTGAAAATCAAAACGTTCTAATCGTTACCATTTTCACGGTCCTTATAGAAGAGGTCGAGGGGATTACAAAAATACCATAATTATGTGATGGGAGAAATAATATGTTTTGCCTGCTACGCGATGTAAGGTTTTACTGAAAAATACATTTCTTTTCTTAGAGACTTACAGCCGGAAAAACATTTCCTCCGACCATATATGGTGTTTTTGGCATCACCTCGACTCCTTCTACAAGCACAGTAAATTTGGTTATGACCAGTAAATTTTTAATTTTTTGTCAATAATTGCCAATTTACTACGTACGATACATAGTATCTCTCGATTTTGACCAAAAAATAAAAACGATCTAATCGTTACCATTTTCACGGTCTTTATAGAAGAGCTCGAGGGGATTACAAAAAACCATATGTGATGAATTTTTAATATTTTAAATATTTGTTTATTTAATAAATAATTTAACTTTAAAATATACAGTAGAGTCCCGCTAATCCGAACTAATTGGGACCAAACCCTGTTCGGATTAGCGAAAATTCGGATTAAGCGGATTTTAGGCATTTATTGATGGATTTATCATATATTGACCTTATAAGGTCATATATTGAGTTTGAGCGACTAATATTTTATATTTTAATGTAAGAAACTGTGTGTTTGAATGCAAAACAAAAAAACTTTACACTGGAATACAAAACAGTGCGGAAGTAACGTACGCAGATATGACAGGCAATACAAAGATGATGTGGTGGCAGGGTGTGTACTGTACTTCTGGTGTAGATAAGATCAGGAACTAGTGGCGAGCTGTTCCAAGTAAACAACCCCTCTTCCCCTCTCTGCTTTCCTTCTCTTCCCTTGTCCTTTCCACGTACCTGTCATCTCTTTCTTTTAGTTGCTTTTTACACATTCCAAGAGTACGTAGTACGTCTTCTCATTTAAGCATCATTGATAAACATGTCAGATTTCACTCAACAAGCTTGCAACAGCCACATTGCAAGGATGAGTATTGTCTTGTAAATGTCAGGATGAGTGTTAACAATTTACTAATCTGAGCAGGTATTAACTACGTATTAAAAAAAAAACATTGTATTTAAACATATTTTTTTAACACATTTTATTTTAAAAATATTTTTTTGTTTAAATAGTTTTATTCTTTATTTTAAAAATTGGTGTTGAAAAAATTTTATTTAAAAATACATTTTATTTTCATTAAAAAAATTTTTATTAATGTAAAAAATATATTTTAAAAATAATTGTATATATTTTTTAAAACTGATTGAATTTTAAATCATTTAACAACTTTTTAAAATGATTTTTTTAAATAATTTATTTAAAATATAATATTTTTTCCATAATTTAACTTTGACTTAAAAAATAGTTTCATTTGTCTAAAAACAATTCTTTTTCATTTAAAAAATAGTGTTTTTTATAAAAAAATTTGTTAATTTAAAAAATATTTTGTATTAATAAAAAAAATATTGTAATTATTAATTTTAAAAAATTTTAAAAAAAAAAATATATTTTTTATAAATGATTGTATTTAAAAAATAATCAGTTGAAAAAATTATAATAATTGTATTTATAAATGAATTTATTTTAAAGGTATTTTATTTAAAAAATATTTTTCATTTAAAATTAATTTTAAAATTAATTTTAATTAAAAAATAATCATATGAAAACAAAAATGTATTTTAAATTTGTTTATATATTTTACTTTTAAACATAGTTGTATTTTAATTATTTAAAAAAATAATATTCTTTTTATTAAACAAAAATTTATTTTGTTTTTTCAATTAATTGTATTTTTAAATAGTTTTACTTGAAAAATATATTTAAATATAAAAACAATTTTATTTAAAAAAGTTATGGTTTAAAATTTATTTTTTTAAATACTAATTTTATTTATTATTAACTTGATTTTTTATTAATATTTCAATATTTTTATTTAAATATTTAATTTTAAAAATAGTTTATTTAAAAATTGTATTTTAAAAATTGCATTGTTTTAAACATTTAATTTTTAATTAAAAAATAAATTTATTTATTTAAAAATTATGTTTTGTTTAAATTTTAAAAATATTATATTTTTAATTTATAATAATTGTATTTAAAAAAAAAACAAATAAAATGAAAAAAATTAAAAAAAACAATTTAGTTTTTAAATATAATATTATTATAAAATATGTTTATCCTAAAAACTATTGTTATTTAGACAACTTTTATTTAAAAAAATTTTAAATTAAAAAAAGTTATTAAAATTGTATGTAAACATTATTATTTAAAATAATTTTTCCTAAATAATTTTATTCTTTTTTTAAAATTTATTTAGTTTTACAAATAATTAAACTACATTTTTAATAATTTTAATCTAAAAATAATTTTACAAATAATATTTTTAAATAATTTTGTTTATATTTTCTTTATATAAAAAACTATTTTCTTTATTTTAAAAGTTATTTTGTTATATAAAAAAATATAGTATTAAAAATTATTTTATTTAAAAAAATATTATATTAAAAAAGTGTATTTTAAAAATAATCTTATGTAAAAAAAATTTTTTATCTCAAACATTTTTAAATAATTTAGGTTTTATAATAATTTTGATAAAATTTTATTTAATAATTTAAAATTTTTTATTTAAAACATAATTGTATTGCAACATACTTGTATTTAAAAAATAATATTATTTTTATTTAAAAATAATTTTATATTTATTGATTTAAAATGTAGTTTTTCATAACTAAAACATAATTTTATTTTTATTTAAAAATAATTTTGTATTTCATAAAATATTTTATTTTTATTTAGGTTATTGTTTTTTTAAAATGATTATATTTTAAAATAGATTTATTTTAAAAAATGTTTCCAAAAATAATTTTATATTTTATTTTTTCATATTTATATTACATTATAATATTAATAATAATAATAAAATAAATAATAATAATAAATCATAATATAATATTATTCATATTTTATATTATTATACTTATTTTATATTTATTTATATTTTTTTAATTATATCAAGATTGGAATTGGTGACCAGCAAATTTTGATTTTATAGTTGTACTATTGTTAAATTTTAATATATTTGTTTAACTATAACTATTTTGTTTATTTAAAAATATATTTAATATTAATTACATTAGTTTTAAATAATTAATATTTTTATATTTAATTCCAGAAATGTGGCGGCCGTGCCCCTAACAGTAACGCTGGGCGAGCCGTACACGGCTTTGAGTTATTGATCAAGGATATACTCACAGTTAAAATTAGTGACCGTGTTATAAAGAAGAACCTCATCCCAGATAAAGCCACCGTGTCGGAGACCACCTGCTGATAGAATCTGGACATCTGTAGAACAAAAACATTCAGATTCAAAAATATAATGTGCTTTCTTTTTGGACTACGGACTAAGTCAATTTCAAAGTATTGTTTACCTCTTGATCATACTGAGATGACGGCACAGAGTTGAGCACTTGCAATGGTTTCTTGCTCTGATCATGGACATCAGACAACGAGAACAAGATGAACAGGAAGTAGCCAGAGTGATAGAACAAACTGAACAGAGCAGAAAATGTCTTCTTCCTCGACATTGTGGATCTGTGGCACAAAGTGGAGAGGGTTGGACACAAATCAAACGGAAACATGTAGCCTATCTAAATAATTTTCTATCCCTTAGCAAATTTCGATTTCATAGTTGTACTGTTGTTAAATTTTAATATAATTGATTCATTCTTACAATTTTGTCTATTTAAAAATATATTTTATTTTTAATTATATTAGTTATTAGTTAAATAATTTATATTTTTATATTTTATTCCAGAGATAGGTACGTTGTTGAATAAAAAAAGTGAGAACTTGGTTGTAGTTGTATGACAAAAAAAGATTTACTAAAAATAAATTATTGATAAATGCTTTTTACAAAGTTAATATGAACAATTCAAATAGTTTAAAACAATGAATGTTTGCAAGAAACAGATTAAAATCAAATATATTCATAATACCTTCGCCCACCAAAAACCTTTTAGTTTTGTTCTCCTATTACGAGCTTTAAATGGTGTTTGGTTTATTTTATTTCTGATTCCCATATTCCTCCGGGGTACCTGGAGGTTAAAATGCCAGTTAATATCTTTTGCAGCTAATTTATTAGAAATATCTTCTTGGTTCTTGGGTTTGTTAATACAATATTACAATTCGTCGAGGGTTCTCTGAGCTCCGATAAAGTTTGTGCCTTGGTCACTGTAGACATCATTTGGTATGGTGAGTCTTATCAAAGGAACTACTTTAGATTTTGCAATTACAAGATGCGTAGATACATTGTTGTCTTTACTAATAATTCGAAAATAAGGATCTATAGCAAAGCTAACATTGAAAACCCCCCTCTAATACCAATCAACAAAACTCTGGAAACAAAACTCTGGAAAGGTGTCATATTCATTGTGAAACTTACGTGTGACTATTTATTGGGACTATAACTTCAAAGCCGCTATTATATTTCCTCATTTAATTATAAATAAAAAAATTAAACTAAAAAAACTCCATCAGTGATTGTGTGCTTAATACCTGCTCAGATTGCTTTAAACTGGGCTATTTAAAAATAGAGTAGTCCCACAATTACTGGGCAGCTTTGTAGTTGTCCAGATGTTGAACATGCTCCGTTACCCACCAGAGGAGGTTGGATCAGATATCAATGTGAGGGGACGCTGCAGCAGAGTAGACCGCGGTTAAAGTTGGGCTTGCCATAATCTACCGAGTGATGGCAATGCTCTCCATGTCTTTGGGGTTAGAGTACCCTAAGCTGTTGACAGCGAACTTGATTGTTGCTTCCTCTCATGATTATCTGGTCGGCCAAACCCTGTCCCATTCCTCTCCTGAATCTGGACTTCCTTTCATTCCGGTGGTAGCGCAATTTGCCCAACAGACGAGCAAAAGTGTAACCAGTCCCTGACCACTTCTTACATCTAACTAAAAACTCAGATCCACCTAAACTGGTGATTGGTAGGTGAGATTACCCAAGAATGAGATTGATGAGAAGCACGTTGTTGGTAGACTCTACGATGCAGATGGAGAAGATGACGGGAGACAGCAGTGAGTCTGCTACTCTTGTGAGTTGTGCCACTCCTGCGTATGTCTCTCGAGCCACTCGCCAGAACCTCGGCTAACCAACACAATCCAAGACTCCCGTGTATACAAGTTTAAGTATTGTTCATACCATCAAAGTCCTCAAATCATCATGTAAGTTCTGTACAATTAAGCGCCGCTGGTGTGAAGTAAATTTCTGTTACAATTTGTTAACAACTTCTGTTGTTTGGGTGACGCAAAGTACGTCAAAACAAACTTTACAATATTGTATAACAACATTCCCTAATGGGGTTTAAAAATATAACCTTTCTCAAAAGTTAGAATACAGCCACGTTGGTGTGCAAACAAACTGAAGACAATGAGTATGGTAAGTAGACTACGCATAGATGGCTGATACATGAAAACGAACATAGTTGTGGCTGCCCGAGCGCTGCCATCTCTCCCCCCTCGGCTCCACAAGCTAGAGTTTTTCCGATGTAGATGACTTAAATATGACCGAATCGTGCGATTTTTGAGAACGAATGAACCTGCGCGTACACCAGGGATCTTCATGAGACCCTTATATCTGTGCTCGAGTTGCCGCAACCATGTTGACTCAGCCATAGAGTTGACAGGCATCTATGCCCCATCTTCTACTATAACAATACTTGAATAAACTAAACAATAAAACATTACACTTCACCTGGTGTCATGTGGTGCGATGCACGAGAACGTGGTTGAGTCTCCTCAAGCGAGCCGCAAGACTGAGAGTGATGCCGACAATGATCATGGGACCACACGACCACTGGAAGCACCTGAGCACCTTCTCCAGCAGGCCGAGCAGTACCTTGAGCCAGAATGGTGGCCACATGAGCGGCATCATGGTGTGGTAATGGATGAAGAAGTGAGCACAGATCACCTCCCACGTAGACTCTTCTGAGAGACAGGTCGCTAGGTCGGACACTGTCAGTACGTCTGCGATGCAGTTACACACTGAACCAGGACGATGTGTGTAAAACATTGTTCCAAGGGACAAAATTCAAGGTCACAGCACTGTTTTAGCAAAAGGGAGTTTTAGAATATCTGACGATCGCATTTCTCTAAATAAATATTTTGGTTAATCTTGAGACAAGAAATTTAGTGTACAACAATGTGTGTGTTTGAAAAGTCATGGAAAGGCTGGACATATTTGCTACATGATTACACTATGCACACTTAAATACCTTTAGGATAGCATAGGTCGTAGTGACGTACATCGCCCGAGGTGCAATGGTTTTGTATAGAGTCAACATTTTGATGTTGGGCTTGTGGCATTGTACTCGCCTAATGTATGATAGGCCTATAAAGACCTTTCTATAGACCTATTTGACCCACGAGGAGTGTGAAGTTTACAGCAAGTCAACCATGTTGGGCAGTTTGATTCAAGCTCCATAAAGGCTTTTCAAATGATTCAGTATATCAGGGTATTGCCAATCAGCTAATATATTCTTCTCTACAAAGTGAAAGAACAAGTCTACACTTTAAGAGATATTTCGCCATATTACATGGCTTAATCATAGTTAGGCTATGATTATTATAGTTAATCATCACGAGTTAGGCTAAGATTAAGCCATGTAATATGGCGAAATATAAGCCATCTTTTCTTAAAATGTAGACTTGTTCTTTCACTTTGTTTGTGAAATGATTCAGTATGTAAGATTAAGCAATTCGTATTCAAACTATTTTACAGTTAGGCCCTTTATACAGTACCATAAAGTATGTCATGGTAGGTAGATAGTGCACAGATGCAACATGGTTGAGGCAGGCCCAACCCAAGCACAGATAACGCTGCGAGGGAATTATTAAAAGTCTCAAGTAGAGTCCCAGAGGCACGCGCGAGTTGTTCGTTCGCACGATTTGTTCATATTAAAGTCATTGAAATCTCGCGCACATGGAGCCGAGGTTGGAACAAGAGATGGCAGCGCTTGAATGATGCTATGTTGATTTTCCTGTCTCTACCATGTGGTATCTATGTGCTATCTACCTACCAATAACATTATCTTTGACAGTACTCACATAAGTGGACCAGGGGTATCACCAGCGAGAGACAGTTGATGCGTCTAGCAAACTTGTCGACTGGGAGGAAGTCTGGAATGAGAGTTTCAATTTCCCTCCAGTCCGCAACAAACTTGGACCATTTTCGTGAGATGTAGAAACGGATTGGGAAAACTATGAGAGGAATACCAGCAGTTCTGATGAGGTCCACTGAAACAGTTAAATACTCATAGATTAAACCAAAGATATTGTTATGGTAAGTAGATTGCGCATAATAGCTACATGGTCGAGGCAGCAAAATCGACACAGTTCGGCAGCCCAAGCACATATAGCGCTGTCAGCTCTCACCGTATTTCTCCCCCGTCGGCTCCGCACGGTCAAATTTATCCTATGTCGATGACTTAAAAGTGACCAAATCGTGCGATTTTCGAGAACAAACAAACTTGCGCGTGCGTCAGTGGCTCTACTTCAGACTCGCAGCGCTATCCGTGCTTAAACTGCCGAACTATGTTGACTTTCCTGCCTCAGCCATGTGGCATCTATGTGCAATCTACTTACCATAACACAATCTTTGACAATACTCAATAGAGAGCGTAAACCGGATCGTGTTTAAGAAAGTGGTTAACAAACGTGTAACAATTGTCAAAACAACAGTTTAAATTATTTAAAATACTATTCAATAGGAGTAATCTTACCGTAAAACTTCGGAGACACTTTGACGACGTTCCAAATGTAAACATATGCAAGACAATAAAAGCAGCAATTTACCAAAGAAACTATCCACATGACAATGCAGTATATCTTTAGCAGTAGAGACACGTTTTTGTACCTGAAACCAGTCAGTCCAGTTAGTTCTCAGTGTTGAACTCTCCTTGCAAGGAGGTTTGCAAGCAAGTTTGTGCAATATACTTACATTTCTGCAAGAGGGGAAGTGCGTTCTACATCTACTAGTATAACTTTAAACTTTTATTAGTAAAAAAGAAATAATACATTGATTACCCCCGTTTGGAATCTACTGGTATCTTTAGCTTCTTTTCGAATAACTTATCCTTTGCAAAGATAAATATTGTAAGAAACGTAATTAATGTTTTCACACACGTAAATGTTTTAATATATTCAATCACAGTATTTATATTGTTCCCGCCTTGAGTTTCAATAACACATTATAACTAATGTCGTGAGGCAGGAGAAAGCACTTTACTATACAATAGTTACATTCAGTAACGATGGATTGTGATTAAAACCAACGCACCAAACATTTCCACAGGGTTTTTTCTCAATCGTTGGAAACAGTCCGACGATTCTTGCTAGAAGGAGAGCATACTTTATGCTTGATTCTGCTGAATGCTCACTCATTGCTAATTTGTTTAACATAAGGAAAAGATTATTTAGACCACCACTTAAATACTGATACAGTAGATGCCTTGACTCCTTTCTAATACAAATACCACAGGCAGACTAACACAACAGACTAATCGTAACTGTGTTGTTAAACCTGCTGTAAAATATGCATTAGTGAAATACATTAGGAAATACATCTGGACAGGTCGCAAGTAGAGTTGCCAATCGATGTAAGCAATAATGTCTGGTGTCAGTCCACCGAGAGTAAATGTTTAATGTCAAGTTATTACAATATAATTTTTTTTCAATACAACTAAATATTAATTTATTTGTCAATTACATTACAAGGTAATGATACTTTGAATTTACAGAAATGTGATTAATGTACTATGATTATTAACCACTAATATTCTAATTAATTAAAATAATTTGTATATAGCTTATTGGTTATATAGCTATACGTTTATTCAAGTAAGACTAATTAATCAAACAGTTTTAGTTTTAAATATTCATAAACCCTGCAATACAACAAAACATTTGGGTACGGTAGTTTAACGTTTGTTTTTAATTTTATCGTGGAGCAACAGCTTAACGTTGTCAGGAAGTTTATTATACAATCTTCTACCGGCTTCAATGGGAAGTTTATCGTACAATTAAAGCTTAAGGTAGTTTGGTGGGAACGCATTTTGATTTCTCTTGTTGTATTGATTAAATGTTCCAACAATAGTACCTTAAACACCAACAATGTTCCAAAATTAAATGTTCCAAAATTGATTAAGAATAGTTTTTAATTTTGAAATATGTGGTGACAGATGAATACGAGTAGATAGAGTGAGTGAGTACCTTGGCCGTGCAGCGTAGATAATAATCCAGCGACTGTTATAATAATAATTTATTCATTTTATTGTGTTGTCACTGAGTTTTGAAAACAGGTGTGTGGTTTTATGGCGCTGATGGCGGGTTTTAGAATGAGAACAATTAGAAAGTACAGAACACGATCTGCTGCGTGTTGGAGCAGTCATGATAAGAGAATGGGGATGACTGATAACGTGCGTCGCGTGACGTCATCCGTTAGCTGCCTTGTCATTGGTTGGATTTTCACCAATCATATCTAAATATATTCCTTTTCTTACAACTAACAGACATGTTTTTTTCTTTCAACACAAAATAAAAACTCTTGATATTAAACACTATTAATAATTATTCTAATTGCTCCTTTTTTATACAGCGTGAGTTTTAAATGTCCCCATTTTAACTTTTGAAAAGGAAACATCTTTTGAAACCCTTTGAAGAAGGTTTTTATAGGATTCTTAAATTTTGGCGTACTTTGCGTCACCCACCCCCCACCCAAAACCAGGGAGGAGGGCCTTTCCAGAATGTTTGTGGCAACTTCCTCTTTAAGGCATATCAAAAGAAAGAACATTTTATTACAAATTCAAGGACAAAAGGACCACTTTATCTCTTCTCGTTCTTTTGTAATACCCACTTAGATAGCAAGAACTCAGCTACAAAATGCCACATTTCACATACAATTTTTTTAAATACCAATTGCTTAAAATGCTTTTGAGGGAAACACAACAACCGTATAACATTATCTCTAATAACTAAGGGAATAAAGTATTTTGAAAGAAAATGTGTAATTTTTTTAAATGTGAAATTTAGCATTTTAAACTTGACTTTTGCTATTTTTAAGTGGGTACTACAAAGAACGAGTAGAGATAAAAATATTTGTTTGCGTCGTTAAATTTGTTTTGAAATTCTCTTTCTTTTGAGGTGCCACAAAAGGGAGGGGTTGCCATTTAAAACTTTTTTGTTTTTGGGTGACGCAAAGTACGTCAAAACAAACATCAGAATACTATACAACATTCCCCAAAGAACCTTTTAAAATATTCCTTTTTCAAAAGTTATGGGGGGCATTTAAAACTCACTCTAAATAACAAAAGTCCTGCCAATTTTAGTTTCAGAGCAATTATGCCATAACCATAATCCGTAAGATAAATAGAGATGCTCACCTTGTATATATACCTGAAGTCTGTATGTGCTCATAGTTGATGCAAAGCTCGTGTAGACTGAACTAACAACACGGCAACTTTCCTCATAAAACTAGCTTTACTGGAGATTAACATGAATTGTGCATCCTTGCATATTACATTCAGTCTACATCCTTGTTACTTCAGTACATGGAGATGCTCACCCTGTATATATACCTGAAGTCTGTATGTGCTCATAGTTGATGCAAAGCTCGTTGTAGACTGAACTAACAACACGGCAACTTTCCTCATGAAACTAGCTTTACTGGAGATTAACATGAATTGTGCATCCTTGCATATTACATTCAGTCTACATCCTTGTTACTTCAGTACATGGAGATGCTCACCCTGTATATATACCTGAAGTCTGTATGTGCTCATAGTTGATGCAAAGCTCGTTGTAGACTGAACTAACAACACGGCAACTTTCCTCATGAAACTAGCTTTACTGGAGATTAACATGAATTGTGCATCCTTGCATATTACATTCAGTCTACATCCTTGTTACTTCAGTACATGGAGATGCTCACCCTGTATATATACCTGAAGTCTGATGTGTATAGTTGATGCAAAGCTCGTTGTAGACTGAACTAACAACACGGCAACTTTCCTCATGAAACTAGCTTTACTGGAGATTAACATGAATTGTGCATCCTTGCATATTACATCATCCTTGTTACTTCAGTACATGGAGATGCTCACCCTGTATATATACCTGAAGTCTGTATGTGCTCATAGTTGATGCAAAGCTCGTTGTAGACTGAACTAACAACACGGCAACTTTCCTCATGAAACTAGCTTTACTGGAGATTAACATGAATTGTGCATCCTTGCATATTACATTCAGTCTACATCCTTGTTACTTCAGTACATGGAGATGCCCTGTATATATACCTGAAGTCTGTATGTGCTCATAGTTGATGCAAAGCTCGTTGTAGACTGAACTAACAACACGGCAACTTTCCTCATGAAACTAGCTTTACTGGAGATTAACATGAATTGTGCATCCTTGCATACATTATTCAGTTACACATACATGGAGATGCTCACCCTGTATATATACCTGAAGTCTGTATGTGCTCATAGTTGATGCAAAGCTCGTTGTAGACTGAACTAACAACACGGCAACTTTCCTCATGAAACTAGCTTTACTGGAGATTAACATGAATTGTGCATCCTTGCATATTACATTCAGTCTACATCCTTGTTACTTCAGTACATGGAGATGCTCACCCTGTATATATACCTGAAGTCTGTATGTGCTCATAGTTGATGCAAAGCTCGTTGTAGACTGAACTAACAACACGGCAACTTTCCTCATGAAACTAGCTTTACTGGAGATTAACATGAATTGTGCATCCTTGCATATTACATTCAGTCTACATCCTTGTTACTTCAGTACATGGAGATGCTCACCCTGTATATATACCTGAAGTCTGTATGTGCTCATAGTTGATGCAAAGCTCGTTGTAGACTGAACTAACAACACGGCAACTTTCCTCATGAAACTAGCTTTACTGAGATTAACATGAATTGTGCATCCTTGCATATTACATTCAGTCTACATCCTGTTACTTCAGTACATGGAGATGCTCACCCTGTATATATACCTGAAGTCTGTATGTGCTCATAGTTGATGCAAAGCTCGTTGTAGACTGAACTAACAACACGGCAACTTTCCTCATGAAACTAGCTTTACTGGAGATTAACATGAATTGTGCATCCTTGCATATTACATTCAGTCTACATCCTTGTTACTTCAGTACATGGAGATGCTCACCCTGTATATATACCTGAAGTCTGTATGTGCTCATAGTTGATGCAAAGCTCGTTGTAGACTGAACTAACAACACGGCAACTTTCCTCATGAAACTAGCTTTACTGGAGATTAACATGAATTGTGCATCCTTGCATATTACATTCAGTCTACATCCTTGTTACTTCAGTACATGGAGATGCTCACCCTGTATATATACCTGAAGTCTGTATGTGCTCATAGTTGATGCAAAGCTCGTTGTAGACTGAACTAACAACACGGCAACTTTCCTCATGAAACTAGCTTTACTGGAGATTAACATGAATTGTGCATCCTTGCATATTACATTCAGTCTACATCCTTGTTACTTCAGTACATGGAGATGCTCACCCTGTATATATACCTGAAGTCTGTATGTGCTCATAGTTGATGCAAAGCTCGTTGTAGACTGAACTAACAACACGGCAACTTTCCTCATGAAACTAGCTTTACTGGAGATTAACATGAATTGTGCATCCTTGCATATTACATTCAGTCTACATCCTTGTTACTTCAGTACATGGAGATGCCTGTATATATACCTGAAGTCTGTATGTGCTCATAGTTGATGCAAAGCTCGTTGTAGACTGAACTAACAACACGGCAACTTTCCTCATGAAACTAGCTTTACTGAAGATTAACATGAATTGTGCATCCTTGCATATTACATTCAGTCTACATCCTTGTTACTTCAGTACATGGAGATGCTCACCCTGTATATATACCTGAAGTCTGTATGTGCTCATAGTTGATGCAAAGCTCGTTGTAGACTGAACTAACAACACGGCAACTTTCCTCATGAAACTAGCTTTACTGGAGATTAACATGAATTGTGCATCCTTGCATATTACATTCAGTCTACATCCTTGTTACTTCAGTACATGGAGATGCTCACCCTATATATACCTGAAGTCTGTATGTGCTTATAGTTGATGCAAAGCTCGTTGTAGACTGAACTAACAACACGGCAACTTTCCTCATGAAACTAGCTTTACTGGAGATTAACATGAATTGTGCATCCTTGCATATTACATTCAGTCTACATCCTTGTTACTTCAGTACATGGAGATGCTCACCCTGTATATATACCTGAAGTCTGTATGTGCTTATAGTTGATGCAAAGCTCGTTGTAGACTGAACTAACAACACGGCAACTTTCCTCATGAAACTAGCTTTACTGAGATTAACATGAATTGTGCATCCTTGCATATTACATTCAGTCTACATCCTTGTTACTCAGTACATGGAGATGCTCACCTGTATATACCTGAAGTCTGTATGTGCTCATAGTTGATGCAAAGCTCGTTGTAGACTGAACTAACAACACGGCAACTTTCCTCATGAAACTAGCTTTACTGGAGATTAACATGAATTGTGCATCCTTGCATATTACATTCAGTCTACATCCTTGTTACTTCAGTACATGGAGATGCTCACCCTGTATATATACCTGAAGTCTGTATGTGCTCATAGTTGATGCAAAGCTCGTTGTAGACTGAACTAACAACACGGCAACTTTCCTCATGAAACTAGCTTTACTGGAGATTAACATGAATTGTGCATCCTTGCATTACATTCAGTCTACATCCTTGTTACTTCAGTACATGGAGATGCTCACCCTGTATATATACCTGAAGTCTGTATGTGCTCATAGTTGATGCAAAGCTCGTTGTAGACTGAACTAACAACACGGCAACTTTTCATGAAACTAGTTACTGAAGATTAACATGAATTGTGCATCCTTGCATATTACATTCAGTCTACATCCTTGTTACTTCAGTACATGGAGATGCTCCCTGTATATATACCTGAAGTCTGTATGTGCTCATAGTTGATGCAAAGCTCGTTGTAGACTGAACTAACAACACGGCAACTTTCCCTCATGAAACTAGCTTTACTGGAGATTAACATGAATTGTGCATCCTTGCATATTACACAGTCTACATCCTTGTTACTTCAGTACATGGAGATGCTCACCCTGTATATATACCTGAAGTCTGTATGTGCTATAGTTGATGCAAAGCTCGTCAGACTGAACTAACAACACGGCAACTTTCCTCATGAAACTAGCTTTACTGGAGATTAACAATTGTGCATCCTTGCATATTACATTCAGTCTACATCCTTGTTACTTCAGTACATGGAGATGCTCACCCTGTATATATACCTGAAGTCTGTATGTGCTCATAGTTGATGCAAAGCTCGTTGTAGACTGAACTAACAACACGGCAACTTTCCTCATGAAACTAGCTTTACTGAGATTAACATGAATTGTGCATCCTTGCATATTACATTCAGTCTACATCCTTGTTACTTCAGTACATGGAGATGCTCACCCTGTATATACCTGAAGTTGTAGGCTCATAGTTATAGCTCGTTGTAGACTGAACTAACAACACGGCAACTTTCCTCATGAAACTAGCTTTACTGGAGATTAACATGAATTGTGCATCCTTGCATATTACATTCTGTCTATCCTTGTTACTTCAGTACATGGAGATGCTCACCCTGTATATATACCTGAAGTCTGTATGTGCTCATAGTTGATGCAAAGCTCGTTGTAGACTGAACTAACAACACAACTTTCCTCATGAAACTAGCTTTACTGGAGATTAACATGAATTGTGCATCCTTGCATATTACATTCAGTCTACATCCTTGTTACTTCAGTACATGGAGATGCTCACCCTGTATATATACCTGAAGTCTGTATGTGCTCATAGTTGATGCAAAGCTCGTTGTAGACTGAACTAACAACACGGCAACTTTCCTCATGAAACTAGCTTTACTGGAGATTAACATGAATTGTGCATCCTTGCATATTACATTCAGTCTACATCCTTGTTACTTCAGTACATGGAGATCACCCTGTATATATACCTGAAGTCTGTATGTGCTCATAGTTGATGCAAAGCTCGTTGTAGACTGAACTAACACGGCAACTTTCCTCATGAAACTAGCTTTACTGGAGATTAACATGAATTGTGCATCCTTGCATATTACATTCAGTCACATCCTTGTTACTCAGTACATGGAGATGCTCACCTGTATATATACCTGAAGTCTGTATGTGCTCATAGTTGATGCAAAGCTCGTTGTAGACTGAACTAACAACACGCAACTTTCCTCATGAAACTAGCTTTACTGGAGATTAACATGAATTGTGCATCCTTGCATTATTACATTCAGTCCATCCTTGTTACCAGTACATGGAGATGCTCACCCTGTATATATACCTGAAGTCTGTATGTGCTCATAGTTGATGCAAAGCTCGTTGTAGACTGAACCAACAACACGCAACTTTCCTCATGAAACTGCTTTACTGAAGATTAACATGAATTGTGCATCCTTGCATATTACATTCAACATCCTTGTTACTTCAGTACATGGAGATGCTCACCCTGTATATAATTGAAGTTCATGTGCTCATAGTTGATGCAAAGCTCGTTGTAGACTGAACTAACAACACGGCAACTTTCCTCATGAAACGTTTACTGAAGATTAACATGAATTGTGCATCCTGCATATTACATTCAGTCACATCCTTACTTCAGTACATGGAGATGCTCACCCTGTATATATACCTGAAGTCTGTATGTGCTCATAGTTGATGCAAAGCTCGTAGACTGAACTAACAACACGGCAACTTTCCTCATGAAACTAGCTTTACTGGAGATTAACATGAATTGTGCATCCTTGCATATTACACACTAGCATCCTTGTTACTCAGTACATGGAGATGCTCACCCTGTATATACCTGAAGTCTGTATGTGCCATAGTTGATGCAAAGCTCGTTGTAGACTGAACTAACAACACGGCAACTTTCCTCATGAAACTATTTTTACTGGAGATTAACATGAATTGTGCATCCTTGCATATTACATTCAGTCTACATCCTTGTTACTTCAGTACATGGAGATGCTCACCCTGTATATACCTGAAGTCTGTATGTGCTCCTATAGTTGATGCAAAGCTCGTTGTAGACTGAACTAACAACACGGCAACTTTCCTCATGGCTTTACTGGAGATTAACATGAATTGTGCATCCTTGCATATTTCAGTCTGGTTATCCATACTTCAGTACATGGATCCTGTATATACCTGAAGTCTGTATGTGCTTATAGTTGATGCAAAGCTCGTTGTAGACTGAACTAACAACACGGCAAACTTTCCTCGAAACTAGCTTTACTGAGACATGAATTGTGCATCCTTGCATATTACATTCAGTCTACATCCTTGTTACTCAGTACATGGAGATGCTCATCTCCATATATTCTGAAGTCTCTGTATGTGCTCATAGTTGATGCAAAGCTCGTTGTAGACTGAACTAACAACACGGCAACTTTCCTCATGCTAGCTTTACTGGAGATTAACATGAATTGTGCATCCTTGTATTACATTCAGTCTACATCCTTGTTACTTAAAGTACATGGAGATGCTCACCCTGTATATAACCTGAAGTTCGTATGTGCTCATAGTTGATGCAAAGCTCATGTAGACTGAACTAACAACACGGCAAATTTTCCTCATGAACTAGCTTACTGGAGATTAACATGAATTGTGCATCTTGCATTACATTCAGTCTACATCCTTGTTACTTCAGTACATGGAGATGCTCACCCTGTATATATACCTGAAGTCTGTATGTGCTTATAGTTGATGCAAAGCTCGTTGTAGACTGAATAACAACACGGCAACTTTCTCATGAAACTAGCTTACTTGAGATTAACATGAATTGTGCATCTGCATATTACATTCAGTCTACATCCTGTTACTTCAGTACATGGAGATGCTCACCCTGTATATATTCGAAGTCTGTATGTGCTCATAGTTGATGCCTCGTTGTAGACTGAACTAACACGGCAACTTTCCTCATGAAACTAGCTTTACTGGAGATTAACATGAATTGTGCATCCTTGCATATTACATTCAGTCACATCCTTGTTACTTCAGTACATGGAGATGCTCACCCTGTATATATACCTGAAGTCTGTATGTGCTCTCATAGTTGATGCAAAGCTCGTGTAGACTGAACTAACAACACGGCAACATGAAACTAGCTTTACTGAGATTAACATGAATTGTGCATCCTTGCATATTACATTCAGTTACATCCCTTGTTACTTCCTCTGGAGATGCTCACCCTGTATATATACCTGAAGTCTGTATGTGCTCATAGTTGATGCAAAGTCGTAGACTGAACTAACAACACGGCAACTTTCCTCATGAAACTAGCTTTACTGGAGATTAACATGAATTGTGCATCCTTGCATATTACATTCAGTCTACATCCTTGTTACTTCAGTACATGGAGATGCTCACCCTGTATATATACCTGAAGTCTGTATGCTCATAGTTGATGCAAAGCTCGTCGTAGACTGAACTAACAACACGGCAACCTTTCCTCATGAAACTAGTTTTACTGAAGATTAACATGAATTGTGCATCCTGCATATTACATTCAGTTACATCCTTGTTACTTCAGTACATGGAGATGCTCACCCTGTATATATACCTGAAGTCTGTATGTGCTCATAGTTGATGCAAAGCTCGTTGTAGACTGAACTAACAACACGGCAACTTTCCTCATGAAACTAGCTTTACTGAGATTAACATGAATTGTGCATCCTTGCATATTACATTCAGTCTACATCCCTGTTACTTCAGTACATGGAGATGCTCACCCTGTATATATACCTGAAGTCTGTATGTGCTCATAGTTTGCAAAGCTCGTTGTAGACTGAACTAACAACACGGCAACTTTCCTCATGAAACTAGCTTTACTGGAGATTAACATGAATTGTGCATCCTTGCATATTACATTCAGTCTACATCCTTGTTACTTCAGTACATGGAGATGCTCACCCTGTATATATACCTGAAGTCTGTATGTGCTCATAGTTGATGCAAAGCTCGTTGTAGACTGAACTAACAACACGGCAACTTTCCTCATGAAACTAGCTTTACTGGAGATTAACATGAATTGTGCATCCTTGCATATTACATTCAGTCTACATCCTTGTTACTTAGTACATGGAGATGCTCACCCTGTATAATATACCTGAAGTCTGTATGTGCTCATAGTTGATGCAAAGCTCGTCGTAGACTGAACTAACAACACGGCAACTTTCCTCATGAAACTAGCTTTTACTGAGATTAACATGAATTGTGCATCCTTGCATATTACATTCAGTCTACATCCTTGTTACTTCAGTACATGGAGATGCTCACCCTGTATATATACCTGAAGTCTGTATGTGCTCATAGTTGATGCAAAGCTCGCGTAGACTGAACTAACAACACGGCAACTTTCCTCATGAAACTAGCTTTACTGGAGATTAACATGAATTGTGCATCCTTGCATATTACATTCAGTCTACATCCTTGTTACTTCAGTACATGGAGATGCTCACCCTGTATATATACCTGAAGTCTGTATGTGCTCATAGTTGATGCAAAGCTCGTTGTAGACTGAACTAACAACACGGCAACTTTCCTCATGAAACTAGCTTTACTGGAGATTAACATGAATTGTGCATCCTTGCATATTACATTCAGTCTACATCCTTGTTACTTCAGTACATGGAGATGCTCACCCTGTATATATACCTGAAGTCTGTATGTGCTCATAGTTGATGCAAAGCTCGTCGAACTAACAACACGGCAACTTTCCTCATGAAACTAGCTTTACTGAGATTAACATGAATTGTGCATCCTGCATATTACATTCAGTCTACATCCTTGTTACTTCAGTACATGGAGATGCTGATTTCACCAACACTTTGTAAAATACGAGGGCTATTTAAAACAAAACAAGCTCCTTCAAAAAATAGAAACAACATCTATTCTAGAAACGGTTCTTCTTATAAGCATTCTTTCACCTATATACTTTTGACATATTCACTAAAATTCAAAATTCAATGCACAAGCGTTTTCTAAGCTATGCATGGCTTATTCCATCGCCAGGCCGACAAACGGACCCAATTCACTCTTAACCTGCTTTAGTTTACAAATCCCTGGATATATGCAGCCCTGTAAAGTTAATGTTTGGCCAACCAAGGATGTTAAAACCCTTCTGGAAGTTGACAACAATTACTTTTTTAAGTTGATGATATTTCTGGCGAGAATAAAACATGTAGAGATAATAATTTGATATTCAGAGAGCATAAAGATGACAAACCAAAGTGTTAAGCATACTGTTAGAGTCAAAATGAGTCGGCTTTCTAATTACATAAAAATTATACGCATTGATTTGCTACACAACAACGGAAGTTAATTTTGGAACAGCTCGTATATTTAACGCCAAGTATCTGTTAATTTGAAGCTTTGCTGAATATAGACTAGTCATTAGTGGATTTTCGTGAGAGAATTCATGTCCGACGGTTCATATACCAGAGATAACAAAGCTTTGAGCTTCCCGAGTCAAACTGATAAACTTTATAAAATTATACATGTTTATAACGAAATAAACGTAAGTAAATATAATACCAGAAGGTTAATACATACTATAGTTAGAAGATAAGTTGTGGAACGAACCGGTTTGAACAGGATCCCTCACGGGCACTGCTCGGCAAGTCAGGGATCCGGGTTCAAATCCCGGTTCGTCCCCACAAATTGTTCTGTCAAATTTGTTTGTTCTGATAAATTGTATATTTTCTGACCCCTCGTCACGTTGAACACGAGTATTTAAGCCCCGTTCCTCTGCCTTGTTCTGTTCGAAAATCTATTTTTTAAACCGTCAGTCACTGGTGAAAATATTTTTTATAAAAAATCATCATTGCATTTAATTTTAATATAGTTTTAAGTTTGAAACCTTAGATTTCTTAATTAAATTTGAATTTGACTTTGATTTAAAGCACGTAACAGTTGGTCTCGATGACAGTACAAATGCTCGCGTAGGTGTGCACTGTACACCATGTAACCAGGAGACTAGGAAGCTAACTGCAGGGTTAAAAGACGACAAAAATAAATTTATTACAAAAGTATTATATACACAGCAGAGAATGTTAAACATTTACCTTAAAAGTAATATGCATCTAGTTTAGCATTTAACAGCCAATACGTAGTATATATATAGTTATATCTTTAGGCAATTTTATACAGAATTTCAAAATTCAAAGTAAACCCCACGTGGTATATATAGTATACTGTTACGGGTAGAAAGTACTGTTTTGTACATCAAGTGACTCTTTCAAATTCATGTGGTTTATAATAATCTATAATATTTGTAAGGGCTCAAAACAATTAGTTTAGCCCAACGAAATTATATAAAAGGCAGAAATACGCTTAAGAGGCGGCCGGATGGATATAGTTACCACTATATATATCTTGACATCAACTACTATTTATCACAATAATACGTTTAGTTTGAGTCTTCAGTATAAATTTTAAATAAATAACATAGTGTTGGCAATATATTGATTAAAAATATATTTTTAAAGATATTGTTTCTGCAAATTGAACGGATTTTTGCAACAAATTAAATTTTCCTTTAGATACAGCTGCAGCTATTTTATGTTTAACTGATAATATTTCCACACAACACAACTGGTAGTCGTGTAGTAATAAAAAAAAACTTTATATAGAACAATACACAGGGCACGACTTTCGTTGTTTGCAAAGCTTATGTTAATCAACTATTTGTACTATGAAAACAAAATGCTGTTAAGATTCTTAACTTAAAACTCTTCTGTTTGAAAAGGTTTTGGCCATAAAACGTGGAACTATCTGCAAACTCTGTTACATTTATGCCTCGTTCTTATTTTATGAGACGATTGTCTATGCAATCGTGTTTTTACAATAAAATAAACGACTTTGACTTTGTCTATCGCCAACACTAATTTTGCTTGGTTCCAAAATTGTAATATCTCATTGTCTATCTAGGCTTATGTGAGCTTTTCCATGACAAAACAAAAAATGAGTTAAATAACAAAACAATAAAAAAAACAGCGCCATATGCTTACTTACAAAATATATCATTTATAAAATCTAAACACAAATTGTTAAACAATGAATCCATGCTCTGAAGTTTTAAATACAGTTGAATGCACAGTGAAGATCATTGATAGATTAGTATTTTGATATATATTCTGCACAAGTGGATTTTGTGGTATTTTTGGTGACAATCCCAATATTTTCTCACTAGCCACGTGTAAGAACAACTACAATATAGTTCTTCCGGTTCTCTTACTTTGTTGTTGATGAACCTGTTTTAAGAGCCTCATTAAAAGTAATGAAGGTCAATCCATTATTTCTTATAATTTGTCTCAAACAACTAAAACAGAATAGATGGAAAACCACAGTGAGACCGAAATGTTTCAAGAATATTATTATGATGTTTGGACGCGGTGTGAACCGGAAAAGCTAGATTCTAGTTGTGACACCGGCCGCAAAAGCTAAGAGTTAAGCGTGAGACCAAGTAGGTGCCAAGTGGTATTGACATAAACAAGTTTTCAAACGTTAAAACTAAATTATACATTTCAAACTCATTTTGAAAGCTGATAAAAAGATACATTTTTACAACATTTCAGTGACCTTTATAGCTCAATAGCCATAGCCTATATTTAATATATATTTTTATAACTTTAATATTTACTATGTTATTAAAAATATATGTTTCGTAACATTTATAAACGTCAATATACAACAATTCCTATTCTATTGAGAGAATATCTACAACAATATGGAAGGCCCTTAGACACATTGATAAAAGCGTGTTTTCTGAATTTCGTCTTTTGCGAAACAGGAATGATCAATAATATAAAACTGACAGAACAGAACTTGGCTTCTACAAACCTTTCTCTGAAAGCAAGACGCCTCAATTGTCAAGGTACATAACTAAGGACATTTGTTTTAAATGTAAGTCTAAATAAATATATATGATCTGACAAAAAAGTTATTTGAATTTTTCTGTTAGTTATCATTACAATTTGTTATGTTAGAAATGAAATTAAATTTGTGATTCGAGCTTACAACTTTCCAAATAAGGTTTGTGAAGTAGTTTATACAGGGCGTAGAACAAACAATAGTTTTACAGCGTCTGGGAACCTCTCGACGTGACTTCTGAACCCCCGCTCTGCTGCCATCTGGAACATTGGACACAATAATATGATTCAGATGAACTTTGATACGTTTAACAAATGTAGTAACATTCTATCTTGGTCGTATTAATCTTTAATATTGTTTATTTCTTACGTCAGAGAGTGATTCAGAATGTAAGGAGTGTTAGAACAGTGCAGATCCACTATCTTTATGATCACATATTCAGCTGACAGCTTCATTCCTTGCCTTAGTTTGGGCTGAGTTGTGTTGCCCTACAAACACGCGTCACCGCTCTACAACGTCTTTAGTTAGCGAAACGTAAAAATACAAGCGCTATTTATATTAATTTTTTGTAAACAGCAGAAGTTTCCTATGCAAATTTATGGGACAGCTGAGTACCCGTTGCTTCGCCTCAGACTGTTAACATAACTATGTGTATATTTAAAAAAAATTGAAAACTTAAAATAAAAAATTAGTTTCTTATATATTGTTAAAATACCATTTATTTTGCCTGTTAGTTCACCATCTTCTCCTTAGAGGTGTTGGCTACCTTGTAGTGTCATAGTAGCCATCCCGACCGTTTTAAGAGCCCGCTTTGGCTTTTTTGCAATTTATTTTGAGGATGTTATATGGACTTCAAACGTAGCTAAGACACACTGCGTGGTTAGCTCAAACCTTAAACAAAGTGTCATTGCCACAGTTTCAGCCAATTTTTTATAAGCGGTCCAAAACGCCTAACAAACTTGTTCAGAGCCAACCTTGGTCCCTTGCCACTTATTTCGAGGATGTTTTATTGACACAAAACATAAGTAAAGACACACTGTGTAATGGCCTAAGCTCTTAAACGAAGTTTCACTACCATACCTTTAGTAGATTCTGAGTTATAAGCGGTCTAATATGCCTTAAAAACGTTACAGACAGCCAGTCAGACTCGATTTTTTGACGCCAGTTTCGGTCTATGTAAAGTATATAAATACCAGATGACCAAAAACCGATGGATTCTATGCAATACACAGACAAAAGTGTTATTTTATTTATATCGATAATATTTCTTTATAGTAATTATCAATGCATTAATCACACACTCTTTAGATAAAACTACTTCTAAGAGAAAACAACTATGTAAACTATGAAAACTATGAACTAGTTGAATAAATGTGTGGCTTTAGTGTTTTAGCGGCAGATTTGAAGATACTTGAGTCCTGCCTAACAAGTGATTCCTGAACTGACGGAGAGCGCCGTACAACTAGAGTAGGCAACACCCGCCACACACAACTGTACTGCGGGTATAGTCTAGTCAGATAACGCACGGCGCTATCCAAGAACACTTACCCGATATCTGAAGTCGCATCGTTTCCAAATTTTAACCGCTTACATTTCAAACTGCTATTATTTCGTTTTGAATCACGCTTTTAAAACGACACTTATTGTGGAATTCGGCGCTACTTTTAAAGCATATTAGTTTGAAGTATCAAGACCCAGGTTTTTTGAGGTAACCACTGACTCATATTACATTTAATCAAATTTAAAACCACCTTCCGAAATTACTGAAAGCAAGCAGGTGGCTGCCAGAACTTGTCAACTCAATACCGGTAAACAACTTTAACTCCTCGAGTAGTTAACGTTTGTGGTTCCTTCTAACTCTAAACGTCTCGGTTCTAAGTTTGTCTAAACAACGTCTAAACAATTCAGACAAACAACAAACTAATCAATGTCAGCCAACCTCAGCCGCCAACTTTGTAGACATCGAGTTCAATCATCGACTTCAATAATTGAAAGGAAACAGTTACTGCAAAGCGTTGTCTTCATTTACACCTGCCTTTAGCGGATCCGTGGCTGATTGGTATCGCGCGTAACTCCAGAACTCATCACTCCGGTGGCGCGGGTTTGATCCCAGCAATCATCACTTAGGTCGAGGTTGAGTGGTAGAGAGGACTGTGTAGTCCTAACTTTGCCTCGTTAAACTTGTTGTCTTGACAGACCTTACCATTTTGTCTTTGTTACATGTTGTTCATTACGACTACTGATTGCAAATGTATATACCGGGTGTCCACCCCCCCGTAACTCTTGACCGTATAAAAATTTTGAACGTGCTTTGGCATTTGTATTAAGGGTCAACTGAAGTACCATTTGGCGTATTTTGGGGTTTGCCTCCCGCCCTTTGAAATAGTTATTTTACACCATCATGTGAACCCTCAGAAAAGGGTATACAAGCACAAATAAATTGACACCATTAACAAATTGTACGATACCCTTGTTCAAAATGGCGGCTCAAAACGTGTTTAATTGTTTGAGCAGATAAACGGACTTTGTCGCTATCGTTTTCCAAATGTTGGAAACAAATTACTCATCCAGCAATGTGGTTGAACCATTACAGTTATTAAAGCTTAAAACCATATGATACAAGACAGATTTGTCAAACTTTAAAATTAACTATTTTTAAAAAAAAAAGTAAGCGTTTTAAACTTTGGAAATTGTGTCTTGTATCATATAATTTATGATACCAAAAGCTGAATCCGTACATTTTCTCAAACAATAAAACACGTTTTGGGCCACCATTTTTTATCAGGGGCATCGTACAATCTTTTAATAGTATCAATGAATTTGCGTTTTATAACCTTTGAAATAAAGGTTCATATGTTGGGGTTATATACCTAAATACATTGACGATATACCAAACAAACTTGTATCTATTCATGAATAAATGACTTATGACTTAAAATATTGTATACCAATTGCTTTCCATAAATAACTGAAATAATTTAACATATTTATTTGAAGGTTCATGCAATAAAATATTTATTTAGAAAGTTATAAAAAATTATTAAAAAACAAGCTTTAAAAAAATTTAGAGTTCATCACAGTTATTGTATTAGCAAACTCTGGCAGTTCGAATATTCCAAATTAAAGTAAATCAAAAAACTTTCCTGAACTTTTTTGGGAATTTAGAACATTATCAGTCAGGGTAAACGTGTTTGTATCAAAATGTTTTTTATGTTTAGACACGATATAAGACTTTTTACGATTTCTACGAAGGCATTCTCTGAGTTGAGTGTTTAGCACTTGGGGATGAGGAAAGTTAGTACTCTGAACAAAGCCACTAACTCTTCACTCTTGAGACGAGATTCACTTAAAGAAGACATTTATCGCTCTTCCACTAAGTTAGATTTATGTTTCCATCAACAGTCTAATACTGTCTGTATGTTCGCTACTGCAAACCTGAGAGATTACAGGAAATATAGACTCAAACCTATATTGTTAACATGACTAAGTTACATTTAAATTAAACTATAAGTAGATACAGTTAAGTTACGTGCACTTGGATTAACTTATTATTTTGTTTTTATTACGTAAAGAATACTCACTCTTAGATTAGAGAAAACAACAACTGGCACCAAACCATGAAAGATTTATTAGATGAATACTTTGTTGGCTTAAGAAAGAAGCAATTTCACAAAGTGGCGGTCCAAAAAAGGTACTCATCGTTTTATAGTATTTATTTTATTTGGTAAATAAAAAAGAATTTATCTTAAAACTACATGATCGACATGTTTCTTCCATTAAGTTAGGCATATTCCATACGTCTTAACATGTTTGCAACCATTCCTGAACATTCTCGAGGAGTGATGTCCATTAAAACTGATGTTATGTTTTGCTTCATATTTGGAATAATTTAAGGTTCTGATTTAAAACGCTTTGTCTTTATTGCTACCCACAAAAAGGCATCACAAAGTGAAAGATCAGCATTTCTTGCTTGGTATGAGAAGTCAGTTGAATAAGAAACCATCTCAAATTATTCAAAATCTGAAGCAAAACATGACATTCTAATAGATATCACTCCTCGAGAATATTCAGGAATGGTTGCAAACATTTTTAGACGTATGGCACATGTCACAGTCAATGATTGAGAATATGTAAAGTATTTAGTTTTAAGATAAAATTAATTAAATTAAGTTAAGTTATTTTAATTTTGTGTACCTAATAAAAGAAATACCGTAAAATGGGGAGCATATTTTTTGTACCGAACTGTATGTGTAACGTAGTCTACCTTAACAGTTGGCGTCAGCGGGTGCTGCGGGGTCTGCGTATCCATCCAGGAAGTAGGTGACCATGGTGCCCTTGCCCTTGACCTCCACGTCTCCTCGGCAACTCAGAGGGTATCCCTTACTGTGCAGAATCTGGTACACCTCTTGCGTCACCTGCAACACACAACATCTTAAGTTGGAGTCAGTGGGTGCTGAGGAATCTGCGTATCCCTTTAGGAAGTAGGTGACCATGGTGCCTTGCCCTTGACTTCCACGTCTCCTCGGCAACTCAGCGGGTATCCCTTGAGGATCTGGTACACCTCTTGCGTCACCTGCAACACACAACATCTTAAGTTGGAGTCAGTGGGTGCTGAAATCTGCGTATCCCTTTAGGAAGTAGGTGACCATGGTGGCCTTGCCCTTGACCTCCACGTCTCTTCGGCAACTCAGAGGGTATCCCTTGCTGTGCAGGATCTGGTACACCTCTTGCGTCACCTGCAACAACATCTTCAGTTGGTGTAAGCGGGTGCTGAAATCTGCGTATCACTTCAGGAAGTACGACCATGGTGGCCTTGCCCTTGACCTCCACGTCTCTTCGGCAACTCAGAGGGTATCCCTTGCTGTGCAGGATCTGGTACACCTCTTGCGTCACCTGCAACACACAACATCTTCAGTTGGTGTTACCGGGTGCTGAGGAATCTGCATATCCCTCCAGGAAGTAGGTGACCATGGTGCCCTTGCCCTTGACTTCCACGTCTCCTCGGCAACTCAGAGGGTATCCTTTGATGTACAGGATCTGGTACACCTCTTGCGTCACCTGCAACACACAACATCTTCAGTTGGAGTCACCGGGTGCTGAGGAATCTGCATATCCCGTCCAGGAAGTGTGACCATGGTGGCCCTGCCCTTGACCTCCACGTCTCCTCGGCAACTCAGAGGGTATCTCTTGATGTGCAGGATCTGGTTCACCTCTTGCGTCACCTGCAACACACAACATCTTCAGTTGGCATCAGCGGGTGCTGAGGGGTCTGCGTATCCGTCCAGGAAGTAGGTGATCATGGTGCCCTTGCCAAAGCCCTTGGGAAGCCAGGCTGTAAGCATAGTGAATTAAAATAACAAATTACAAAGTAAATTCGATCAACTCATGCTAGCGGTGATTTAGACCTTAGCTGCGTGTCAGTCTGGTTTTATCATTAATAGGTTCTGGCTTGTACAGAAAAAAACATAGAATAGAGAATTCATTTATTGATTGTTATTTTGAATGCCAAAAAATCAATGACTAAATCTACATCTATTTAATAAATACAACTAGTTGAACAAGAACAGACCAAGCAAAAACAAGAAAACCTGGTTGTGGGTTTATGCCGAAAAATTCTCATGTATTTTTCTTTACTTGCGTTGTGGAATTGCTCACTAGGGAACCTTCGAGACTAATAGAATTATAACTATTGTAACTTTGCTGTTTTGTTACTATGCACGGTATAACACTTACATTTGGAGTTGTGATAAATTGTGCGATAAATGATAGGAAGTTGGTAAAGACTTGGACTGATTTGATTTGTATAAAGTTGGGTACCTGGATGCAGTCCAGAACGCCCGTGGAGTCCATCCTGCTGGCCACGTTGACAGCGTTGCCCCAGATGTCGTACTGAGGCTTCCTAGCGCCAATCACACCGGCCACCACAGGCCCTATGTTGATACCTGACCAACAAACATAAATACGATGAACCTGACCAGAGAAAAAACCTACGACGAAACTTTTGGTAAAGAAGAACGTGGTACAGTGTTTTAGTCACATATGATCTTTTAGAGGACAATAAAAACTGGACAAAAATTGATAAACAAAATATTTACGCGCACAAAAAGGTAGGAGCGAAAAGAATGAAAATAGTAGACACAACTACGGGAAAAAGATTTTATAAGCCAGACAGTGTAGTTACATGTTCTGAACCAAGCCCAACAAAACAAAATACTGACCTATTCTTATCCTAAAGTTGTTGAAGGAATGTTCGTTGACATATTTCAGTTGCTCTCTCAACTTCAAAGCATAGTCCGCCATCGCGGTCACGTGTTTCAAGTCTTTCATGTCACACGTAGCCTTGGTCAAACCTGTAACAGTAGATATAATCACACCACGTCACACATACAACCCCTTATAAACCAACCGCCACCTTTTTTGGGCCGATTGGCCGATCACTAACTCAACCACCCACCCTGTATAGTATGGGTACTCGGTACTCACCCGAGGCAGCCATGTAAGTAGCTCCGGTAGATTTGATCTTCTCAATGGAGCTGAACCTCGCCTCGGAGAGGAGTTCGTCAAAGTCAGCGATGATCTCGTTGAGCAGCCTGAGGCACTCCACTCCCTCGTTGTTACCCTCCAGCTCTATGTAGAACTCGGAGAAGTTAGGGATGGAGGCGAACATGATGCACACGTGGTCACACTGCTCGTGGTACAGCTCCTGTACATAAACAACAGATCAAACGATTTCGGTTTTTCTAAACGCTTAATCCAACATTTTTCATCCATCTTCACAATAGAAAAACAACAGATTAAATTCTCAGATTCCACTTCGAATGAATTTTTAGTACAGTCTGGCCTCCCAAGGTTCAAATCTGGGCCCACTACTGTTTCTGATATTTATAAATAATGTTGTGGATTATGGGAGGAGTAGTAGAACTCCCAGCTTGTACGCTGATGATATGAAAGTATGTCGTGAAATAAATTTGTTTACCGACTGACAAACTTCTACAAAATGACATAGACCGTCTAATACTCTGGAGTCAGAACGACTCCGAGTTATATGTTGACGAATGTGTTGTGAAGTTCGTGGATTTTCAGTATAATATTGGATTTCTTGGTTATTAAAAGCCAAATCAAAGATTTTGGTATTATCTCTGATGAAAAACTATACTTTTCCCATAATTTCATTGAACATTTTAAAACTGCATATAAAGCAAACAAATTGACAAAACATTGTTTTGATTAACATAAAAGTTAATCAAAACAAGGTAAAAAGAACCTGACTTAATCTCTTCTCTCCGTTCGCTCTTGGAATAGTTTTCGACATAATTTATTTTCGTTTTCATTTTGAAGGGAGAAATTCTCAGGGTTTACTTGCTAGTAGTGAAATAATTCGGAAACATGATAATTTATGTGTAATTGTTGTTCTTATGATCTGATTACTTAAAGAGCAAATATGTCTTCGGTTCAAACAATATATTGATTTCAACTATTCATTCATACCTGGATCAATTTAATCCCCGAAACTTAACTAAATAGCTTAAGTGTCTACTGGGTCATTCTTCTTCAATCTTTGAATATTACCAAATTTGCATAAATTTCAAGATTCAATTAGATCTTGTGAAGATAAACTTTGGCAAAACGTGTTAAATACCAATAAAAATTCAACGGATTTAAGAAATAAAACCTTTATAGTGTTTTAGTTATTTAAAACAATTAATAAGACATTCAGCTTGATACTTTAATTAAGCTTTTTCATCAAAACAATAGTAATAACGTTAATTACAAATCATATGTTTCTGTTTAAAAATTAAAATTATAGTGCTGTTAAAAATGTTGCTTTCCCTTAAGAAACCTGTAGTTATGTGCTTAAATGTAATTTTTCTGGCACCAGGGCCAATCGTTTATGTGATTACAGTCTATTGGTTCGAGATGTTATTATTAAGCTACAACTATTTGGTGCCGAATTATATACAACTACGTATTACCTAATTAGATACAACAACTTATAACCTAATTAGTTACAACTACGTGTTATCTAACTAGTTACAACTACGTATTACCTAATTATCTAAACTATGTATTACCTAATTAGAGATAACCACTGGTTACCTAATTATCTACGAATACGTGTTACCTAATTAGCTACGATTACATGTTTTCTGATTAGATACAACCACTTGTCAAATAGTTAGCTACAACTGCGTATTATATAACGAGCTACAATTACGTGTTACCTAATTGTCTACGACTAAGTGTTATCTAATTAGCTAAGAATACGTGTAACCTAATTAGCTACGATTACATATAACCTAATGAGCTACGACTACGTGTTATATGATTAGCTACGATTTCGTGTAACCTAATTAACTACGAATTCGTGTTACCTAATTATCAACGATTATGTGTTAGACTACCAAGTTACCTACGCCTACGTGTTACATAGTCAGCTTCAGTTTCGTGTAACTTAATTAGCTACGATTATATGTTACCTAATTAGCTACGACTACATGCTACCCGATTAGATACAAGCACTTGTCACCTAGTTAGCTACAACTGTGTATTATATAACCAGCTACAATTACGTGTTACCTAATTAGCTACGACTACGTGTTATCTAATTAGCTACGATTTCGTGTTACATAATTAGCTACGACTACGTGTTACCTAACACGATACGACTACATGTTACCTAATTAGCTACGATTACGCCTTGGCTAATTAGCTAAGCCTAGTGTTAACTAATTAGATACAAGTTCATGTAACCTAATTAGCTACGACTATGAGTTACCTAATTAGCTACGATTACAGGTTACCTGATTAGATACAACCACTTGTCACCTAGTAAGCAATAACTGCGTATTATATAACTAGCTACAATTTCGTGTTACCTTATGAGGTACGACTACGTGTTACTTAATTAGCTACAATAACGTGTTACCTAATGAGCTTCGACTAAGTGTTACCTTATTATCTACGATTACATGTTACCTAATTAGCTATGATTACATGTTTACTAATTAGCTACGATTACATGCTACCTATTTAGCTATGATTAAATGTTAACGAGTTAGATACAACCACGTGTCACCTAATTAGCTACAACCTCTTGTTACCCAATTAGCTACAACTACTTGTTACCTTATTAGCTACAATTACGGGTTACCTAATTGGCTACAACTAATTGGTACCTAATTAGCTTCAATTTATTGTTACCAGCTAATTAGCTACAATTATATGATACCTAATTAGCTACGAGTACAACTAATTGTTACCCAATTAGCTAAGATTACATGTTACTTAATTAGCTACAACTAAGTGTTGCATAATTAGTTACATCTACCTGAGACCTACTTAGCTATAACTACTTGTTACCTAATTATCTACATCTAATATTGAGTATAAATTGTTGAGCATCGCAATTTTAACTATTTAATTACTTACGTCATTATTTTTATCACTGGACAAAAAGTGCTCAGCAACGTGTTCCGGCAGGATGTTAGCTAACAACTTCCGGTTATATGCTTGCAGGTGCTGCATGTCTTCTTTTTCTTCTACAAAATAAAACATAACCGTAAGAAAGAAATCTGCAAACCTTCAGTGGTTGGATGAATCTGGTTTTATGCTAGCATACGACCTTTAAAGAGTTCGTACGGTCATGCTTAACATACAAAGGACGAAAAGAGTAGTTAAACATACATTATAGTACAGTATGTGCCAACATGTTCAACAAAACGCAGTGTCATGTTAACGCCGTCAGTTTTTTTCCGACCGCTTGAACCTTAAATCCGTGTATAGTGAATAATGGACGAGTCAACTGTGCGACGTTGGTGCCGAAATTTCAATGAAGGCGTTCACGATGAGGAGCGAAGCGGCCGCCGCCAGTGTCATCACGGTAACGCTTGTTGAAACTGTTGACGCGTTTGTGCAACCTTAAAACCGGCATTTTCTTGAAACCCTACGTAACCTTGACGAACATCTGCAGCGCTAAGCTTTTCGGGACGCTATTCGAAAACGATCATGCAGCAAAAGACGAAGCAGTTACTCAACCACTTCCGATGTACCATCCTCCGTACAGCCCAGACCTAGCCCCTAGTGACTATCATTTGTTCAGATGTGACGACGAAGTCAAACAAATGGTACTGGCTTATTGATTGGCGGCAGAAGACTAATAATAAAAGTTTAACAAGGTACAATACATTTGAAAATTTTGGTTTTCTTCGTATTATTGGAAACGGGTATTACTTTCCGAACGACCCTCGTAATTATGCAACAGTTGAACTGCATTTTGGCTCCGGCATTGACCCTACGTCTACAATTATTTGTATTAGATGTTTTGAAATAAGTTTCATTTGAAAGATAAAAACAAACTTTTTTTGAAAATGTTACTGATTTAAAAGAAATTTAAATACAACGTTTTGCAAATACTAAAATACAAAGTATAAATGATAAATATAAATTTGACTCAGCGGAGCTACTAAAAAATTTAAAGTACTTTAAATCAAAGTTTAAGATCTATAATAAGTCATTTGACACAGTAATTAAATTCTGATTGTAGTATTTCCAGCTTGTTGATTTAAAGTCACTACTTGACAGTCACGTGTTTCGGTTAAACATTCAGATTTAAATACTTATTTGAAGGCAGAAATAGTTGGGCCGGATGGTGTAGTGGTGAGCATAACAACCCGGCAAGCGGGAGACCCGCGTTCAAATACCGGTTGGGTCCAAATATTTTTGTCTTCAAATTTATTTAGTATCAAATCAAAGTTTAGTTCATAAACTCCGATGAAAACTATAGGTCTGGGTGACCCAAGGAAATGCGTGTTTTTTTTGTTTTATTGGACATAGTTCAAGGTCACAATTACTACTGCGCAGCCTCAATAAAATTCTTAATACTGGCCAGGAACAAATTTAAAATCATGTGGAATAATACAAGTGACGATGGAATTTCACAATACAAATCCAGCCCTGACATGAAAGGATCTCAATAAACAGGAAGCTCTACATAAAGAAGCAGACCGGAAACGCAGATAATGCACAGCGGAATGTGATATCAGCTCCTGTCACTTCCGGTATACCGACATCACGTGACCTACTTGGAGCATCGAGGCATTGTTAATTCAAATCATTGTCCATGTATAATTTGTGAGATCTTACACGGATGTTAATAAAGATATGTACAATTTTTACAGCACATCTGCGTCGTTATGGTTCGATCCCCGCAGTCACCACTTACAATTCGTGAAGTGACTATACGGTAACACTACGTAAAGGTCGAGGTTGAGTGAGAAAAAAAGAGCTTTGAAGTCCTAACTTCCTTCATTAAACAAGGCAGATTGGTAATAGATAACGAAATTATCGAACAACCTATGTGGTTAAGTCACAAGGACAACATATTTTTATAAAATTGTGTCTTATAGGTTTATTATTCCCTTTGACATGGCTTAAAAAAATCAGACCGACACGCAGCTAAGCGCTAACACGCTGCTGACATGAGTGAAACTAATTTCCTTATTACTATAGTGGGTCTCTTATTTACGTCACGTTTTACAACATCATAAACTCAATAGATTTTCGTATTTTTGGGTACATTGAGTCATACCTTCAAAATATATATACATACGTATATTACAAATTTCATTAAAGCACTTTTATGAAAACTCCCAAAGGTCACTTTTGGTAGTCCGATTTTATTTTTGTATTGTATTTTCCTATCAATGGTCGGAAACCAATTTCAATATATACATTTCACTGGAGAATTACATAAATTAGGATGGGCTTACATGCTAAGGGTCAAGCCAAACCTGCAACTGGACTCTATAAGTACGTAATCTTGGATAATATTAGAAAATAACACTAGTTTAAATCTCCACTGATAAATTAACATTTAATATTTTGCTGCCCAACGAACTTAACCGAAATGTTTACAAAAGACACATTTTTACCAAATTTCATGAAAATCGGACAAGAAATGCGACCTATAGAGAGGACACACATATACTGTACACAGTATGTAAAGTTTCGAAAAATGCTCAAAACGTGGTCTGGGGTCAGGATCGATGCTAATTTCACGGTCCTGGGTCCGGGTCTGGCAATGCTGACGGCTTGAATATCAAATTTTTCAAAAAGATTTTCGCTAATAAATAATAATAATTTACTGTATATAACCTAAGGGCGTACGCTATGTTAAGCTCGTGTATAAATTGTTACGTGATGAGATTGCAATACGGCTCCCTGGAGCATGAAAACAGTTCCGGATATTTCGCCTGAAAAGTTGGGCTCAGAACTAAACTGGTGAAAAGTTTCACAGTTCTCCCCACGAGACTACAATCTACACGCAGTCTCTGCTACAGTTCGTTATTTCAACATCAAAGTTATACTTAGAATTGATTAAATGTGAGGTAACGTAAAAGTACATTACAAGACATTAAATTGTTCATTTAAAGTGTAACTTGTCGAAATATAGGGGGTATTTTCAAATTTTGTGCATGTCTTTCATGGTGGCCACTATCCGTGGTCCGGAAGTCACGTCAAGTCGTTGGTCCATTCCATTAGTCGTTGGGCTATTAATTAGTGACCCGATCTGGGGAACAGTCGGTCCTAGTTTGTATCAACACTACAAGAACCTCTACATACATATGACTATATAGAAGCAACATTGATACGCAGCTATGAGCTGGCATGAGTGGGCCGCGCTCATAGCCTTGCTTCAGCCTTCGGCCTCGGACTTACGGGGTCTTTACGGGAAGTTATATCTAAAGCTAGATTTCGAGAACCTTGTAGAGAAATTTTTAAAACACTTAACATAGTAACACTACCTTGTATGTACATTTTTGAAGCAGTTGTTCTATGTCTGACTAAATGTAATTTAGAAACTGGAGCTAATTTTCATGTACATAATACAAGGTATTCTAATGTATTTAGAAATAATTATCACAGGCTTCGGGTTTATGACCAACTTCCTTGTCAAGCTGGAGTTAAATTATACAACAAACTGCTGAAAACATAAAACTGAACCTAATTTGGCTATTTTCAAACGAAAATTAAAATCATATTTAATTAATAAATCATTTTACAGTGTGGGTGAATTTATGCATGACAATCAAACGTAATACAATTGGATTTAATACTATAACTTAGAATATTACACCTCAACTCGGCCTGTCCGGGTACCATAGGTTTCATCACATTTCTATAATTTGTTTTATGTTAATGATCAGTTACGGTATTTAGTTTTTTTTGGTTTTGTTTTTATAGTCAACACAATTAATTTGTGTAAAATGACTAATAAATTGTTATTGTTATTGTTATACTATATACTGTGAAAGGAGAACACATATTACATTTTAATAAAATTGGACTACTCATTCCGCTGTACAGCGAAAATCACCTTTCTTTATCTATTTTTTTGTGCGACTCGATGGAATTGCACAATTCTTGGTATATTAAATTATTAATGGTTACCATCAAAATTCATATTTAGTTTAAATTTAAAAAAATTGAACAAAATGTACTGTGCATAGATAATTAAAACCTTTTTCATTGAAAAGTCCTTCCCAAAAGTGGAGTTGCAGTTGCCCGATTTTGCTGGTTACATATTTGGCAGTTCCTATTCACAAAAAGAACATTTGTACCAAATTTGGTGAAAATTGGACAACGATGCAATGTGTAGATGGTCACACGGGTGAAAAGGCCACTTCCGGTGTAAGTTTACTTCGTAATAGGTCATTCGCTAGGATTCACGGTAGCGCTTGTAGCTGCGCGTTGGCTAAGTCTCCAATTCTAACTGAGGTAAGGTTCATACCTTAACAAAGTCTGGCTTTCTCAAGTTGAGTTACTCGTAAACATGCAAAGGGTCGTTTTCAAAAGTAAAAAATAATATGGTTTGCATAATTTGAAACGGACTGGAACTGACCGGTGGCTTGCAGCTTCCAGACGAAGTCCAGCCGGTACGTGGCCTCGGTCTGTTGCGAGTGTATAACCAGAGCCAGGAGGAACCCAAGCAGTATCACTACCATCAGGTACAGGTGCCAAGTGTCCGCCTCCGCCTGTCTGTGTACATCACAACACAACAACCACAATCAAAGTGAATGTGACATTGCAAAGTGTAGCTTTGGTACTCTACCTACAAGTATACATTAGATACATTAAGTGCAGCCGGTACGTGGCCTCGGTCTCTTGCGAGTGTATAACCAGAGCCAGGAGGAACCCAAGCAGTATCACTACCATCAGGTACAGGTGCCAAGTGTCCGCCTCCGCCTGTCTGTGTACATCACAACACAACAACCACAATCAAAGTGAATGTGACATTGCAAAGTGTAGCTTTGGTACTCTACCTACAAGTATACATTAGATACATTAAGTGCAGCCGGTACGTGGCCTCGGTCTGTTGCGAGTGTATAACCAGAGCCAGGAGGAACCCAAGCAGTATCACTACCATCAGGTACAGGTGCCAAGTGTCCGCCTCCGCCTGTCTGTGTACATCACAACACAACAACCACAATCAAAATATAATTCACATAGAATGTGACATTGCAAAGTGTAGCTTTGGTACTCTACCTACAATTATTCATTAGATACAGGGCTTTCAAGAAAGAATGGAACAGTTTTGTATTTGTAAAGTTGTAATACCACACTTAAAACCCAGAATGGTACCATTGTATTTCGGAATTCGTAGCTTTGTTTACATTTATCCCAAATAGCTGCGCTACAAGGTTATTATTTTTTCTCCGAAATAAACAAACACACTGTAAATGTAAATTTTAAAACCTTTTTTCAAAATTATAAAGAATTTACAAGAAGGTCATCAAAGCTGCAAAAGCTTATTAAACCACGTCAAAGAACATATCAAAACCACATGGGCCATTATTAACGATAAAAGCTCACCAACAGACAGACCTGTTGAGCTAAACATTAATGAACACATCAACGATCCTTACGGACTGCTGATGAATTCAATCACTTTTGCCTCGGTAGGAGCCGATCAAGGACTCCGTCCACCACAGAATCGGTCACGACCCTTAGCAACGCCAGCCCAGTGGCCTCAATGGCCTTAGCCCCAGTAACAGAGGAGGAGATTGAGAGAGTGATAGAGGGTTTTCATGCAAAAATCCAATGACTCAAACTACATATCAACGTGGCTTATAAAACAATGCTCAAAGCATATGTTAAAGCCACTTGAACACTGGTGAACCTCTCCTTTCATTCAGGGGTCTTTCCCTCCTCACTCAAAATTGCAAGGGTTACCCCAATTTTCAAGGGCGACCCTATTCCGTTCAAAATTATCGCCCTATTTCAATGCTGCCGGTATTCAGCAAAATTTTCGAAAAGCTTTTTCTCTCGCGCTGCGTAAGCTTCCTGGAAAGGCACAATCTACTGTCACCAAGTCAATTCAGTTCCGAAGCGGCAAATCAACTATTGACGCTGTGTGAGTCTGACATGATAGTGGAAGAAATAGAGCCGAAGGGACACTCTAAGTGTCTTCCTTGACTTGTCGAAAGCCTTCGACTGTGTTGACCACCAAGTCCTAATTCAAAAATTGGAATATTATGGGGTACGAGGGAAGGCACTAGAGTGGCTGAAATCGTATCTTAGTCATAGAACACAATTCGTAGATATTTCCGAATCCGATCAAAGACAGAACAACTAAGCTATGGGGTACCACAGGGATCCATTCTTAGTCCATTGCTATTTTTAATCTACGTCAACGACGTTGGTGCGTCTGTACAAGAAGGGCGACTCGTCCAGTACGCAGACGACACGACTCTCTGCTAGTGCGGATTCAAAAGTGGAGCTCAAAAGAGTTCATTCATGGGGCTCAACTGTACAATCCAGTACTTCAATGAGCTCAATCTTAAAGCGAACCCAACAAAATCAACGTTCATTCACTTCAGTTTGCGACAGACAGACTCAGATTATAGTCCAACTGTCATGTTGGATGAAACTGAGATCACAGAGGTCTACTCAATGAAATTCCTTGGAATACTTCTAGATAGAGGGTTGACATGGGATAATCATATAGACCATGTCTGTTCCAAGTTATCTTCAGGTATTTATGCCTTGAGGAAATTGTCCGAATACTGCCCAACTCAGGTACTGATGACGGCATATTATGGACTCATCTTCCCGCACCTCTCTTACGGATTGGTGCTATGGGGAAGTTGTTCAAACGCAAACATTTCAAGAGTTTTCATTTTGCAAAAACGAGCCGTTCGAACAATTGCAAAGTTACAAAGAAGAGAGTCGTGTAGACCAGCATTCAAAAATCTGAAACTGTTGACACTACCCTGCCTCTACATCCTACAAACCTGTCTTTTCTTCAAAAAAAATGCGACCAGCTAAGAGGAGTGATATTCACTCGTATGAAACGAGAGGCAGGAGAACTACCGGACTGCCCAACACAGAACGGTAGTTCACGAGCGTTTGCCATCCCAGGCTGGAGCTCAACTTGTCAACAGACTACCAAATTCGATTAAAAGTGCCTAATGCCCAAGGCATTTAAAACTCGCTTACAAAACGTTTTGGTCGCAGAAGCATTCTACAGCAAAAACGAGTTTATGGCACACTTGGGAGACCATACATTAATTGATTTACTGACGGGGTGCAGAGTGGGATAATTCGAATGAATGGAGAGGCATGTATAAACTGTAAGTCTGAAAGGTTCTCGATGTGTATGAATGGAAAATTTTAGCTTGTAGATAACTCCTGACGATTGCTATACATTTTTTTAGAATGTTCTTGCAATAAAATATTTATTTATTAGATACATTAAGTGCAGCCGGTACGTGGCCTCGGTCTCTTGCGAGTGTATAACCAGAGCCAGGAGGAACCAAGCAGTATCACTACCATCAGGTACAGGTGCCAAGTGTCCGCCTCCGCCTGTCTGTGTACATCACAACACAACAACCACAATCAAAGTGAATGTGACATTGCAAAGTGTAGCTTTGGTACTCTACCTACAAGTATACATTAGATACATTAAATGCAGCCGGTACGTGGCCTCGGTCTGTTGCGAGTGTATGACCAGAGCCAGGAGGAACCCAAGCAGTATCACTACCATCAGGTACAGGTGCCAAGTGTCCGCCTCCGTCTGTCTGTGTACATCACAACACAACAACCACAATCAAAGTGAATGTGACATTGCAAAGTGTAGCTTTGGTACTCTACCTACAAGTATACATTAGATACATTAAGTGCAGCCGGTACGTGGCCTCGGTCTCTTGCGAGTGTATAACCAGAGCCAGGAGGAACCCAAGCAGTATCACTACCATCAGGTACAGGTGCCAAGTGTCCGCCTCCGCCTGTCTGTGTACATCACAACACAACAACCACAATCAAAGTGAATGTGACATTGCAAAGTGTAGCTTTGGTACTCTACCTACAAGTATACATTAGATACATTAAGTGCAGCCGGTACGTGGCCTCGGTCTGTTGCGAGTGTATGACCAGAGCCAGGAGGAACCCCAGCAGTATCACTACCATCAGGTACAGGTGCCAAGTGTCCGCCTCCGCCTGTCTGTGTACATCACAACACAACAACCACAATCAAAGTGAATGTGACATTGCAAAGTGTAGCTTTGGTACTCTACCTACAAGTATACATTAGATGGGCATTAAGTGCAGCCGGTACGTGGCCTCGGTCTGTTGCGAGTGTATGACCAGAGCCAGGAGGAACCCCAGCAGTATCACTACCATCAGGTACAGGTGCCAAGTGTCCGCCTCTGCCTGTCTGTATACATCACAACACAACAACCACAATCAAAATATAATTCACATAGAATGTGACATTGCAAAGTGTAGCTTTGGTACTCTACCTACAATTATTCATTAGATACAGGGCTTTCAAGAAAGAATGGAACAGTTTTGACTATTTGTAAAGTTGTAATGCACCACACTTAAAACCCAGAATGGTACCATTGTATTTCGGAATTCGTAGCTTTGTTTACATTTATCCCAAATAGCTGCGCTCGTTGTCAACCTGGTTGATTTGAAGAACCTTAAATTATGTGTTTTTAACAACTTCCCATAAAGAAAAGTACTATGTGTGGTTTGGTACAGTGAATTAAATTCACACATAGGGCTGACCTCAGTACAGCGAAGGTTTAGTACGACTTTGAAACGAGAATAGAAAACATTAATCGTTGTCAGGGAAGATGTTTGGCCCTGTACACATGGTAGCGTCCGACTGCGCGTTTTAAAACGCGCGTCCGACGGCGCGGCGCAAAATACACGGGAGCTTATGGCGCTGTTCACTTGTACCGCTCTATCGATTCTGGGCGCGCGTCCGAGGTGTTCTACCTGAACCGCGCCGTCGGACGCGCGTCCCGAGTACCATTGGAGTAAGTTGGAGCGTACACATGAGAGCAGTCGGCCGCGCGCTTTTGGCTTGTTCATTTGCACTGCAACAATGGAAGTCAATCACTTTGATACTGATAGCTACTCTTCGGAGCAGTACTCAGAATTAAAAGCTACGTTTTTTCATCTCAAATTAATTTATAATTTTGCTTTGATTTATTAATTTTTATTTGGAATTACATTCGTTAAAAAATACTTAAAATATAATATTATACTTTAAATATTATTTCAACTGTTTGTCCATATGGTTAAGTTGCTGACGCAAACTTATTAGAAGGCCGATCAAAATTATTTTGTTAGGAATAGCCAGAAAAATTTGCAAACCCAATACATATTTCTAAAATATCAAAAAGACTTAAAATATGTCTACTGCAGAAACTGTTCTAGTAGGTGACTCATATCTAAAACGGAAACTATCCTCAACCCAGCGAGCTCGGCGCAGAGCATTATTGGAAGAACCTTGTTCTGGAACATTTATTCAACAGTAAAATTGTGCAAACGTTAACACAAACTATATTTAAAGCACTCGAATAATTCAGTGAATTGTTCTGATTCTTTACCAAAAACTAAATTGATCTGACTGATAGCTGCAGAATTAGGATTAAAATTGTGTAAAATTATCTTGTTGACTTACAGATGAATTATTTTAAATATTGAAGCCAAATGGGTCAAATACGCCATATCGAACTAATCCCAGATGCAAAGTTATAGCGGCTGTAGTTTACAGATGAAATTTCCTTAGTTGGCACTAGGGGCATGCAGACCGCAGTGAGAGATATACGGCGAGGGGAGGGTGGAGAGGTGGACAGAACACTTCCAAAAACATCGGCCCTTCTTGGACTTGCCGACTCATAGAGTTGATGACCACTGCTATGATCCACGTTAGCTAATTAAACTGTATAACACCGGTTTAAATTATCCGATTGTAATGGGACAAAAACAGAAATTATTGGTAAATAATTTTAAATAACAAAAGCGCATTACCAACAATTTGCGCTGTCAATACATGGGATTCACTTTTTAAAATCGCATTTAGAACTGGGAGATGTAACCCGCGGCGGCCGCGGGTCGGACGCTACCATGTGTACATAGCCTAAGCAAGATTGCCTGAAATTGTCAACTGTTTTATCTGAGACAGGTAGCACACCCGTACTATGACGCTTCTTTGCTGATCGTCAAACAAATGTCTATTCCAACGAATAACGTAAATAAATAAATAAATCATTTATTGCGGAAACATTTACATGTTATGCAATCGTCAACTATTATTTTGAATATTTAAAATTTTCCATACATAATGACATCGAAGTCCCATTCAAACATACATTTTGTTCATTCACTCGCTCTCTTTCAATCGAAACGTCCACTCTAGCTCTTTTGAGCTTGTAAAACGTGGTTTTACTATTGGCACAGCTTTGTTCAAAGTCGTCCTAAACCTTCGCTGCACTAAAGGCACTGACTTTAACTCACTGCACCACACTACAAGCTTTGCTTTTTTCTTCCTATGAACAAATATTAAAATGGAAAACACAACATCCAAGTTTTTTTAAAAACACAGCTGTTTTGTATTAAATGTAAACACAGCTCTTTCAGTTGCCGGATACAGTGATACCACCCTAGGGGTTACAATGCTATATATAGCTTGTGCAGATGAGATGTGCGAGATGTGTACCTGATGTAGAAGGGTGCGGTGAGGTAGAGCGCGAGGTAGACGACAGTGAGAACACTGAGAATCATCAGTTTGATCAGACTGATAAGCACTTGGTACACCGCTGTCATTATCATGATCAGTAGCACGTACAACAGGATATACTGCAACACCAGACACACTGTTCAACAACACTATCTAATAAGTATAATCACTATAAAATATAATAAGATGATGTCATAATAAGTAGATTGGGCATAGTTGCCACGTGGCTGAGGCAGGAAAATCAACATAGTTCGGCAGCCCAAGCACAGGTACAGTTCGTCGGGTTTAGTATGGCCGGTAAGATGGGACATAAGCGGCCAGCAGAAAATCTCAAGGCCACCGGCCATGCTATACCTAACGAACTGTAGTGCTGCGAGGCAGTTCTTTTAAAAGTCTCAAGTAGAGCTAAAGTTCTCGAAAATTCTCACATTTGGTCAAATCATTGACACAGGACAAACTCAGACATGAGGAGCCGAGGGGAGAAAGACGGCAGCGCTATCTGTGCTTGGGCTGCCGCAACTATGTTGATTTTGTTGCCTCAGCATATATGCGCCATCTACCTACTTGGTGTATACACATTATCTTTGGTGGCACTCAGTAGCGCTATAAATATGAAATAGTGAAATTTCGCTCTTTTGGAGTGGTTTTCACTCTTTCATATTTAGCGTGTAGCGCTATAAATACTCATCTGTGTTGTCTCTGATAACAGTAAGCTTTTAATTATACTAAACACTTGTTCAATTGTTTTTAATAAAAGGAGTCTAAAAAGATGATTTAACTGTTAACATTTGTTTATCCAGTAGAATCGTGCGTCATCCATCAGATCAACAATACAAATCCCATCGTAAATAAAACAATAACGCTGTATTGTTTTAGGAGCTTATCTTTGAACGAAGACAATTTTAAAGTAAGAAAGTTCCAACACCCTTGGATTAATATGCGGATTAACATAATAATAAAATAATTTGTATATTATTGTCAGATGATAATAACTTTATGTCCACCATAAAGAGACTCCACTCTAGGAAGATCAGCTAATACCTACCTCATATCACAATCATATGATCTTTAATCACCAACTATTATCTTCAATAATAATTAAGGTTATCACCACAGGTTATTAGGAAAAGCAAGCGCTTCTAGCGAGAGCAAGACTTTGTGAATTCAGTTTGAAAGAGAAAACAACCCTGAGAAACCGGTGTTGGTTGAAAGTTTAACTTACTTTTCACTAAATGTTTTAGTTTGATCTGAGTTTCTGCCCACGCTTTGTTTTTGTACCTTCTCTCTAAAATTACCTCTTCTTCGTTATCCTTCCATTAAGGTTCCGCAAATAAATTGTTTAAATAATATTCAAAGATAACCTATAGGAAAACCAAAGGATCAACTTTAAGTTACTAATAGTTATTAGGTCACTTCCGGTTTAACTGATACCCAGGTGTAGGTTCACGGTAGCGGTAGTGCTAGTGACTTACGTCAGGGTAAGGAAGCACAGTGTCCAGGTCTGTGTAGCAGTGTTGCGCTGCCGAGGAGGAGTTGTCACCTCTGCCTTGACCAAGGGTAGAGTTCACCTCCATCATCTCCTCCACTCCTCCTGTCCCGTTCACTACAAAGCTAGTGTTGGTGGCTTCCTTCAAGACGTTTGGAGGCTCCTTACACAACCACGCGTTTGACGCTACCTGTAACAGTTTCTCGTCGTAAAATATGATTGACATTACTTATTACGATACTTTAGGCTGCGTAGTACCGTAGGTGAAGAAATGACGATGTGGTCTGAGCTATGGTTGAATCTACAGGTACAGTGTTTAACATTAATACTTAGGCGAACTGATGACTGCAAAGCCCTCTCCGCCACTCAACCTCGACCTTTACCTAGCATCACCGTACAGTCACGAGCTCGCGCCACTGGAGTGATGAGCTCCGGAGTCGCGCGCGATACCAATCCGCCACGGATCCGCTAAAACGCAGGCGTACAAGTTATGCTTGTTTAATGTCCACGCACCTTTAATTAGCTTAACAATACTAAAAAACGCTGCACCCATGCGATTTTGATTTCTAATAGCTTAACTTAATAAATGTTATATGTTTTAGGGCTTCCTTAACCATCTTCTTCCACTTTGCTGCAGTCCGATATTCAGCGAATGTTCCTAAGAAAGTGAAGTACGTATCGTGAACTCACTCACCATGGGGATGACAGTAGCAATCAGCGTGACGAAGACGACGGACGTGGCTAACAGTTGAGCCACGGACCGGTTCTCATGAACCAGTTTGGACACGTCTTTCAGTTTTGCTGGAAGTTTCTAGAACAAAAAACACACAACAAATAAAAGAAGAAAAAATTGTTTTTATAATTACGGCGTTAAGTTAACAAACAAACCTTGAAGCATTAGCTACAATTATTGTTTTATGGTCTTGTGTTTTTCAGAACAGATCCAGACCCGGGACCGTGAAATGAGCACTGATCCTGATCCCCACAACACGTCCACAACACGTTTTGAGACATTTTTTCTAACTTTATATACATGTATATGTCTGTGTATTATCTCTAAAGATCGCATTTTCAGACTTTCAAGGAATTTGGTAGAAATGTTCTTTTGTAAATATCTCAGTGTGTTAACCAGCAAAATTGGACTACCAAAATCCTCCTGTAGGGGGGAACGTCCCCTAAAAAATGGTAAAGTTTTGTCTGAATTTGATGAATTTTGAAATAAGAATGTATTTTGTTAACGTACATCAATATACCAAAAATTATAGAGATCCATCAAGTCATTTTAAAATGGCGAAGTGATTTATCGCTATAACAACGGAATGAGTAGATCGATTTTGTTGAAATTTAAAATCGGGTTTCCTTTGATGATATATAGTACAGTTTTCAGTAAAACGCCATAAGTTCGAGGCCGAAGGCCGAAGCGAGGCTGTGAGCAGAGCGAATTAGAGTCAGGAATTGCAAAATAAATTTGATTCACTCATGCCAGCGGCGCTTTAGCACTTAGTGCGTGTCGGCCTGGTTTCTTTTTTAAATTGAACAGTACTTTTCAGGTATGAATTGTTTAATTTCGTGATTGTCAGTATAACACTAAGGAATTACGGGTTTCGAGACTTACTTGAGTATTTTCTGCGTGTACAACGGCATAGATCACTGATATGTAGACAAATCCAACCAGGAAGCAAATGAAGAGAAGTGCCGAGCTGAAACATTTAGTAACAAACATAGCATCAACAAACCAATAACAGCATAGATGCCACATGGCTGAGGCAGGAAAATCAACACAGTTTGGCAGCCCAAGTACATATAGCGCTGCGAGATAATTCTTGTAAGGGTCTCAAGTGGAGCCACTGACGCACGTGCAAGTTCGTTCGTTCTCGAAAATCGCAAGATTTGGTCACATTTAAGTCATTGACATCGACAAACTCGAGCATGTGGAGCCAAGAGGAGAAACCCGGCAGCGCTATCTGTGCTTGGGCTGCCAACTCTGTCGATTTTCCTGCTTCAAACGTTCGGCATCTACGCCCATTCTACGTACAACTTACTATCACATCATCTTTAAAGAAATTGTTCAAGAACTGGCAAAGTCACTAGAAACCGAATAACAGTACAGAATCGAGCTAAGAATAGTAAACTTGGACCGAACCTTTGAAACTGATGTTCTTACCAACAAGTTTGAAACAAACGAAACAAAGTTTGCTGCAAGAAAGTTTAGTCTATCTATCATCCAATAAGTTACAACAATTCAATTTGTTACAGCAAACTACTTTGTTCAGCCACTTTCAAGAATACAAACACCCGACAACACTCGATGTTATAGGTTCCCAAACTTGTTATCCAACTATGTTTCAAAGTGAGTTTAGATCTAAGTGTTTTGCTCTTAACATCTATTATCATACATCACTACATTTTACATGGTGTTTCAAAACTCCGATACAATATTGTTTTTGTATTACTCCCGTGCTTCGCTACGGATGAAATATGTTACAGTATCGACTGTGAATTTTACTTTATACTAAATGAGTAGAAAATCATAAAACCTTTGTAGAGAGGGCTCTAAAGCCCTTTTTCAAAAGATAAAGCAATAGTAGCCAATAGCGAACCATATTCTGCGTCAGCACACACAGAGTACTAAATAATCTAATTATTTCCAAACAATCAGAACTCTGTTTGAATATTAAATGTTGATCTCAGGCAGCTCAGAGGTTGAACACATTATATGTTAACCAATCGGCACGCCAACTCACTGAAGGTTTCAATGTTAACCAATAGACACGCCAACTCACTGAAGGTTTCAGCCAATCAGTGACTCCACAGCGAAACTGAAATATTTCAAGCAAATTATAATGATGTTTTGACACGGTGTGAACTGGAAAAACTAGATTATAGTTGTGACACCGGGCGCGAAAGCAAGAGTTAAGCTTGGTAGGGTTTATGTCCCATCCTTTGTCTAGACTTGAATGTGGGATGGCCCGAACGGAAAATAACAAACTAATGTAAAGTTTTATCATTTTATGAATTTAGAAACGTGACTCACTGTGGCAGAACTAGAAGCTGCACCAACGTGATGGCCAGGTAGATGAACAGAGAGGCTACGAAGTAAGTGTTCAACATTCTGTCTCTCTCCTTCATGTACTAGAACATACAGTGTCATGTACACACTCACACTCATTCATAGAAGTATCCATGTTTGAATTGCTCGAACAAAGGAAACAATTTTGAATATACAGAATGTTCCGAAACGAGCGGCACCGCTCAGACATAGGGGCTCACTTAGTTGTGTGTAAATCTGATGAGAGTGGCTACAATATTTCTGACCTGCGTCGCTCATGCCTCAATAACCTGACCGTTTGCTAAGAAGCTACATACGAGTATTTCCCATTGTCTAACATACCTTGAAGCTAGTGCACCCTGGCAAAAATGAATAAAGCTGATTTAAAAACTAAGGATATTCAAACGTAAGTGTTAAATTGGCGAGGTGCAGTGTCGGGGAAGTTTGTGGAACGACTAGCACGACCACTTGATTTCACAATGATTTCAAGGAAGCTGTGAAACGAAGTCGGAGCTTTTTTAACATTAGAAGAACTTCTTATCTTTAACGTATTTTTTCGTTACAACCGAATATTTTCTCCAATAAACTATTTTCAGATAGTAACAAATGCAATTCGTTTTCGCTCACTGACATCTTGGGCGGCAGGCGGATTACCGCTCGTATCGTATCCGTTACCTAAGAAATTCGCTTGAATTGTGCCAGCACGGTCCGTGGCATTACCTTGTCCTCGACCTCGGGCTTGCGGAAGCGCAGCAGGAAGGAGTGACAGTGCTCTGCGCGTAGTCTGTCTATACTGCGCGCATCTATCGCCTTCATCAGGTAGTCATTGACCTCGTCTTCGGCGTCCTTCTCCTCCAGGCTCTCTCCGAACCCCAACCTGCAACCGACACACACACAGATCAAGATCATGACCACTTCAGTCTTTACCAACATGCCTAACATTGTACTGTATAGGCTATTATAACCTGCATCCTATTCTCAACAAGAACGGATAAAGGTGATTGACACCAAAGATAATGTTATGGTAAGTTGATCGCGCATGGATACCGAATGACTGAGGCAGAAAACTCAACAGGCAGCCCAAGCACAGATAGCGCTGCCGTCTCTCGCCGACCTGCTCTTCCCTCGGCTCCACGTGATCGAGTTTGTCCCATGTCGACGACTTAAATGTGACCAAATCGAGTGATTTTCAAACACGAACAAACTTGCACGTGCGTCGGTGGCTCTACTTTAGACTCTTAAAATAATTTCCCTGCAGCGCTATCTCTGCTCAGGCTGCCGAAACTATGTTGATTCTCCTGCAATCTGCTTAACATTGCATTACGTTTATTAACACTTACTTGTTATGCTTAGCAGCCTGGTTACTGTGACCCATCACTCTCAACTCCTTCGCTACATTACCGTTCATAGTGAAGCCTCCGCTCCCTGGCTTCCTCACAGGCTGCTGGTTCTGTAACACAGACATAGTCAATGAAATACGAGTACAGGGTGATTCAATAAGATGTTCAGTTTGTAAGTTTGCCCCAAGCTTTATCTATGGAGATAGACCACTGATCTGCTTTGTTTACTTGGGACATGTATTCCTGCCATACTACCCGGGAATCAGTGCAGTTGCTCCTCACGAAGTTCCCTGGCTGCGCATTCTCCCGTTCTTGTTCCCTACATTCACCGCAAGATCCTGTGATGTGATCTCATTCGAATGATTTTTTTCTAAGGTTCCTTACTAAAGGACAAGGCCTATGCAAATAAGCGTAAAACCTTCCTAGAATGGTGAGCTAAATACAGAATTCTTCGAAGTATCGGCAAAAACCTCCAGAGATGACCACAAAAGTAGAGGAAAATTTCATCAAAAGGGCCGCCGGGTTACTCAGGGTGGTCATTTCAATAATATAATTTTCACAATAAATATCAAACTATAAAAATTACATTTCATTAAAATATACAGATTTTGCTGCAAACATGGTAGTTTTATTTTTTTAAATAACCTCAGCACTTTCTCGGGTGGCTTTTACGTCAGGTAAATTGAAGACAGATGAAATCTGCTACAAGGATGTTGTCGTTGCTAACTTATTCCCAGATTACTTGGGCACAGCTATCAAGTGTAATTGTAACCCCTTACAAGCTCTTGTTAGTCACCAGCTACTGGTATTTACCACCTTCTGATCATCCGATACAAGTTGACTGGGCAAACAATACAATACTGGACTTGTTATTATTGTACTGCAATAGGAGACCACGATTTGGCGTAAACATCTCCTAAATCCCCCGGATTTGTTTGTGACTCTGCAAAGTCCCTTGTAATACTTGTCCTAGTCCGCGGACATGGTCTACTGTACGATAGGGCTGGTGTGGTGTCTGGTTACATGTACAGTGAGGTACTTACTTGACCTCAGACACCTCTTGACACAAACCAAGTGACCTTTTTCTTTTACGAGTAAGTGTTCTTAAAAAATAAACACTCTTCGATAAAGACCATGATCGCGTTTGTTTTACAATAACATCAAATTAAGAAATTAAAATCACAATATTTCTGCAACAATAAATACCAGTCAATAGACATTGAAACGAAACAACTAGTGATGCAACTTATGAAAACCAAGCCGAAAAAAAATGTTCTTCGGCCTTTTTGACTTACTTTTGTATGTAGAATCTGGTTCTGCATAGCGCGCTTCACATTTTTGTAACACCCTGTATATTGCTCACAAAGAACGACATACGATAGTTCAAAAATTGGTTGCGTTAAAAACCCTGTTTTTGCCTGCCTAGACAAGGTTCAACACTATACTCTGTACGCATATTCAATTACAAAGCCATTTTAGTGCATGAGCAATAACATGAAATATTAGCTAAACAAATGAATTCTGCTTACTTTGTGGCATTTTTTATTCTATGATCAAACGATAACGAGCTTATTAACTCTTCGCGCGGAAAATGTGTCTCTGTTTACTCCACGAATGCAAACAGTGAAGTTTTACACGAGTGGTAATTAACAAAACCAAGGCAAACAGCCTGCGGTGCTAAACCAACCTAATAATGTCATCCAGTGTTATTCTATACTGTACCATCTGCATCTGCATGTGTTGTACATCAATAACAGCTGACAGAACGAACAGCCTGAGGATCACCAATACAGTTCAACTAGTTTTAATCTAGTTTCTCTTATTTGAACGATGTGTTAATTTACATCGTTCTGTAACTTTGTTTCAGTTTGTATTACGGAGTCTTCTGTTCAGTGTTAGTAAATGAAGGGCTAACGAAAAAGAGGGATAAGTAAATGTTCACACATTTTACAGAAGAGCGCTTTAAAGTCTAAATCTTGAATAAAACCTTGGACTATTATATGATAATTATATTAGCAATAAAAGCAAGCTAAGAGTGTGCAGTAGTGACTGTAACCTTAAATTTCGTCCCATAAAAGCAATATAAACGCATAAATTTTCTTGTGTCACTTCACGCCTACAGTTTTTATCAGATTTGTATGAAATAAACTTTGTTCTAGAGTACATTAAATATATAAGTGACTCCGGCGAGACATATTTCCATTTTCTCATTTGTCAAACCGTGACTTTAATCCAAAAATTGAAGAAACGTTATATTAGAGTTTCTTGGTTTTACTATTTAATTAATATTTTTTTTTAAAGTGGTCAACGGAGACAATGCAGTAGCCTATATTGTCATCTTTCAAATATATATTTGATGAAAATTGTGGGCGTAAAGTGTCTCAAGAAAATGCTTTTTTTTTACATTGTTCTTATGGGACAAAAACAAAATGGCCGCCAGGTACTGTGCACTCTTAATTATACAATCCATAGCAGTTTATATACATTTGAACTGTATAACATTTTAAAAGAACCTTTAAGATTAGTTTTCTTTCTAAAACACGTGTGTTTCAAGCTGGAAACTACAAACAGGATTCAGGATACCATAGAACACTTATACCATAGAACAATACCATAGACAGGATACCATAGAACAGGATACCATAGAACAGGATACCATAGAAGGATTGAGACACCTCTTCTATACATAGACCATAATGCAGTACCATAGAATTTGCAGATACCATATACCATGATAATATACCATGAACATTTTACGGATAAATAACCATAGAAAAGGATCCATAGAACTCTCCAGGATACAGATACTACCATAACTCTTTTCCGAACATATACCATTACCATGGTGGGATACCATCATTAGTCCTGTATAAATTTTCCATACAGGTTTGTTCTAAAAATACCATAATTTTCAAAGATGTAGAAAGTAGACAGTTATTACAATTACCATAGCACCACTGGGGATACCTCTTTCAAAACCTAGAGCAGGATACCATAGAACAGGATATTTTTTTATCTTAGAACATTTTAAATACCATTAGACAGGATTGATCCATATAATTAGATTGCAAACTTATTTTTAAGTATAGGATACCATAGAACAGGCCATACCATCAGGATACCATAGATCAGGATACCATAGAATATGATACCATAATACCATAGAACAGGATACCATAGAACAGGATACCATAGATCAGGTCCAGTACTTACTGACCAATCTACACTATCAAGCAAAGCTAGATGTCACGTTGTGGACTGAGCTTCTTCTTTTTTGGTTGATTTTGTTTGATAGTTTTGCAAAAACATTTGCACGACACTGTGTCCTGTAACTCTGTTGGCTCCGTTAGAATATTTTCAAACCCATGCGGCAAAATGCGTATTTCAAATAAATTGAGGTTAACGTCTCCGAAAATAACCAATAAACTCTCTACAGAAAGTACCAATATGGCATAAGGTTAATAAAATCAAAATTTAACTTGAAAAATGATTTGACATAAATTAAGACACCTCCAGTTGCTTTTGATTGAATATAACTTTTAATGGTATTGTATAAAATTAAGTTCTGTTATCCTTCAAATTGAAAAAACTTCTGCTACATTTAGAAACCCATCGATGTCCTCATACTACGAATATTTTGATGTAAAATAGTAAACGTATGTTTTGATTGCTCGCTATAGAGACTTAAATGTTGCATAATCTAGAACCAAGTGTAAATGCCAGAACTGAAAAATTAGATCAAATTGAAATATGCATTTAATTTTGTATTTATGAGACGACCTTACGTAAATTGAAAATAGTTTTATTTATTTACGGCAAAATTAGTTGGGGCGTTATTTGGCTTCACTTGACTAACTAATGTTGGTGTGTCACGTAGAGTTCTGGTCTTATTCACACTTCCACTCAAGAACCGAGAACAAAGGCTAACTTGTCCACTTCCAAGTGATGTGAAATTGAAACCAACAATGAATATGGAAGTTAAATATGAATATGAGAGAGCCTCAAGCACTGCAAGCAACTCAAACACAAACTCTACGACACAACCCAACACAAATTCAAAACTTTCACTGCGCAGTTTTATTTTATTTATTTCCATGTTTTCAAATGTAAAACAAAGATGAAGCTTGCTCTATTGCTGAGTTAGTATTTACAAGACAAACGTTTGATTTGGAATGAACCACTGTGTTTATACGTTTGAAATGTTCGAAGACTTTGAAGATCATATAAGATACCGGAAGCCTAGAATGTGGTATCAACATTAAACTTCTCGTAACACAACTCGTAATAACGTAAGAACGCAATACCCTACGCACATATTACACATTGTATACGACGCTATAAACGTCTGCGGCTACAGCGGCGCTAAGCTAGTTCATACAATCCTTTACAGCTATAACATTTGAGTTAACTTTATGACTAGGCGTAAATAGATTCGAAAGAACGACTGGTGAAGGAATAGTGCTTTGTTTTTCGTGGACACTCAACTATGTATCACCAAAGATTATATAATGGAGGTTGATTGTGCATAGACGCCACATAACTGAGGTAACAGAATAATCATAGTTGCGACAGCCCGAGCACAGATAGCGCTGCCATCTCTTGCCGACTTTCTCCCCTCGGCTCCACATGCTTGAGTTTGTCCGAAGTCGATGACTTGAATGTGACCAAAACGTGTGCAATTTTGAGAACGATTAAGTTTGCGCGTGCGTCAGTGACTCTACTTGAGACTTTTAAAATAATTCCCTCGCAGCGCTATCTGTGCTTGGGCTGCCGCAACTATGTCCTACCTCAGCCGTGTGGCATCTATGCGTAATCCACCGACCATAACATTATCTTTGACTTTAACTTTATAGCTCGAGAAATATTGAACGGGTTTGATTCGAACTGTGCACGTTTGTTCAACGACAAAATTCCTGGCCTGAGTTTGTAACTAAAGTCAGTACGACTTTGCGTTTCAGAACAACGGCCATTTCATTGAAAAGTCATACCTTTCAAACTATTGATACAAAACCTTAGGGACTTATGCACATAGCCAAGATCAAAATAATTTAAAACCTGAAACTGGTGTTTGGAATTCATTACTCAAATACTGTAGGGAGCGTACTTAGAGCTATGTGAATAGGGTTGATTAAAAGTGGCGGCAAAGGGATGGTCAGGTTCAAGGGGCTTGTGGTGGGGTGAAGGGGAGGGTAACGCTTGAAACTAGCCCGCCTCAGTAGGTTTCATGGTCCGCCACACCAGACTACACCAAGCCAGGCCAGGACCTCTTCTCCGAGCAACTTGTTGTACGAGCTCACGCAAGAATAGCTTTGCCACAAAATAAAGTTCATACAATGTATGTGTATTGTGCTTTCTTAAACATTTCCTTATTTTGTCTGTTTGTTTCTAATCATTCAAAATTTTAATAATCTTCCAAATAAAAAGAGCAGGTATTATGTCACTCATACATAGATTATTATACATAACGCTAAATGAAGAACATTATGATAAGAAACTCGAATGTATGAAAATACGAGTATGACTATAATCTACGGTTAAAACACTACGTGCTGAGAAGAGCTAAATTAAGAAAAAAAATTGAGGACAACTTTAACAACACCTAAGTCAAGTCAACAACTCGGAAAAGTGCCACCTGTAAAGCAGTTAAAAATTTAAACTTCATTAAAAAGACGAAAATATATAAATATATTACTTTTAAAACCAATAGATTAGATTAGATAAGATTATATTGATGGGATGAAGTAGTCAGGGACTGGTTACCCTTATGCACGTCTGCCTCGTCTGTTGGGCATATTGCGCTACCACCGGAATGAAAGGAAGTCTGGATTCAGGAGAGGAATGGGACTGGGTTCGGCTGACCAGACAATCATGAGAGGGTGCGACAAGCAAGCCCACTGACAACCACTTAGGGACCAATAACTAAAACCAATAACTAAAATTAAAATTTAAAATTCCTGAAGAATATACTGGAGAAATAATCTGGAGTATATGAAATTAAATGTGCGGTTTGTTAAATGTGTGTAATGATTGCGACAAAAACTTACAGATCAGACAAAAATAAAATAAATTTGGAAACGAGATAAAAGAACATTTCTCCCGTGTAAAATACAATAGACCTGAAAATCTACCGTCGCTAATGACTGTTTGGATAACAAACACTCAATCAACAAAAACACTATACATATTGTAAACAAGCTACACAACAAAGATATCTAAATTAAACTAGCACTCTCGTCAACATATAGTGATCTCGAAGTATACCTAATCAATTAAATGAGTTCCTGCAAAAGCTAATTTTGTCGTTGTATTGAATAAATGTTGGAAATATAATAAATTTAGTTTTTTATATTAACAAAGCAATGGTTCGTGAAATGTTTGAAACCTACAATCTGATTCCGTATTTGATTGAAAAATAACCTTAAACATAGTAATACTTAGAAAGTTAGCTAGTCTAAAGTTATCAGTGTAAGCTGACCAGGTAGACACCAAACAAACGAAAGAACATAACACTATTTACGTCGAAATATTAAATTAAGTGAAATTAGTAGAATTAGCACAAATTACAAAAGAAAACATTCGGAGAAACTGAAAGCAAACGTCAGCAAGTGGAGAATCCTGGAGTCGGACGGCGCAACACGCAAAGTGAGTACAGAACTGTACTGCGGGTATTGCCAACTAACAATGATTGAAGGCGTTCCCTCTTACCCACACTTTGCTTTGGCTAATTCAGTACACTGATATTATATATTTCTCTAGTGTATTACAAAGTGTTGACTTGTATATCTTAGCACTGGTATTGCTATAAATCTCAATGTCGACTCAGTGTGAGTCGTATACTGGATAAACACACGTTTAATAATATTAAAACTTCGCAAAACATAAATCTTTGATAAAAGAGCATACATTTCTTTTCTTGTTAAAATGTTGATACCAATAGTTTTTTATCGATAAAATTATAAATTATTTGTAAACTGTATACAACATCATTTTTTTACGCCAAGAGGTGTTTAAGATCAAGTTTGCAGGTTTGAGTATTCCACACTAATTTAGTATTCACAGACTCGTTTAAAGTTTTAAAGAAAAGATCCTGTAAGAAAAGAAACACAACAGAAGGCGGACTGTACTAAACAAAGGAAAGTTTGTAAGAGTTGGTTAGTTTGGAAAATGTGTCTAAAAATCTTTAAGAATTTCGAGTCAATATAAGCAAATAACCCACTTACACCTGCAAACTTGACCTCAATTACCTCTTGATAAAGGAAAATGGTCTTGTTCAACTATAAACGCCAAGACCATAATGTTAATATATTGAAGCGCACAAACTAGTGATGCAATTTGTTCTCAAATGCTCGTAAAGAATAAATTACTACAGTTTGAAAATTGGTCTGCGTAAAAAAAATAACTCCCTGCACTACGTTGAATTGAAATCGATCGAGTCATAAGTACAGTGTGTATAACATAAAAACTATTTTATTGGGATACTTTTTTTGAAACCGCACACAGGTACAGTAGGCGTACAGGATGAATACTGTTCGTTAAGAGCTTAGTTTACGTTACCAGGCTCTACAAGCTTTGGCGCCGTTAATCGCCTTATAAACTCTCCCGCACTCCGATATCAACTAAACTGGAAACATACTTTAGAGATTAGTCAGTTAGCGTCTCACTGTACAAGGTAGGATGAACTAATACAGCAGCAGAGGCACGAACTACATCGATGTTGAAGTTAGGGCCCGACTTTCTCACCGTTTCCGTATTGATCGATTTGAACTCTGGCTTAGTTGTTTAACATGTTTCATATTATTGTATTGATATACAGGGTGTCCAGTAATTACGGGATCAAACTTCGCTAGAAAATTTAATATGGCCACCATTTTTAAACAGGAAGTGAAAATAAGTCAAATCTTCTTTTTTGAATATTGGTATTAATTTTACTAACAAATGTGCAAAGTTTGAAGTTTGTAACCAAATTGACCTCGTAGAAAAAATATTTAGTGAGAAACACCTACAGGCAGACAGACGGAAAGCTAAGCGAGATAGGCCTATGTGCTGTAGGATTTTTTTTATTATGACCTAACAAATCACCTGGTGAAGTTTGATCCCGTAATTAGTGGACACTCTGTATATGACAAAAGTCTCTGTATCATCACTCGACCCAAGAATGTCTTTTCTATCTCGATCGAGCTTCGGTTTTTAAACTTGAAAAATCATGTATCACAGCTCTATTTAATTAACTAGTGAGAAAATATGTATTATAGAATTACATGAAAATACAAATTGAAAATTCATCATAAAATTGTCCTCACATTTATCAATTGAGATATTTGGTAAGACGTTCATCAATGCATGGTCTTATAAAACCATTATTGGGGAAAGGCTGTTCCAAGCGAGAATTCTAAGAAAATCTTTCATCTTAAAACAAGCCGTTCGAACAATTGGAGAAATGCGTTCCAGAGAATCTTAAAACCCTCATTTAGAGAATTAGACACAGTACGAGGGTTGTTCATAAATTAACTTCCGTGGTTGTGTAGCAAGTGGACGAACGAATCAATGTGTGTAAGTTTGAATGAGTATGTCATTATAAGCCTGACTTATTGTGAATCCAACAGTGTGCTGAACCGTTTGTTTTATAATTTTCATGATCTATACAATATGTTGGAACAAAAAATGATCTCTACATGTTATATTCCCACCGGCCAAATACTTGGCCTATTTGCTTTAAACAACTATTTTTGGCATCCAATTTTTGCAGAAGGGTTTCTAACACACTTGGTTAGCCAAAAGTATTAAAGTTTTGTCTGTAACTCTAAAGGGTTGTTGTAATCCAGTGATTTGTAAACTAAAGCAGGTTAAAGCGTGAATTTCGTCCGTTTGTCGTTATGCACAGTAACGAAGGAATGTCATGCATAGCTTAGAAAACCTTGTGCTGCGGTATGATAACCTTTCTGAATTTTATAGTGAATATGTCAAAGTATGTGGGAAAGTATACTTTTTAATATGAATATATGAAACGTTTCTACAATTGATGTGCACTTTACTATGTATTTTCGAACGAAAATTAATTTTAAAATTGCCCTCGTATTTATAAGAGAGAGGCTTCTAGATATTTGCTTGGTCTGGATACTCACCACACGGAAGGTGTCCTCAGGCACTATGAGGTAGGTCTGGATGTTGTGATCCCTCAGGTACGAGTTCCTCTCCCCGCCTCTGCCCGGCTCCACCTTGTAAGCAGAGTCTAGGTATCCTAGAGTCTCCTCGGTTATGTGAATCCGCCTGGAACATTCTGTATATATCACACATCTGGGGTCGTGACAAAAGCAGAGCCATACCAAATCTCACTCACGGGGGTTGTGGCTTCGTACCAAATCGGCCCGGGTTCAATTCTCGGCAGCGGTGATAACTGTTCACCATGACCACTACCCGTGGTTCATGAGTCACGTTAAGCTGTCGGTCCATTCCATTGGACATTGGGGTAGTATTCAAGAACCCTATCAAGAGAACAGTCGGCTCTAGTTTGTAACAAGACTACGCTAAATGCTCTCTACGTGTGGTCGGTGTCAAAGTAACGTGTGCAGGAAATGAGAGAGATTTGTGTGAATTGGACGGTCGCAGTGGGAGACATTGGGTTGGAGGAAAAACACGGCGGGATTCAATTTGGCAGATTGGGTTCCATGCGCTCCTAACACACGCCCATTCCACATAACATTGTGTGAACGTCTTCCAGACACATTGTGCACAGTCATATACCTCACCTTACCATCAACTCCGCTCTGCCACTGTACTGTACACGTTGTCTTCTCTTTAGCGAGTTTTCTTCCCGTCAGCATCCATGAAATGTGTTGTGTCCTGCCTCACTTTAGACTATTGTTAATGTTTTAATCACATGTTCTAATTTATTTCTATTTGTTCTTTAACTTGTGTATACAAGATGTCAACATATTGATCTTGAACTACAACATTCTTTTACGTTCAATTTTAGATTAATTATTTGACCTAAATACTACGATGGCACAGTCTAAAACAGTTTATGATATTAAGTTGGATAATTTTGATGGAAGTTAACCATTAGAATCAATGGAACAATAGATAAGAAACTCGAATATTTCTGGCTTTCCTACAGAACGACCCCAAGAAGATTTACAGGGAAAACATGATGTTTGGTCGTGAATTAAGATCTAAAATAAACCTCCTGAAACCCTCACTTCATGTCAAAGCTGACCAAAAGAACTTGTCCAACAGCAAAAGAACCATCCTCAAGGGAGAGAAAAGACCTTTCTCCAAGAAGAAGATTTCTGGGTCTTGAAGGGGGTTTTATGAAAACTTTGGTTTTAATTATCTCAAAACAGTGAATGCCACAAGATTTTGATAACGTTTGAAATAAATTTGTATTTAAGTGTTATCCATCTATGTACCAACTATTACTGTATAAACATCCATCGGTTATTTCAAAATGGCGGTAGAAAAGTTATTTTTTGCTATAACAACGAAATGATTTGTCCAATTTCAATTAAACAAATAAAAAATAATAAATGAATCAAAATAAAAATGTCTTTATTACAGCGTCTTTTAGGATTAGTAATGTTTTACAGAGCAACTTTAGTCAATCTTAAACCTATCTTAGTCTAGTTATACAATTCAATAAAAAAGCTATACTACTTTACTAATACTATTTTAAAAGATCATTTGCAGACATTTTTAGGCTACGTCTGTAAGGTTAGGTTAGGTTCTTTTGCATTTTTAAATTTATACATTTTTATTACTAACAGACGTAGCCTAAAAATGTCTACAAATTATCATCATTCGTTTTTAAAAACTTTTCAATTTCAACTATTTTAAAAGCTCTTTAAGTTTGGCCCTAAACGTGCCTAAGGCACAAGTTTTAAGAGTAAAGGGGAGGCCGTTGTACATCTTTGGGCCGAAATAGGATAAACTATTCCTTCTCATTTCCCGATTGACTTTTCGGAAGTGAAGTTGCCCTCTACGGTGGGTTCTCCGCTGCGAGACCTCGTCCCGAAGAGAGAGCCTCTCACAAAGGTACTGGGGCTCTTGCTGAACTAGAGCCTTGTGAATCATGCAAACATGTCATGATCCTGCAAATAGAATCATCCCTACTATCTCTGAAGCATCTCTAAACGGAGAGACATGGTCGAATCGCTTCAGACTATTCGTTATTGCTAATTGCACTCGCTAAGTAGCTCGTGGCTAACATCTCTTTCAGTTGGAATACTTAACATTCACTGCACTGTGACTAGACAATATCAATGCGCGTTTTAAAAGTAGTTATTTACTTGTTTCAGTAGCAGTTTTGTTCACGAAACAAACTTTTGTAGATATTTCTGCTTCACCACGTATTGCCACAAATAAATAAATAAATCAATATTTTATTGCAAGAACATAATAAAAAATGTATAGCAATCGTCAGGAGTTATCTACAAAGCTAAAATTTTCCATTCATACACATCGAGAACCTTTCAGACTTACAGCTGTTTATACATGCACTCTCTCCATTCATTTGAATTATCCCACTCGGCACCCCGTCAGTAAATCAATTAATCTATGGTCTCCCAAGTGTGTGCCATACAATATGAACACGCTTTTAAAAATAGTAAATAAAGCAGAAAATCCACTCGAAAGACTGATCTAGTCAAAGTCATGTATAAAAAGAAATCATTTGTAAAATTGTCTCTACTGATCAAACCCAGCTGTCCTCGACTTACAAATAAAATCACGTACACGTACAGGAGAAACGAAGTGAACAGATTCAATACAGAATGCTTGAATACACAACAATCTCTATACGTTCAAGTAAATTTGATATTCATGGAATACTTCTGAGAGCAGCTGCTGAAGCTTTAGGTGGGATAGGATTTGTTAAAACACAACACAACACATTGGTAGCTAAGCGCCAGTAACGGTGTGGAATTGATACTTATATCGTTCAATCATTTGAATTGTAAAAGCAGATATTCATAAGCATTTCTTCTGCAAGCTCATACACAAATTTTGTTTTGTCTCTAATACTACAGTAGAGAATTATTTCTTGAAGCTTGCCATGACCTACTAAACGCGTTTTATCAAATAGCTGACGTAACTCATTTTAATACAGAAATAACTGTTCTTAAGCGCGAAAAAGGTTTCACTAAAATGAGCTTGTTCAAAGTTGATAATCTTTTAACCAGCCGTGGACTAAAATCATCGTGTTTAGACAGCATCTAAATTTGTTTGACGTCCGTACTGCGTCCCCTTAAGGGTACGCCTCAGCTGTGTGGCGACGCTCAAAGCAAAGGTCTGCTATAATATACGCCGACACTATTGAACGTGAGATTAGGTATTTACATTAGTTTTAAAGCAAAGAAAATTACTTGCACACGTATAAAGCGTTTTTCGAAATAATGTGTTTTAATGGTACAACAATTAAAAACACTAAAACTTGGACTACTTTAAAATGATTTGCCAAACTATTAAACCTTTCATAAGAAATCAGGCTCTATACACACGTTGAAAAACTCCTCTTCCAAGTATTTCATTAAAGACTTAGCCTATTGGAGATTAAATGAAATATTGTAAGTTAGATTAGGAAACTGTCAAAATTTCAATGAAATAATTAAAATTACTGTTGATATTATAACGATAGTTAGAATTTTCATGATTTTAATATTGTATGTAAGTTAGAAATCAATCTCTTTTACCTTCAGTTTTGAAACTAACACATTCTTTTAATAACATAGTGTCGCACTGACAGCCTGCAGAACTGCTTCCTTGTTATCAAAGCAATGTTGGCCAGGTTTTGATAGTCGAGGTTATGCTGAGCAAGTAATAAAAGGTTATGGGCTTAGCTCCTCTGGGTTCAGTTGCCTAGGAGAATCCCTGCGTGTGGGGTCTCTCTTTGACTGCCCTGGGGAGGTAGGTCCTAGCCTAGGTCCTAATCCAAGTCTTAGTTCCAAAGTCAGTTTTTATGTTATGTTAATTTTAACTTATTTCCGAAACTTATTTGCACTGCTCTTGCAGTTCTAGTTGTCTCACATAAATTTAAATTCATTTAATAATATTTTTATTTTAGCTTACTTCTTAAATGAAATTATTTTACATAATTAGATTCAGCTCTTAATATTTAATATTCCGAAATCTTGAAGTTACTAGTATGAACACATCTTAACATAGAGTCCAGTGACGATGCCCCTTTATAGTAGTTCACGTAGTTAACATTTTAATTTGGGTTTGTCTACCTGCTTCCTAAGTTTGATTCTCTTTAATTAAACATTAATTTTAATTTGGTTTGCGAGTGCTTCTACTTTACCATCTGGCTACACCAGCTCCCGACCCGTTAGTTTTCAAGGGGAACGTTAGAATATATCATTGTAAATAACGATAAATAGTTAGGTTGGACTGAATATTGACTCACCCGGGAATGCCTCCACTCTCCATGTAGTTGGCCAGAGTGACGTCATTGGACCAGACGTCGAACTGCCACTTGCGCAGCCCCAACACCCCGCAGTGCACTCGCCCCGTGTGTATCCCCACCCTCATGTTCACGTTCACACCCATCACGTCTCGGACCAGTCTAAACACACACAGTAGCCTACCTCAAGGTATATTGCGCACATAGGTCACATCCCTGAGTCAGGAAAATCAACATAGCCCAAGCACATATGGCGCTGAGAGGGAATTATTTCAAATCTCAATTAGAGCCACTGAAGAACGCGCAAGTTTGTTTGTTCTCGAAAACCGCACGATTTGGTTGCATTTAAGTCATCGACATCGGACAAATTCGAGAATGTGGAGCCGAGAGTGGAGAAAGGCGGCGAGATTTAGCAGCGCTCGCAGGGCTATTTGTGCTTGGGCCACTGTTACTATTTTGATTTTCCTGCCTTAGCCATTTAGCGTCTATGCACAATTTACTTACCATAAAATTATTTTTTGTTTCATTTAAGTGTCACAAATACTCACAAGTGACACGGAAGTTACTTGGAAAAGCATGACTACATAGTTACTTGTATAGTTATGCAAATTGTATAAAATGGTCTAGAGGCAAAAAAACTACAATTAAGTTAAAAATCTGTTATACGTTGTAACAGTAATGTAAACGACACCCGAGGAAAACACCATCAATTCGAAGTGTTAGTGTTTCCGCAATAACCATCAAATCGCAGTTTGCAGTTTGCAGGCAGTTCCATAAGGATGAAACGAGTTCTTCCCAGTCAGTGAAGCGTAATATAACAGCTAAGAAAACAGAGGAGTTTATTTATTTATTATAATATTACCCACTGAGCTGGTTATATTTCTACAGTACTATATCAAACAGTAATTGTAATACAGCTTTGAAACATTATCTAGCCTACATTTAAAGTGACTGGACATGGGAAAGTGTAACTCAAATATTACTCTAAGTTAGTACACTACAAGACGGTTGTAGCAAATAAATAGGCTGAACGGTCATTTCAATAGGCGTAATAGGTTAAGTCAACCAGCCCGATAAAAGTTACACTGTAGGTTTACAGCTGTATTTTTATCGAAAGGCACAACTTACTTAAATTACTACAATTAATATTATAGAACAGTAAAAGCCGGCCATAGGACGACAAATTTATCGGATTTCACGACAAAATATAAATGTAGGTACAGACCAGTCAACTGCGAATATCTCTAATTTAGATCAACCACTGGTCACTTCTAGACCAAGACTAGAGATAACTATTCTATTTGAAATTACAAACAAATCATAACACTTACCCAATATCAAAACAAAACCATGCCTACATATTTCCACCACAGGCACTAAACAATAAATTAAATTTAAAATAATAACGAATAACGCGAACCGTACATTTTATTGAAATGGGAAGATGACAACAACACTGATTCATATTCAGTGACAAAGATTCAGTGATCAGCTGGTTTCAGTCACGAGACACAGAGTAGTGGCTAGAGACAGACTGGCAGGAACTGAGAATCTTTTTGGTTTTAGACTATACGAAGTCTATGCCAATAGTTGGTTGCAGACATTAATGCTATCCTGCGTTTTAATTATTTAAAGCCATGAAGCTTATTTTGGAATTTTTATTCAAACTGTGATTTTAAAAGTATGAAAATAGTATTTATTTATAGGTGAAAATTATTTACTACGGAGTTTGTTACAAGACGGGGGTAACGAGTATTCAACTGTTATCGAAGTTGGGTTTACCCGTTGCAAATATAAACGTGCCAGTTGAACTTGCCAGTAAGTTCAAATATATTTCGCCGAACACTTTGTTTCTTGGCACACGAATGGGAGACCTTGTCAGAAATGGCTACCCGCCTACGAATGCTTAAGTGGAAGAATTCGAATTAATGAGCCAGTATGATTGTAAACATTGTACGTCGAACATGATTTCATGTCTTGTTGCTAAGCTATGTTCAGCTACCGCCGACTTGGGATCTTCATTTTTAGTTGTCTGATGTGTTCGCCCCTTCTGGTAGACATCATCACCCTCGTCTCGCCGATGTAGACGGATCCACAGCTACATGGAATTTCGTACACACCGAGAGCACTCGGTAGAGTTCTGTCCTTGACGGGTCGAAACAAAAAACAAAATAAGGAATTGTCTGTGTTGTCTAAAGTACCCTTAGTCCGCCTAAGCTCTCAGGTGTACTTGTACTTACGCTATAGCGTCTATCATGTCCAGCCCCATCTCTACACAGCAATGCGCATGATCAGGCCGTGGCTCCGGCAGTCCACTGACACAGTAGTAACAGTCTCCTAGCAGCTTGATGCGTAGGCAGTGGTGCTCTTGCGCCAGTCTGTCAAACCTGACAGCATACATACAGTATACACACTAAACAGGGTGCCAATTAAGTCTGGATGCGGTTTAATAGCTTTCTAACGGCGTAGGATAAACGCACCAAACGTTATAGATATTTTCTAGGGACTATATGACCTACATCTTACTGTAGCTTTTGCATACATCAACAACCTGTACTTCCAGCCTCTGTTTTAAGTAGTTTGTTTTATAATGTTTGAAACGTGTCAATGAGTGATAACGGTTTGTGGTGTTGTTTTCTTACCTTGCAAACAGTTCGTTTAGAAGCCTCACCAACTCTTGAGCTGTGCACTGGTCGGAGAGACAAGTGAACCCGCAGATGTCTGCGAACAATATACTGCAACAAATCAAACTATTTGCCAACCTTTCCGGCATAACTGAACAAAGAATGCACACAAATGCCTTTATTTTTGAGCCACTTTAAATGTACACGTTTTGGCAAAGGAACTCTGACAAGCTTAAACTAAAATGTACAATACAGTACATTAACAATAGTTCATAGTACAAGTCAGTCACAGTATATTAAAGAGTATATTGTATTGAGTACAGCTTCCTTAATTATTAAGGGTCCGCCTCAGCTGCGTGGCGACGTTTCAATGCAATGTTGTAAGCAATATTGATTTTGAATTTGAAGAGGCATTCATTCTACTCATGGGGGCGTAGGTAGACCGTTAAATAAAATAAACCTCTCTTAGTGCGTTCAGCAACATCAAAGATACTGTTACGGTAAGTAGATTGCGCATAAATGACTAATGGCTGAGGTAGGAAAATCAACATAGTTCGGCAGCCCTAGCACAGATAGCGCTGCAAGGAAATTCTCTGAAGAGTCTGAAGTAGAGCAAGTTCGATCGTTCTCGAACTGTTACGAGTATTTAGTTATTTAAGTGGGTTATCTAAGTTTTATAAAACCAGTGAGTGATTTGGCATGAGCTTTGGACTATACTATTTACATGTCAATGTATTACATGTTAAATGTCACATTGTAATTGTGTGTTTTGCCTGTAATGTAACATTATAAAATAAATAAATAAAATCACACGATTTGGTCACATTTAAGTCATTCGCATCGGACAAACTCGATCATGTGGAGCCGAGGGGGGAGAAAGACGGCAGCGCTCGCAGCGCATTCCGTGGGTGGACTGCCGAACTATGTTGGTTTTGCTGCCTCAACCATTTGGCGCTATCTACCTACCTTAACATTGTCTTTAGCAATACGGGTATAGAGGTTCAATTAAGTTTTCAATCAGTTCGGCCGCTCCACGTGAAGTTTACAAGCTGAAATTTGCAAAGTGAAATCAAAGTGAAGCGTCAACGCGCAATAAACCGACAGTGGAATTGCAGGGAAACAACGCAACAAAGCCTAGAGTAGATGGGGAAGGGGAGAGAGTGACCTAGACCGGGCTGATACGTATGTCACGTGACACGACAAAGCCGGCTCTTTCTCTGCTGTGACGTCACAATCATGTTTTCACATTTAATTACCTGCCAACTTGTTTGCGTTTCCATGGCTTTTTCTCGTTAACTGTCCTGGTTTGATGAAAAACCTTTAATTGAATGTTACGAGAATGTTTTTTTTTCATGGCTACGCGAAAATGTCAATACTTGACATGTAACAGTTTGAACGTGAGACAATTTGTTTATTAACCTTGTCATGTATGAAACATTGCTAACAGCCAATCAGTGACTGAAGATGGTACTCCACAGCCAGACAGTGGTCTCAAGCGAATCACTATGATGTTTTAAAGCGGTGTGAAACGGACGGGCTAGATTGTAATTGTGACACGGGCCACGAACGCCTACCGAGGTTTTTTAAAACTAGACATTATTAACTACTTTTAATTGATCCCGACATTGGATTCAACCAATATTTCCTTGCAAGTATAAAGTGGGGTGGTCATAGCTCAGTGGTACAGTGCGTGCTTCGCAAAATCAGCCAGGTTCGATTCCCGGGCGCAGTGATAACTTTTCACGATGGCCATTCCCGTGATTCGAAGTCACGTTAATCCGTTGGTCCATGCCATTGGTTATTGGGCTATTAATTAATTCTAGGGAACAGTTAGTTTGTAACAAGACTACACCTCATCATCCATCAAAACACTCATTACACTCACCCTTCATCCCATATTCACCTTAAAATACCCTCTAGTGGTCGGTGTCTGAGATCAAAGTATCAAAGTATCAAGTAAAGTGTTAAGAAAAATCAAAATGGTGGTTAGTGGATTTTAATCAGACGACTCTATATTATTGTGGATATAAGAATACCACGCCGAGGTTTTCTTCAACACCCTGTACATGAAGGATGTGAAGAAGAAACTTGGATGGGAGCTAATGAGTTAAGTAGGCAAGAGAGTCGCCGTGTTCACTCTTGCAAAGTTAATGTCCATTTTATAAGCAAGGAGAGCGCTTGCAAACTTATTCAAATTTCCTTCTAACCTAATGCAATTTTGATGAGTTACTTCAGTCAAGACAAAATATTGTTAAAATTGTCCATTCCACCAAACACGAGCTTTTAGGATCTTCTTTGAAAAGTAGTGATTTTGGTTACAAAACAGGAATGAATAGTCTGATTTCATTAAAATTTAAAATAAGCTTTCCTTTCATGATATGTAGTATAATTTCCAGTAAACCCCTATTTGGCCTGAGGCTAACTACCTTACAGCCAGAGTATCAAAGGTTGTACGAACTATTATCGATCTTAAAAATTAACAATACGGAAACCCAATTTACTCTAAAATGCAACAATATGATAAATTGGATCTGAATCAATTCACTCATCTACCTAACAGCCTGACAACAGATGATTAAAGGCCTGGTTCACATTCCACAGCTAACTGGTTTAATCACTGGTTACTAAATGACAATCCATTGCTGTGCTAATTACCGATACAACTCGCCTGTCAATACTCAATACTTCACCTTTGTTGTACAACAAAACCCACAACATCGCTTCTTTTCAATTAACTCGACAAAGCTGTGAACTGACAGCTCGTTATCAACTCTGACGTTTCAAACAGTTAAATTATTCATAACTTTGTTCACTGAATTGGCTTTAGCAGGAGCCACAAGTTTCAATATGAATAACTTTGTCAAGCTGAACCTTTAGGCCAAGACTCGGAAACTGACCCTCAGTATGAACTAAACTAAAGCGCCGCTGGCATCAGTCAAGTGTATTTCTTTATTTCGATAGGAGTTACGAAGCTGTTCGCCATGTCTCATCCTCAGGTTTACGTCATCTTTTACTACATATCATGAAGAAAAAACATACTTCAAATTTCTTGAAAGTTGGACTATTCATAACGCTTTTATAACAAAAAATTCGTTTTCGGCATTTTGAAACAACCCAATGGATTTTCATAACTTTAATTACACTGATAAAAATACATATTTATTTTAAACTTCATAAAAATTGGATTACATTTACTGTTTTTTGATTACTAAACCCCCATTTTTGGATAATACTATTATTATCGAAAAACCCTTCCAGGTGCTTTCCGGTTTTGCTTCTTTCCAATAGTCCGATTATGTTAGTTAAAAAACCTTACCGAGGTATTTACAAAAGAAACATTTGTACCAAATTTCATGAAAATTCGAAAGAGAGCATACACATACATTTATGTATACATATGTAAAGTGTTGAAAAAATTGCTCAAAACGTATTCTGGGGTCAGGATTGGTGCTCATTTCACGGTCCCGGGTCTGGGTCTTACCATGCTGACGGCTTGGATATCTCATTCTTCTAAAGGAAATTCGTGTTTTTAAGGAAATTGTGAATAATATACTTGTTTATTATTTTGCACAGCTGTTTTTTTACACGTGCTAAAGTTTCATGTTTACTCACAGGGAAATAAACGTGTTTTAATGATCGTTTACTCGTTGATTTTTATCTCGGCGTTTGAACACGTTGGGGTGATATCTTAACCCCCTTCATTGGAAGAAAATATAACATTTGCTAACGCTCCAAATGAACCGTATCGTATTTTAAATGAACATAAACACATATGGAGTTTTCACCATACCTATTTGAATAATTTAAAGGGTTTTTACTCGATCGCCAAGGGCAAGAACCCAAAGGGCAGTTTAAAGGGTATAACTTAAATTATAATTTCTCTTTTTAAATAAATAATTTATCCCAAGCAGAGTTTGATGTCAACTGTGGTTATATAATTAATTTGTTTTAGATAACTTTAAATCATTTGATATTGACCTCTCCGTCTTTCCAATCGTGTTGCCATAATTATAAATATTCTATTTCTCTGCACTACTCTCGCATTATTTTTGAGCCGACAATATGTTGAGGTGGCACGCCTGACAGCGCGGGAGGCAGGTTGAGGTATATGAGCTGTCTCTCAGGTTAATGGTTCTGTACACAGGTTTGCTGTTACATCACAGTGTGGTATACACTTTCACACTTCCGACACACAAACACACTGCTGAGCTCATTCAGAGATAATGTTACGGTAAGTAGATTGGACATAGATGATGTCATATGGCTGAGGCTGGGAAATCAGCGTAGTTCGGCAGCCCAAGCATAGATAGCGCTCACAGCTGTCTTGCCGTTTTTCTCCTCATCGGCTCCACATGCTCGAGTTTATCGTGCGATTTTCGAACAAACAAACTTGCGCGTGCGTCAGTATCTCTTTTTGAGACGCTTAAAATAATTCCCTCGCAGTTCTATCTGTGCTTGGGCTGCCGAACTACAGTATGTTGATTTTCCTGCCTCGGCCATGTGAGATTTATGCGCAATCTACCTACCATAACACTGTCTTTGGCTCATTATTCCACGCCTCGTACGTTCCAGTTTAGCCATAGAACGCAAATAATCGTAATATATATTTTGTTTGACAAGAAAGTTCAACGTTTTTGCTTTGATGTGCTGGAGTTGTTGTAAATGTGTGTACATTAATGGCTTCACTGTATTCTAGTTTTTGCTTTGATATGCTGGAGCATTAAATGGCTGTAAACACTTTTCCCATTTTTCATACGTTAGTACGTCTACTTAAAACATCGTTTGCAAATTTTCCCATGTTGAATTCCTTATCCTGGACTTTATCGGGTTCTATCCGGCATCCTCTTAAGTTTCGAGGTGAAGTGTTCGTAACATTTTCGTAAGGGGAGCACTCATTTTTGTCTAAGCAATAATTTCATGATCACGATTGCGGTGCAAGGGTGAGATTGTGCCACCGCGTTCCAAAAATGATGCTAAATAGCTCTTTTCTTTTATTCTAGGTTTTCAGGCCTCGCGTGGTGTAATGTATTGCAAGGAGGAGATATCCAGGGTCGACATTGTTTGAGGTTGAACGTTGGATCAACTCACCTCCAATATGACTGCCCATAGCACTGGCTAAAGTGATCTTCGGGACATCAACAGGTACTATAAGCAAGCTGTATTGTTTGTAAACCTACTCACCTGACGTTTTCGTGTTTCTGAATGTATATCTTGTGGAACATGGTGTCTTGTTGCTTGCCGGCGATGTCAGCTTTCATCTCCATGGCGACGTGACGTGGCAGTACCGACAGCAACAATCTCTCCTGCAAAACAACAACAACAACAACGTGAGCTCGTGTTTCTGAATGTATATCTTGTGGAACATGGTGTCTTGTTGGTTGCCGGCGATGTCAGCTTTCATCTCCATGGCGACGTGACGTGGCAGTACCGACAGCAACAACCTCTCCTGCAACAACAACAACAACGTGAGCTCGTGTTTCTGAATGTATATCTTGTGGAACATGGTGTCTTGTTGGTTGCCAGCGATGTCAGCTTTCATCTCCATGGCGACGTGACGTGGCAGTACCGACAGCAACAACCTCTCCTGCAACAACAACAACAACGTGAGCTCGTGTTTCTGAATGTATATCTTGTGGAACATGGTGTCTTGTTGGTTGCCAGCGATGTCAGCTTTCATCTCCATGACGACGTGACGTGGCAGTACCGACAGCAACAACCTCTCCTGCAACAACAACAACAACGTGAGCTCGTGTTTCTGAATGTATATCTTGTGGAACATGGTGTCTTGTTGGTTGCCAGCGATGTCAGCTTTCATCTCCATGGCGACGTGACGTGGCAGTACCGACAGCAACAACCTCTCCTGCAACAACAACAACAACGTGAGCTCGTGTTTCTGAATGTATATCTTGTGGAACATGGTGTCTTGTTGGTTGCCAGCGATGTCAGCTTTCATCTCCATGGCGACGTGACGTGGCAGTACCGACAGCAACAACCTCTCCTGCAACCACAACAACAACGTGAGCTCGTGTTTCTGACAACAAGCGATGTCACGTGACGTGGCTACCTGCAACAACAACAACAACGTGAGCTCGTGTTTCTGAATGTATATCTTGTGGAACATGGTGTCTTGTTGGTTGCCAGCGATGTCAGCTTTCATCTCCATGGCGACGTGACGTGGCAGTACCGACAGCAACAACCTCTCCTGCAACAACAACAACAACAACGTGAGCTCGTGTTTCTGAATGTATATCTTGTGGAACATGGTGTCTTGTTGGTTGCCATGTCAGCTTTCATCTCCATGGCGACGTGACGTGGCAGTACCGACAGCAACAACCTCTCCTGCAACAACAACAACAACGTGAGCTCGTGTTTCTGAATGTATATCTTGTGGAACATGGTGTCTTGTTGGTTGCCAGCGATGTCAGCTTTCATCTCCATAGCGACGTGACGTGGCGGAACCGACAGCAACAACCTCTCCTGCAGCAGCAACGACAACAACAACGTGAGCTTGTGTTTCTGAATGTATATTTGAGTTGTGTGAAAACAATATTGGTTATAAATCGGGCATCGTATAATTATAAATTCAAACCGTCTTACTCTACATAAACAAATTGCATACGGGTAATAACGTTGCTGGTGAAAAATAAACAGTTGTCAACTTTCTTTTGTTTAAATTTTGTAATACACACATACAAATGGCGGGAATCAACTCTAGTTTAAAGAAACAAGGAAAAGGGAAACATTAGAGAAATGTGGGTCAGGTTAGGAAATGATGGTTGAGATGGATAAGGAGTTCTGAGTGACAGGATTCAAGGATAAGGATAATACGTGTTGGTGGCAGGAGCAGGAGCAGGAGTAGGTGGAGGAGAAGGAGGAGGAGGGGGAGAGGACACACACGATGGTACACTGAGATAAGCACACCGCCCTGGTTTCTGCATGTACAGTGGTCTTCACAGCATCAACTAAGTGATCAACACAGCTTAAAATCAGTTGATATAAATACGATCATCTGCGATTATGCTATGGTAAGTAGATTGCGCATATATGTCATACGGCTAAGGCAGCAAATCAACGTGGTTCGGCAGCCCAAGCACGGATAGCGCTGTGAGCGCTGCCATCTCTAGCTGTCTTTCGCCCCCTCGGCTCCACGTGCTCTAGTTTGTCCGATGTCGATGACTTAAATGTGACAAAATCTGCAACTTTTGAAAAAGAATACACTTGCGCGAGCGCCAGTGGCTCTACTTGATCGATTCTCTTGAAATATTCCGTCGCAGCGCTATTTGTGCTTGGGCTGCCGCAACTATGTTGATTTTCCTGCCTCAGCCATATGGCACCTATGCAAATCTACTTTCTATAAAATTATCTCTACAAAAACATACACTGCTGGACAAAATTAACGTATCACTGTTCAAATGTCAAACAATTCATAAACACAGATAAGGCGTACTATCCAATTTGTCATGGTACAACTATAAATATTTTTTCACTGTTTAGTTCAATTAAATATTTACTTGCATTTAGCGCAAAAATTTCCAGTTTTGAAATGAAAGTAGGACTACTAAAATTATGAGGACAAACTCAGCGAAGCGTTAATTTTATCCAGGAGTAAAGTTGAAATATTTAGGATCGGTTATAAAATATAGTTTGATGTATTTAACTCAGATCCACGTAATATATTTATTTTAGGTATTGACGTGATACGAAAAGGTTTTAAATTCAAGTAAGTTTTTAATTTAAGCGAATGCCAACAGTTTTATACTCTCTAGAAGGTAAAGGATCCTCAAACCATCCTAATTTATTCACAGGAAAAAATAGTTAAACTTTAGCACGTCATTGAGACATTGAGTGTTTATAAAACGGACGTTTCTAAATTATTCCTCGTATTTTTATTTTGTCTTCTTAGAAAACACCGGTTTACTTGCAACAACAATAAAGTCCCTCTAGTGAGCTCCAATTCTTAGAAATTCTCTTTTCCAGTGCAATTATCTTACTCGATTTCACTTCTTTTAATAGGAAGACTGCTTTTATAAAAGCGTTAGTTTAATTTGCTCTCAAACTGCCAACTAAATTTTAATGAACCTACTTTTGTTAACAGTTCAATGATCAATTAATTTGTTTCAAAGTTAAGTTTTAACAGTATTAATATAGGGCTACGTTACTTTTTTATATTTTTGTAACTCCATGAATGAACTTTATGTAATGAACTATTCATGAAGTTGTTTAACCAATATACAGGGTGGTTATACTAGCCTATGTTGGGCACATTTTGGGTTCGAGTAACTGAATGGCCAATAGACTTTAAAACGGGGGAGTTGTTTTATTCGATAGCAAAAGTCAACAATTCTATTACTACAAAATGTCAACATTTCCTGGAACTCATTATTTTACGAGTTATGTTACAAGGAAACTGAACCATTTTCACGTGCTCACCGTGGTTTGCACGCAAAGCTTGTAGTCTAAATTTAACCTCACACAATGTTTTCCTGATGATTGCTGGAGTTGTGCTTCCCATAACCTCTCAAACTTATATCTAAAGCTATGGTTTTCTAGAAAAAAGTTTACCGCTAAATTACGGCCGTTATTGTAGCGGTGAACGCGTGACGGTGGACGTAACACATTATTTAAACAGATGTAGACAAAAACAACTTTTGACATGTTGTTTTTTTTAATTGTCAAAGTTTACTTACGTATGTAGTAATGGACAACTTTTGTTTACAAAACAAAATGTGTCCCCTCAGAAAACCCTTGACTAGTTTTCACCGCTAACTCACCGTTTTCTGAAACCACTCATCTGATTGTATTGAAAACAAACCTCACCGTCATATTACCTGGCCGTCTGGCGGTCACCACTCTGGCCAACTCACTGGGGTAGTGAGTCAGCACACCGGCTACCACGCAGTGCCGGGAAGGTCTGGTAGTCCTGATGATAACATCTGTGACTCACCTGTTGTTGGTTCTCACGCTGAATGTTGAGCCTGGCCTCTACACACTGCCGGGTCTCCAGGCAGGTTTGTCTCTTGGCCAACTCACTGGGGTAGTGAGTCAGCACACCGGCTACCACGCAGTGCAAGTCTGAGTGTGTGATATCTGTGACTCACCTGTTGTTGGTTCTCACGCTGAATGTTGAGCCTGGCCTCTACACACTGCCGGGTCTCCAGGCAGGCTTGTCTCTTGGCCAACTCACTGGGGTAGTGAGTCAGCACACCGGCTACCACGCAGTGCAAGTCTGAGTGTGTGATATCTGTGACTCACCTGTTGTTGGTTCTCACGCTGAATGTTGAGCCTGGCCTCTACACACTGCCGGGTCTCCAGGAAGGCTTGTCTCTTGGCCAACTCACTGGGGTAGTGAGTCAGCACACCGGCTACATTGGTGCACATCAGCAACACACACTGCGCCAACAGCTGCAACAACCAACAATAGTTTAGTAAACTATGGAATATAACACTCATCCATCGAGCTTAAATCAAATAACGTATTACGAGTAGAAAAACCCTATTTATAGTATCATAATACTGGCTGCTGGTTTCTGAATAGCCAAAAGCTTTTAACAAAAAGCCACCTGCATTACATTTTATGCACGAAGTACACCGGCTGCGGGAATCAAATCAACAAGAATATTTATGCGAGAATATTTATAGATTATTATGCGTCGTTTGATTTTGAGTGTGGGAGTCTCGTAAGTGCAGGGTGTTTATAAGAAAACTGATATCTTCAAACAGCCATAACCTTTTTATTTCGAAATCAATATTATTCAAATTACTGTAAATTTAAATGAGGTTTTCTATAATGGTTTTGATGTTAAATTACCATAATCTCATTTCTACATGTTTTCTTATATTAGCTCTTAAACCGTTTAGCCTGTGTTCTAGATCTTCCAAAACTCTTCTCAACATCAGAATATCAGTTTCATTAAATGCTTCTCTGATCTTTCTCTTCATTTCTTTAATACTGTTTATTTCGATAGCATAAACCCGATCCTTCACAAAACAACAAACACATATTCGAATGCAGAAACACCCGTGATTATACAGGAGTCCAAGGTGAGGCCGAAGGCCGAAGCGAAGCTGTGAGTGTAGCGAGGCTGTGAGCGAAGCGAATTAGAGTAATTAATTCCAAAGGAAATTAGATTCACTTATGTCAGCGGCACTTTAGCGCTTGGCTGCGTGTCGGCCTGGTTAAATTTCTTCTTTAAAAAATGCTTTTTCCAAATGATGAAAGCTAGAAGTATCTATCTTTAACACACAGACTAAGTGGGACAAAGCTGAAATCGATATTTTTTATAAACACCCTGTACTATGTGTGATTTCTGATCATCCTCCTTTTTCTCACTTCTGATAGTCGATTATTAGGATTCGACTATCGACTTGAGCGCGTTGCTAGGATACGGGACAACAGAGTGCTGATAGCACGCTTCATCGCATTTCGTACATTTCCGCCCCTTTACTCTTTGTAAGTCGCAGCACATCTGTTTATTGCATTGTGATCCTGGCTTTGTTGTTACATTCCAGTTCACCTACCGAGATATTTTCTCAACCATGTTTTATTCCTCTCACTTTCTTATTGAACTAGAGAGAATTCATTGATTGCACGGTGATATTATTACCATTTTAGCGATTTTCAAAAATAGAGTTATTATTTCTTTTGCCAAATAGAACGAAACGTTGTTGAAAGGTACAGTTTGCAGGTTTTGCTTCCCGACACCTCCTGAGTCAAATGACAAACCTTTCTACATGTATGTGGCCACTCTACAAGTCGCATGTTTGGTCCAACTTTGATAAAATGTTAAACAAATGTTTCTTTTGCAAATATCTAGGTTAAGTTCGTCAACCAGCTTAAAAATGGTGGCAATTCAAAGTTTTGAATTGACGCATTTACATGGTATAAAAGATTTGGAAATTTGTCCGACCTTCCGTTACGACAATCGTCAAACAAAATTAATTCTTTTTCGTGATTATTTCTTTTAAGTCTTATATTGATATATTCCAGTTCGAAAAGTCTTCTTACAGAGTTTAATGGCAACGTCACTTGTTACAAAGCGGACAATTATATAGTGACTGACCTCTTTGCCGCGGACGGGCTTGGCCGGGTCGGCGAGATACAGGGTGCACACGAGATGCGCCAGGGACAGTGTGACCCCCGCCAACACCGCCTCCTGGAGCCTGATGGGCAGCAACGCGTACGTGAAGTATATGAAGAACATAGTGGCCCACACAGGGCTCAGAGACACACTCAGGGACAACTCCAGGGTGAGGAATGTGGCCATGATCACGTAAGAGACTCCTATCAGGTACAGTTCGTTCAGAGCCGGTCTGGAGAGCACGCCGACCAAACCTGGACACACAAGTATTTCTGTTGTGACACGAAACTTGCACTATATGAACCTAGCCAGAAATGAAAGCCCCTGAATACACGTGTTATTCGTATTTCACAGAACCTACATTTTGATTTGTATACATACCTCCATATACAAAGACACAGGCCAGCAGAGTGACGGTGGTGACTAGGGTGGGGGGACTGATGTGAATGCTAGTCGTGGTGATGTCTACACTGAAAGCCAAGTGTCCAGCTCCTAACACAGAACACAGACCCAGAAGCAGACCTAGCAGGTGAGTCATGTGACTCTGGTTCGTGTGAAGAAAGTACCTCTGGTAGAGCATCTCCACCTGAAAAGAGAAACTAATATTATTTTCAATTGTTTTAGGGGTTTTGCTCAATTAACTTGCTTATCCATTTATGACAGTATGACCGTCAAATACTATTGAGACTTAAGATGATTTAAGTAATCGTCGCGTAAAGGCTAATTTAGAGTAGTACCTGAAGGTTTTTGAAGCGATGGGCTGTACACAGTTTGTTTCTTAACCTAGTCCAGTAGGACTTCTTCGAGGTTTGTCTCACAAGGATGGTTTCTGTTCCTCTGCCTTTCACCTGGAGAAGAGTTTCTTGAGCTTCCACGTCTTCGTCCATCTCCTCCTCCTCTCGCAGACTGTCTCCCCGGCTCTGCTCCATGACAAGAAACATCCACTTCAGTAGCTAACAGATACTTAAGGTTGTGCAACCGCCAGTAGTGCTAAACTATTCTGCTCAGGAAGCGCCACATGTACTCCTACCAAGGTAAGAAGGCTGATTGTTCTCTGCATATTCAAGTACTTGAATCTTATACTTCCAACCGGATTATATCATCAAATAGAGGTATGTTACTGTCTTTAAACAGAAGCACCTGAGCACCTTGAATAATCATGCATACTACTATTGGACTTGTTGTCGATTTTTTAAATCACTTCGTTTTTATGTATATTACGTATTTAATGGTGACAGGTGCAAGATTTTTAAAGGTTTCAAGTAATGTACATTGTGCTAAAAGGGTACCTCAATCAGAAACTTTAAAGGACAGTCTAAAACGGTTTGTATACATTATTGTGTTACGACGAATGTACGCCTTGGCCATGCAAGAAGTAAACTAGTCATTCTCTTTACATTGGTGAGGGTTTCCATCAATGGTAGTGGTTCCATTACAAAATACTCTATTCTTTCAATTTTTACTTAGTAAACTATACAACAGAAAAATAAACTTAGCGGAGCCGTGGCGGGTTGGTATCGTGCTCGACTCCGAAGCTCATCACTCCGTTGGGTTTGATCCCCGCAGTCACCACTATGCGGTAACGCTTTGGTCGAGGTGGGGTGGTAGATAGGCCTTTGTAGTCCTAGCTTCACCTCGTTATCAAGACACATTTTTACACTTAAACGCATAACACGTAACAAATGGAGGTGGTTACCATGAGCGAGGGTCTTCTGCTCTTCGGAATGCTAGTGTCACTGTAGTGCTCGATGACCTCCCAGTTCGACTTCCTGGGAGTGGAGGGAAGCTGTGGGTCCTGCACAGGAGTGGACCGACCGCTCGCGCTGGGCGGCGAGTCCAGGATGTGTCGAGAGTTCTGCTTGAGACTCGCGCATCTCCGGGACCAACTGGGGCGCACTCCTTGGCACTCCTGCAAACATTCCATACCTCGCAGTCAATGGCTTGTGCAAGTCAAGCTGTTCTACATTCCATCACTATACAGGGCGTTTCAAATTGAAAGAAAAGATTTAATTTCATCAATACAGACACACTATATTCACACTGTTCGAGGTTGAGTGGTAGAGAGGACTTTGTAGTCCTAACTCCACCTCGTTAATCAAGACAAACTTTATTACACTATATTTGATAATGTAATTTTAACTTTAGACAGGAGAAGGTCTAAAGTTTATGTTATTGTGGTTTTAATCTAGTTCTTACGGTTCACACCGCGTTCAAACTTCATAAGTAGGTTGAGATATTCGACCTAGCTGTGGAGTACCATCACTCACTGATTGGCTGATTGGTTTCAAGACAAACTTAGTTTTTATACTCGTTACCTCATCAAGAGTGGCGCGCCTGGTGGCTCTCAAGCTGAAGCGCTTCCTCCACTCCCTGCGCTCGCCCGTGGCGGGGATGATGGGGGAGGGCGAGTCCCCGGCCATCTCACCCTGCGTCTGCGTCACACTACGTCACCATGGTCCTCCACTGCCTCCTCATCCTCCTCTTTCTGTGTACTAGCTGAAACAAAACATATCAACTTCAAAGTAGAATAACACTTACACAACACACGCGTTAGAAATGTGTTAGGATGTCCGTTAAAAAGTGTCTACATTAGCTTGCTGGGAATCTTTAACACTCTTCGATTGCGGGAAGGATTTTAACATTATACTTTTAAGAACTGCAACGAAAACAGAGTAACTGTTCATGTTTGAATGGTTCAAGTAGGATCTATTCCTCAGGTGAAAAGCACATGACGCTTTTTAGAGACACGTCTAATGTGTTATGTTACTAGCGAATTTCTTTTTGATTAATTTCTATCGAGCTATAAATTTCTATCGTGAAATAGAACAAAACTGTTTGTAGGTTTGAGCTTCACAAAAAAAATAATTCCTTTTTCAAAAGTTAAGGTGGGGAGGGACATTTAAAGCTCACCCTGTATATGTTTGAATGAATTATTCTAATGAAGAAACTATTCTATAACATAGCGTGAAGTGTATCAGTTATTAATAACTAACTTTGACCTGGTTACACGGCATGTTGAGAGTTGGTGGAGTAAGAGGACTCCACAGCCAATAGCCAATATCAAGCTGAATGAATTCTGTAGAACTAGTTCGGTCTACACTTTACAATCCTGCTCAGAGCTTAGTTTGCTTCTAATAACTAGTTTGCTAAGTTTACTGTAGACGACGAAATCAATTTTACACACAGGATCACTATCAGTGCTTTTAAAATTCAGCAACGCTTGTAAAATGCTATAGGTTTTTTGAAAACGTAGACGTCAAAACGATGGTTTTGTAAATATAACTCAATCACCACAAGGGCCTTAGTGGAGAAATAAAGAAGCAGTTTTTCACGTCAGACCTTGCTTACCAATAATGGTTTGAGGGTGCAAAGTGGGCGTTAAGGGTGCGCCTCAGTGAGCATCTCAGAGAAAGCCTAAATTAGTCCATCCAAGAAACACACGACCACATGTAACAAGTGGATAAACAACGGGGTTTCTATCAACTGATCAAACTAACCGCTTGCAAAGGTTTACGGTGGCTCATTTGTTTACCTTTTACATAAATAAACACGATGTATTTTGAAAGTAAAAGAGGTTTCCGACTCTTGTAAAGGCCCTGATTTCTCGTAAGTTGAAATAAACTTTGAAATCGTGAAAGTTTCAGTTCTTTTCAACTCCATGTTGTACAACTAAACGCATGATTTCAAAAAAGAAAACGCTCTATACGCATGTCAGAAAACTTCTCTAGTTGCCTAATACACCAGGTTTGTTTATGTAAAAAATATTTTGAAAGGTCACCGTAAACCTTTGCAGTGAAGCATCGCCCTCAGCTGAGGTGGGCCCTTAAAACTGGCGATATAGTCTGACCGACCAAAGCAATCCACAGTCCTAATTATACATGTTTTGAACAGCTAATAACTACGAAACCTCTTGTCAACTTAGTACAGCCAGCTCTTTTAATGCCCTTACAAAAAACGCTGATCTCGTCCGACCAAAATGATGAGAAAGAAAAATGTTTTTTGTATGACGTAAAAATATTACTTATGACGGATCGGAATCATAATTTTGATGTTACATTTTTGAGTAAACGTTTTCAAGTTTCGAAAGTATTTTGACGTTTTCTAAAGCAATTATCAAGATGAAAAAAATTAAAAAACTGTTTTTATTCCGTCTCAAAGAATGAAACTTGTACTTCCTTTCACTTTCATAATAAGCTACAAATGATCTGAACAAAGTTCGCAATTCTCCCTAACGGCTATGATCGTTCACGATTCAATAACCTTTCTTTATTTCAAGGCTTAACTTTCACATTACACTGGTAATAACAGCGGAGATTTTCAGATTGCATCTCAATATTTAATACAAATTTACTCCTGAAATAATAAAATAGGTACAATATATTTATGAAAGGTACTGCAAAGCCTTAATGTGACCTCCAAACCACAGTAGATTTAATTGGCAGATTTGCCATAGTTATCAGCAGCAATCGAAGCCCGTACGTCTGTGTGTGAATATGACACAGGCAAATAACGACACAGCAACAAAAAAAAAAAGCAAACAGCTGCAATAAAGCAATTCAATAGTTTTTTGAATGCTAAAAACGCTATTCGATACAAGGGGTTTTTGCAGCCTGAAATGTTTGTACGATTTACTTTAACGCTAAACTCTAATTGTCACGTTTTGTGTTGAAAGTTGTTGCATATACGTTGCAGCTGAAAAAACAAACCCTGTTTACAAAAGAACTTACCTCATTGTTGTGTTTAAACTGAATTGTTGATTTTAATTTGCAGGAGAAATGGACGGTTACGTATCATTTTGTCAAGTGGTGTTTCGTCAATCCCTAGAAAGGAGCTTAAATCTACCCAAAATTACTTTACGCACAAATTAACAAACTAATGAAGTGGCGTTTTGTCAAACCGAAATTTTGACGAAGGTCGGGAACTACGACACAGGTAGCCGGGGGAGAGCAGGTAGGTGGTCCGAAGTTATGTTTTGAGGGGCGTTATGGTAATAAAAGAGAACGATATACACAAAATGCAAAGTGCGCAGGTAGGTAGGTAGTTACTAATCCTCAATTCCACTAAATGTTATGGTTGAGTGGTTTTCCGAAACACCACTTGACGAAATGCCTCGACACGGAAATGGACAACATTATTGCTGTATAGGGGTTTAAAAGCTCCTCCACTTCGAATAAATCAAAAGCATTTTGTAAAAAATTCTTTAAGAATCATATTTCTTCTCTGCAAGCATTTATTTTGGTTTTAACAGCAATTATTCATGAAATTGTGAATAAAATGCTGTACATATTAACACACGGAACTAACTGAAAACATCTTGATTGTTTCTTAATTTAACTTATTTAGTATGAACTTCTATTTTTCCGTGTGTTCAAAAAGATTTTCACAAAATAGGCTAGGTACTTCTTTTAATAAAATTATTTCGTCACCATTCTAAACCTCAGTCGTTGTTTTTTTTCCAATAATATAACTAGTTATCTTTAATCTAAACGAACTATGTACAATTAATCTAAACTAAGCACAATTATATCAACAAAGCGAAATGTTTGTTTTGTTTATACTCAAACAGCTGTGAATTCCGTTACGATAAACACAGCGGTGCCGTAATGCGGTATTTAGACCGTTATACGCTTATACCTAAAAAGTCACAAATTAGGTATAAACGTTATTTTTACCGGAACTAAATTAGCTGAGCAAATAATTTTGTGGAAATAAATTAAAATTAAAAGAACATAAAAACTTACTTTGGAACTAAGGTTGGAATTGGGACCTACCTCCACAGGATCAGCATCATGAAGGGAGACCCCCACACGCAGGGATTCTCCCAGGCAACTGAACCCAGAGGAGCTAAGCCTATTATTACTTGCTCAGCGTAACCTTGACTATCAAGACAATCTGGTAAACATTGTCTAAATAACAAGGAAGCAGTCATCACAACCTAGTGACACTTATGTTATAACGATAAATAGGTTAATAATTCAAATTTACTGACATAAAATATTAAACCCATGATATATTGTTATATCTGTTTCTTGAGGAAATTCACTAACATTATTTCTAGAGGGTTAGTCGGGGGTTGGGGGCGAGATTTGGACTAAACTCTGAACCAGTGTCAGTAATCTGGAGTGACAGGTCATTTGCAGAGATGCAAGCAAAGGGTGGCAAGAAACATCAATAACTGACCACCAGTGTAAACAACATCAGCTGTTCTAACAAGCAATGCTAATATTTTTTAAATCTTTATTATGGCTTTAGATAGAACAAACATCAAGACAAGCCAGCTTACAAACAATTTAGATACGAGTACATCAAACAATAATTATTCTTATATCACTTATAATTTTATATTTTCTTTGATGACAAATTCTGCAACCGCCTTCCAAACTTTATGGTCTTGATTATGTAGTAAGGTTGAAATCTGTGTTGGTAGTTGAATATGGAGATTTAATAGTGTGTTGTAGAGGGAATTTCGGGAATTTTCGTACAATTTACAGGCAAATATTAAATGATCGGGAGATGCAGATTCTTCTTCAGCACATTCACAATATGGACTCGGTAAAATTTTGATTCTATACAAATGTTGATTGGAAAGATTATGGCCAATTCTTAAACGACATAAAAGTGTAATCAAATTTCTTCTTGTAGAAATACTTTTGAACCAAAGAGGGGTAAATGCAATTTTTTTCAATGAAAATAATTTAGAACCTTTGGAGTTAGATGTCAGAGTCCATGAGTCTTGCCAATGTTTGTTAGCTTTTTGTTTTAAAAGAGCTTTAATGTAAGACGGAATATAATTTTGATTTAAGGTACTGGCATTTTTCGCAGTGTAGTCAACTTGTTCATTTTCTAAAATACCAGAGTTATTAAGTAAATGTTTTAATTCGGAGACGGCCGGATACAGCCCGAGCGGAGGAATTAAAGGGAATTAAACATTGCAGAATTTGCAAAAGGTGTTTTAGGTAGGTTAATAAATTAAAACGGGAAAGTGTTTCTATGAAAACTTAGCGCCATCAGTGCTGCTGCATAGAAAATCGGTAGAATTGAGTTTGGTTATAAAATATAGTTTTCATTAACGTTCAGAACTAAACAAGTTATTTTAGAACGAAAGTAAATGTTTCAGCGTGTACATGCAGCAGCATCAATAAATCTATGCTTCCAAAGACAAAGTTCCATATTTAAGTAAGTTAACTTGCTTAAAATGTCGTTTTTAGTTGTTACTTCATGTTACAAGTGGAACTCTGAGTTAGACCTGTAGCCGCTCTATCTGGCCTCCTCTTAAGAGTCCGCCTCAGCCGCGCGGCGACGCTTCAATTCAAGAATTACGGTGGCCCGTTATACACCATTTAAAATAATTTGTACATGAATAAACATGATATATTAGAGAACTAGAGGATTTTTCCAACTCGCGTACAGAACTTTTTTTTAAAATTATGCGTTTTAAGTTAACAAAATGGAGTTCAAAATTACTAAATTTTGATCAATTTGAAAGTTTATTTGTGAAACTATTTGATACTTTGATTTGAGGCACCGACCACTCCTAAAGGGTATTTTAAGGTAAATATGGGATGAAGGGTGAGTGTGTTGAGTGTTTTGATGTTTGATGAGGTGTAGCCTTGTTAAAAGCTAGGGCCAACTTTTCCCAGATCGGCTCATTAATTAATAGCTCTGAACGACCAATAAAATGGACCAACGCCTTTACGTGACTTCCGAACCACGGGAAATGGTCATCGTGAAAAGTAATCACTGCACCCGGGAACCGAACCTGGGCTGATTTGGTGCGAAGCACGCATTTTACCATCACTGAGCTATTGAACAACTTATGAGGAATTGGTCTATATACACGTGTCAGAAACCTACTCTAGTTCCCAAAATAACATATTATTAATGTACAAATTATTTTAAAAGGTGAAAAACGAACCTCCATAAACGCTTTGCAAGCGGGGTTTTCTTGGTTTCAGAGAATTACGTTTGCTGTTTGCTAACCAAACCCGAAGTCGAACAACATCAGACCCAAACTCGAGTCTACACATTGCATTGGTTCTTCAATATGGTCAAATAAATGACAAAACAATACAATCTGTGCAATACTCAATAAAAACAGGCTACCCATGTTAGAATGTTACATTGTGACTTTCGGAGTTTCCTCGCAGAAGGCATGGTGTGGTACACGTTAATCTAGCAAGGGAGAACATATAATTGGACACCCTGTATTTGCACTTAGTTTTATGATTTGTTGCTACTAAAACAACTTCTTGTACTCTGTCTGAATGTGCTGGTATGTAGAATGCAATCCAGTCCAAGATGCAATTTGCTCGACAGGATGAAAGTTATTCCCAGCGGTGAAGCCAATATTTGTTATCACATCGTCGCTCTTTCACTTCTATTGCGCTTTTCATTTCATTTAACCATTAACAAAACATCATTAAACTATCGTGTAACTATGTTCTCAAGAAATTTGAACAAATTTGAACGGTCCGTGCATCTTTTAAATTGTAAAGTTTGAAGTACTTTTAAATATTAATAACTTGTTACTATGTAGTAATTTGTATTTTTTCGAAGCGGTGGTGTTTAAAATACATCTTCTGGATAGATAAATGTATTCAATAAAGTTAACATTAAATGAATATTTCAAGCCAACTCCGAAGGAACCCTTTAAACTTCACATAAAGGTATCCGTGGTGGATTGGTATCTCGCACGACTCCGGAGCTCATCACTCCGGTGGCGTGGGTACGATCCCTGCACTCACCAATTACAATTTGTAAAGTGACTATATGGTGACGCCAGGTAAAGGTCGAGGTTTAGTGGTAGAAAGGACTTCGCAGTCATAACTTCGACTCATTGAACAAAACAAACGTTACCCTTTTACTTTTGAAGGTAGTTAAGAAAGGTTGGTTTTCAATTGTGACATGAAGTGGTTAGCTAAATTATTAGATGATGCTCCATAATCCATCCTCGACGAAGAGTGTAATGTTGATGACATTGGCGACAGGAAACAGATTTGCTGATGATGTGCCCTGTCATGGCATCTCAACTGATCACAAGAACAAAAGAGTAGGCCTACACGCAGAAGTACGAGTACAAGCTCTGCAAACAATGACGGCAAGTTGCGTATAGTTAAGAAGCTATCTTTTCACCAAAAGCGTGATGACGTAAACTGCGTTTTAATTACTTGAATACTTGAAGGTAAGTACTTGAGTACTTGGATACTTGAGTCCTGCCTAACAAGTGATTACGTGACTTTCATCAAGTATCAGAATTTCACATTTCAAACAAACTACTTGTTTTCAAATAGTAATATTTGTTCTATGATGTATTTTAGAACATTTATGACAACTAATCTACGTGATGATTGTCTCCTGCAGTCTACTATAGTAGAGATCACGATTGAATGAAGCATGAAACTAGAGGCTGATGGAGAGCGCCGTACAACTAGAGTAGGCAAAACTTACCTCACACAACTGTACTGCGGGTATAGTCTAGTCAGAGAACGCACGGCGCTGTCCAAGAACACTTTTCCTTGGTGTGACTTTTCCAAACCAAATAGATTTAATATGTTATTGCTGCTACGTAACATAGCAATAATAAAATAATGATTCTGATTCAACCTTTTGTAGTCATAAGGGCTACAAAGTTGTAAAACTAAATCTTTTTTCCTAAGACAGATCTTTTAAATTAAACTACTTGAACTTTTTGGAGGTTCTGTCAAAGTTATCGCACTGGTTCAAAAACAGATTTTCATATTCTTCGGTTTAATTTATGGCAAAGGAAACATTTGTCAGAATATACCAAGAATATACCAAATGATATATCTACCTTGACCGCCTATATGTCTCTTTCGCTGTTGTCAGACCTACTCGACACCCTGTATATTTAAATCAACTTTATACTGTAAAGGTCAGACTAGGGTTTCGAGGTTTATATTGTTAAAGCTAATATTCTTAGTTTTACTGTACATAAAAAAGAAGCAAAGTATTATTGTAAGATAGTACACTTTTTACCTAAAAAAATAATATTTTAGAAGTGGGGTAAAGATAAAGTTCAATTAGTAACACAGTTGGATCAAGAGCTTAGCCTGTTGTGGATATTGGGAATATTTAAACGCTGACCCTCATCCAAAAGCATTACGTCTTCTCTACAAAATGTATTGAATTAACTTTGGGTTTTATTAAAACAAAGTAGTGATTTAAAGATACTGATTTATTTCAGGTGAGATCTATAGTGTATTTTCATTATTTTATATTTAAAATAGAAGTGGATTACAAAATATGCTTAATAATCCAATTAATGCACAATGACCTACTGGAATGATCTAGTGGAATTGGTTTTTGTTTTGTACCATACATGTACTAAAACTGTGATTGCGTATATATCGCACTTCTGATCAAACATATGTTTCCAGTGACAGTTTGAAGCACAGAATATCCAAAGAAACAACTTCCTGCTTGAAGTTTCGTAAGGAGTCTTGTAACATTTCTTGTGGAACGTATTAGATTTCTCTTCCGATAGCTTTCTTCAACTCTGATCATATGAGTGGGTTATCAACATAAACACATGATTTCAAGAATCTGTAAGGAAAGAGGTCCGGCGTGGTCAAATCAGGCGCCGAGGAGGCCAAAGAATATCACAAAAAACGTGAGATTACTCCTTCAAGGAAAGCTAGTTGGACACGTTCAAGTGAATTTCGTGCCCTATGGGGGCGTTGCTCCATCTTGCTAAAACTAAAATATGTTCATCTTGGTTTCCACGTTGGCGAAGTGAAAGGAAGACAGAATTCATCGTTCCAAGAAGCAATCTGCGTTGACAGTAACGGCCTCAAACAACTACAATCCGACGACTCCATTCAGTTCAGACTTTTTACAAACATGGACGACGGGTGGTTGGCGCATCAACGTTCCTTTTTTGTTGAAACCTTTTCCAAAAACAACAAATCTATTATTTTAACTCAACGACTGTTTGCGATTGCTTTTCCTAACACTATTCTGACTTGGGTTGTCAACTTATGAAGTACAGCTTATGCTATAAATATCAAACCAAGTGGTATTCCGCTCCTTCACCTGAACATTGCAAGGGGAAGAGATTGCTGCTATTCTACATAGAATAATACGGAATGTTTCTGCGGATATGCAGAGCAAATGGGAAGATGTAGAGGTAGCAAGTCATCACTTAAGTCACATTATCTTTCATAAATGAAAATGGCATGGTATTAAGTAGCATATTAACTGAATTAAGTAAATATAATATTATTGTCCCAAAGTAGTGAGTCAGAGCAGGGAGCAGGGCCTGAAGGTGGTGAGGCGGAGGAGATTCCACATGTAAGCTTCCACAATCACCCCGGGCTTGAAATTTCATTTCCCTAAGCCTTTCTCCAGGCAACGTCCTTAATCTCATCTAACGGTTTATCTCAGACTTTCCGCCGTATAAATATTTCCTCTAACATTTCACAAACGCGGAGGACTAAAACTATTTGTAAAACATAGCCGACATGAGCGCACGATGAATCAATTAGCAAATTTCCAATAAAAAAGAAAATGTTTTCATTTATCTTTTTTAAATTAGACAAAACTCTTTACTTGAAATTGAAAGGTTTTTACAGACGGATGATAATCGTTTGTAGACATTTTTTAGGCTACGTCTGTCAGTAATAAACATGTATAAATTTAAAAACTCAATATATTTCGATACCAAAATTTTCTCTTATCTTCATCAGTCAACAAGAAAATAATAACTCTTTACTGTTTACAACTTTTTAAAAATTTGCCTTATTTACTCTATGGTTTTGTTTAGTTAACAAACAACAGCTGTTAGTAGTTGTTTGTTTTGAAATAAGAAATATGTTTACTTTTGGTATCGTAGGAAACCTAGGCTATAGGCTAGTAAATTATACAACAGCTGATTTGAGTGAATTGTTTTCCTTTAAAATACGAGGTTTATCCAGAAAGTAAGTTACGTTTTCGGTTACCTCCACTAGGGGAGAAGCTAGTGCGACCTTCTTGATACGTGGTTGTTTCCCAGTTCAGTCTGCATCTAGCCGATCTAGTCTCAAGTCAGAGTTGTACTTTTTCACGTTACAGTGACGCTTTGAAATGTCGTTGTTAATTAAAAACCCCGCTAGCTGTTAAGTGCATGCAGTAATAAGGTTTTTGGCTACAAAAAATGTAAACCGATTGAAATTTATCGGCAGTTTTGTGAAGTGTATGGGGACAATATCATCACTGAAGGTGGATTGCGACAATGATGCATTCGCTCTAAAAATGGCCGAACCAATGTGCACGACAAAAAGCGGAGTGGAAGACCCAGCTTGGTGAATGCGAAACTTGCAGAAAAAGTTAACGAATTCACACAAATCATCGAATGGGTGCAGCGTTAACGTTTTTTGACCATAATTACCACAAAGATGGTGGTTCACCTTTTGATCGGATTGGTACTGGTGATGAAACATGGGTGAAACATGTTAACTGTGAGACAAAATTGCGGTCAATGCAGTGGGGGCACACAAATTTCCCTCAAAAAAATGCAAGCAAACGATGTCGACTAAGAAGATTATGGTGACCGTTTTCGGGACAGGGAAGGTGTGCTGCTTGTGTACTTTCTGGAACGAGGCACAATCGAACCATCAACTCAGAAATGTATTGCCAAATTTGGAAAACCTTAGAAGAGCGTTCCAAAACAAGCGTAGAGGAAAGTTGAGCAAGAAACTGTTGCTTTTTCATGACAACGCCCGACCACAAACGGCAAATCACACTCGTGAAATTTTGGAATTGTTCAAGTGGGAGCTGTTTCCTAATTCACTTTATAACCCGGATCTTGCAACAAGCGACTACCACTTGTTCCCAACGATGAAAAAATGGCTGGCAACGCAACGTTTTGACGATGATGAACAGCTGCAGGAAGAAGTAACAAAATGATTGAAGAAACAAGCGGAAGAATTTTATGACGAAGGAATTTCAAAGCTCGTCCATCGGTATGATGCCTAAATTTGTATGGCGATTATGTAGAAAAGTAGTATTTTAACCTGGCTTTCTGATGTATATAGTAAAATCTTTTCCTATTCTTCGTAGAATTTTTATTACAAAACGTAATTTACTTTCTCATTATCCCTCGTACATAGTGATTTTTACCATTGACAACATTCAATTTCTTTCCAGTGTTCTAAATATCAAAGTGTAAAATGTCTGAGTAAATAATAAAACAATAATAACCTTTTAGTGGGAGGTTCTAGATCTACGGGAGCTTTTTGATCGATTAAGAGGGATTATACAGCATACATTTTGTATTTATTTATGGTAAAACTACAACTTTATTGGCAAAACAAAACTTTAAATGGGCATCATTTAAAACGGCTGATCCGATCTAGCTGGTCAACGAACTTATTCTAGAGATTTACGATAGGAACACTTGTACTAAATTTCATGACAATCGGACCAAAAATGCGACCTGTAGTGTGTTTATACTCGTATATGTGTTGATATAACACATAGGCTACATACAAATAAAATGTATACACTATTAATATTGTATTTACTACTAATCTTGAATTTGTCTTCAAAAAATCTTCGAAATTGTAGAGTACACTTGCTTGTAATTTTTATTATTACTATTTTCTTTTCAGTTTTAAACTTGTGTGGTTTAACATTTATTTTGTTCACATTCAATTTCTTTACTAAAAATAAATAATGATAAATACATAGCAGTTACATTTTATCCCCCTAGCTATTGCTTATTGGGGAGAAAAGCTAAAACAAGGTTTACAATGTTTTATCATGCATATTATATAAACATATAATATTCCCTATTAATACAAATATATTATATAATTCAAAAAGAGTTAAATGGAATTTAGATTTTGAAAAAACCACGTATATTTTGCGAATTGGAAGAGTGAAATATCTAAATACTAGTTTTTAATATTCATAAAAATAAATAACTCCATAACAATAAATAACTTATAACAATATATAATTTATAACAATTAATATTTATAAAACAATAAATCAACGTTACGATTTGTATTTATATATATAAAAATTGTTATAATAAATTATTGAAGAGCGGAGAGAACTAAACTTAAATATTACATTTTACATAATAAATAACGGTAATAATAACTTAACAATAAATATACTACATCTGAATTTACTAACGACTTGCAGTCAAGTAATAATCAATCGTTATAATAACACATAATAAAGAAAATTTAGGAAACAATAACAAGTTTTAGTTTAGTTTTGAAGTTATTTATATGTTTTGTTCTTTCGTGGAATTCGGAAGGTTCTTATAAAGTTTATTCATACCATAAATAGGACATTTATTGACATGGGTCGCTCGATTATTTAAAACTTTGAATCGATCACAAGTCTTCAGTTTGTCTAACACATTTTATCTAAAAATAATTTTAATTTTGTTCAAGAATATTAATCTTTTGTAGATGTATAAACAGTCTTAAATTAATATAGATCTTTAAATAAATTAACACGGTGTAACGTTGTGGTTTTCTACAAATAATTCTTACAGATGACTTCTGAAGTACAAATAGATTTTTTACCAATAGTGATCTTCCCCAAATTGTGATTCCATACGTTAAATGTGGGAAGACTAGTCCATAGTACATAGTGATAAGAGTTTGTAAACTACAGGAGGAAGAACATTTCCTGATTAAGTAAGTCGCTCTTAAAAATTTGTTACTGATTCTATTGATAGGTTGGTAACAATTTAAATTTAATGTAAATTTAATTTAAATTATGATCAGTAACTCTAGGAACAATGTTGAACGTAGTGGAATGCTTAAACGGTTCATGTTTAAGTACAGGAATGTTGAACTCGTGGAAGCTGAAACGTGGAATGTACAGAGTATTTACCCTCCTGGCCAGAATTCACTGTTTACGCATTCACCTGTGTCATTCAGGGAATCTTGGGCTACCAAACCTCACCATTTATAAGTCTGTAGCAGAAATGGTAACTCAGTTAGCAGTCTAGAGTAAAGGTAAAGTTTTTCTTGTTTAACGAGGCGAAGTTAGGACTACCACTCAACCTCGACATTTACCTAGCGTCACTGTATTAGTCACATTACAAATGTAAGTGGTGACTGCGGGGATCGAACCCGCGCCACCGGAGTGATGAGCTCCGGAGTCGCGTGCAATACCAATCCGCCACGGATCCGCTTCAGTCACAATCCTCCACAAGAGTCACACTTTACTCAGTCGATAGTTTTTCTTTTTAGTTTAGGGCATTTAAGGGTCCACCTCAGTGGTCACCTTAAGAAGACTTAATTCGTCCGCACAAGGAACACACGACACCGCACAAGTAATAACTAAGTAAACAATGGGCCTTCTTTCAACTGATGCGGCCTAACTGCATGTCAAACCAAGCGCTTTCACGAAGTTTTCACCTTTCAAAATAATGTTTACATTAATAAACCTGATATTTATAGAAAATAGAGTAGTCACGTGAATAGAGCCCGATTTTTCATACTTGGTTTAATAGGAAAGATAAAGACCAAGTTGAAATTTAAAGTAAAACAAAGTTTCAAAACTTCTTGAAAAATCATTGAGTTCACCATCTTCTCCTTATAAGTGTTGGCTACCTTGTTAGAGTTAAGTTAAGGCCTTTTGCAATTTATTTTGAGGATGTTATATTGACATCAAATGTAGCTAAACACATTGTGTGATTATCTTAACCCCTAAACAACTAATAATTACTTATAAATTACTGTAAAATTTCAAAATTTTTAATTTAGGATGGCTCCATCTTCAAAACATTTGATTTGTTTCAAAACTTCTTTCGAGGACTTTCTTGAACTCAAGATGAAGGACGCCATCTGTCGAGCACACCATTGGGGTGCCTGAACATCGAATGTCTTCTGAGGCACGGTCAGACAGACGGACAGGATATTTCAAGTGTTTTTCTCGTAAAAGTCTTGGGAAAGGTGGGGATTAACCCCTAAAAACGCAGTGATTCCCAAAGACCAACAACCTTCAGGTCCGCAATCAATAGTGTGCAGTCCTTCAGAATCCCGTATCACAGGCTGGGATTCCAAGACTTTTCGATACTCCAGGAATTTGTCAACGTTTCACAAGTTTTAGCAGTTTAGTGCAAAAGCAAGAAAACTTAATAACCAAACGTCGATATTTCATATGTAAAATGAAACCACGAATATAGTGTTTATCATATACCTCGTAGAGTCGTACATAAGCCGGCTAGCATTTCCGAAAATTCGTTTTCAGCTTATTTGTTCCTCGCCATTTATTTTGTGGATGTTATATGGGTACTATAGCTAAAGACACACTGCGTAGTGAGTTAACCTCTTAAACGGAGTTTCATACCATATCTTCAGTTGCGATTTTCAGGGTTTTAAACGGTCGAATATGCCGTAAAACATGTTCAGTGCCTACTTTGGTCCCTCGCCATTTATTTGTGGTTGTTGTAGATGGATATTATAGCTAAACACACTATTTTTAATAGCTAGGCTTTACCCTTAAACGAAGTTCCCACCATAGTTTCTGCGTAGCTGATTTTGAGTTATAATCGGTCTTTGATAGCTATCCAAACCATTTTATTCTAAAAAATTCTTTTGATTCATTAGATCCAATCAAACTCCCCAAAAACCTCTGTGAGTGTACTACCACTAAAAACAATTATATTGAATCTGGTTGACCCAAAGGTCTTCGTATGGTTTAATTTACCATGACAAACCACATAGCTTAGTCCAAGTTCAATAAACTACTATTATTTAGTTAAAAATAAAAAATTACATGGCTAAAGTACATTGATTTTAAATGGATCATCTGACACCACATACGGTTTGAATCCTAAACTAATTTTTTAATCAAAGTCCTAGTTGAAAATGGAAAACTACATTGGCTATAGTACAACAATGACGCTGTAAACATGAATACCCTTGATAGGTGTTGAAGAAATCAACACAGCGAGGCCATACACTGACGTCAGACGTATAATGCTAAGGGACGCGCTGATTCGAGGAGAGGTACAACCCGTGAAGTGCCGAGTTTGAGCGCAGCGGCGCGCATGAGCCTGTTTTTCATCACATCAAACATCTTTGCTGAAGCTCCTTCAAGCTTTCCGAGCAAACGGTTGGATACGACAAAATGCTCAGGACCATGAGTTGTGTAGGAAATTAAATTTTAAAGCTCGTATGTCTGTCAAAAATTAAATACCTGGTCTTATCCAGGACATTTGTTTAAAGCCACTCTCTTCTATAAATTATTTTAAGCAACGATTGCTCTCATCAGTTCCCATTCGGGGTTATAAATTTTACATGTAGTGAGGTCCTAGTAATGACCACTATCTTGAAAATAATTAAATTATCAATGTTAATAGCCTATGGTGTTAACCACTGGTCTGCGTCAGTACCACATTGGACCTGCTCCTCCTCTTAAAATTTCATTAAAATTGGTCCAACTTTCTCAACTTGTGGTATTCGCTGTAACGTGATCAATGAGGAACAGACAGACAAACAGACACACAGACACACCATCTCATTTTTATACAGGGTGAAATTCGCTAAAGTAAATAGGGCGCCAAATTTCAGGGTCAGGATTTTGCTGTTGCAAAAACAATGAAAAAGTTCCTATAAAATGTCCTAAAATTTTCGTTACCCCGGTAGCCGCCACTTGTCATTTAGATGTACACCTCCTGAAAAATATCTATTCGAAATCCAGAACGCTTTGTTGCATCTCTTAATCTACCTTAGTAGGTGAACACTCTAATTTTATGATGTCATTCTTGAATTTAAGAAACGATTATGAACGAACTCACATCTAACAAAATGGCGGCTATTTAAATTAGTTTTCAAATTGAAATACCATAAAAATGGCGCATAATATCAAAATTTTACAAGAGTAAAAAAAGTTGTACAGTAGCACAGATACAAACATTTTCTCCAATCATTTTCACAATTGATAAGAGCATTCATTTTTACGTACTGGTGAATATACAATAATTCTGTCTTCCTATAGCAATAACCATTATTTATTTTTTTGTTCGGTAACGTATACTGTACGAGATGAGTATGTATCTTTATGTCATTATTTTTCCATCTTGTGACCTTATGACACATAAACACCCTACCAAGTTCTCCAAAGCGTTCTGAATATAACAAAGGTTTTAAGTAAAAAAATACAAAATGCGGCTAACCGGGGTAACGAAGAACAGGACCCATGTATTGATATGGAACTTTGGTTTCATTGTTTTTGCATTACAGACACCCACCCCTTTTGGCATTTTTTCACATTCTGCGAGGGTGTATATTAGTATACGAGCACATCTGATATGTCTGGCAGTAGACCTCACGTGAATAGAGCCCGATTTTTCATTACTTGGTTTGAATGGGGACAGAAAACATTGAAATCATCTACCGTTTGAGTCCAAGCGTTTCATTAATGTTCATTAAACCTTGAGAAAATCATTTTCTATAAATAAAAAGCGGACCCCAAGCTACTGGTTAGTCAGCCCAGGCAATAAAATAATTTATAAACACTTTTAAATTACAATTAGATCAACAAAACTTTTAAGTTTAAAATAAACATTGTAAAACAAAAGAAATATATTATACTCTTCTTTGTCTACAACTGAATACTGCCACAGAATAGTCTACCACGAAGAGACGAAAACGTTTTGTTTTTGTATTTTATAAAATAAAAATATTTTGTGTGGTATGTTTCCAAAAAAGCTTTTCTACAAACTAGGTTTATTTACAAACTAATAAAAACAAAATATCTTACTGAATAATACACTACTCAAAACCTTCTCCAGATCTCCAGATACAATAAGTTCACAGTAGTTTCAAACACTTCCCACATTTGCCCAGTTGAATTATTGTACAGATTATGAAGTGAACACATTTCCCTATTCACAATGCAATACATGTCAGTTACGTGAGATTACCATTAGACAAGCTGATGTCACTGGGTTATAATTATTCGTAAATAATAAATTACCCTGACACACCACCATGTTCTGTGTTACATGTGTCGTCATTAACATATTAAACGTATTTTCCCATCTTAGCATTTAAAGCGTTTTATTATTATTGTAGACGGGCCTTCTTTAAATTCTCACCTGTTTTTATGTTTAAATGCGAAATGTACTATTAAAAAAAACTTCATACACTGCACAGAATCAATCAAGTTTTATTTTATTTAAGCTATATTGAATTTAAAAACATTAGAACTAAAGGTAAGTTTATTTAATTAAATAAAATGTAAGAACGATTTGCGGTTTAACACCACTTTTAATGTATGCATTTATAAAGATTATTTTGAAAAATACCTCGAAAGATACGTTTAAACTCCTTCTAGGTAATAATAATTTCTTGTTAATAATTGAACTTTTTTGTTTCAACCCTTGGTTTGCTTTAAAGGATCCTTATAATTTCCTGGTAATCTTCAACAAAAATTAAATCAAAGTCAAATACAACGCCTTGAAGTAATAAAAGAAGGAAAATTCTTAGAAAGAAAGTGTATTGAAATTGGAAATTCCTTTTATCAATAGCGTTCAACACTTAGCCTATAAGTCGCTATCTTGAATGCGCTGATTTCATTAATGAAAGGGTTCTTTGTTGGAAATATGTAATTCAATGTAGCACAATACAATGTGTGATGCAATTGTAACAAGCATGGATTCTTCCAAGCTTCTGTGTGTTTTTAAATGTTGAGATTTAGTTGTAATTTAAGTGGTATTTAAACTTTGAATTGTATTAATGGCTTTAAACGCAATAATGAAAACTCATACTTAAAATTTGATTCTTAGACTAAAGAGACCGACCACCGAGGGTATTAAGGGATAAATTGTGATTGTCGCAGAGTTTTGATGGATGCTGATGTATAGTCTAGTTACGAACTTGGGCCGACTGTTTCCCAGATTGGGCCATTGTTAATAGTCCAAAATTTGATGGAACTCGACCAAAGGCCGATTTGAAGGAAATAGACCGACAATACGTGTTGTATTGTTTGCTATGCTAGATGTTATAGAACTAACAAGTTAAACGGGGGAAAAGAAGAAACGGGTGAGGAAAAACAACTATTAATCAATTAGGCTACCTAATTAATAATTATTAAGGTTATTTGGTGGTGGGTGACTGGTCAGCTTGTGGTGATTACTTTTAGGCTAGCTCTTTTACTAATGTTTTGGGCTATGTTTTAGGATACTTTTCATTTGAAGACGGGGTCGGATTCCAGATCCCGAAAAGTCGTGTACTTTTGTGTTCACTCAAAAACGATGGAAAATGTTTTAACCTCAGCTACAAATTTTCCAGAGTGTGTAGCTGCGGGCCGGCTTTCTGCGTCGCACGGTCCACAGCTGACCCTGACCTCAGAACTGTGACGTCACTGCCGCGCGCACGTCTTTCTCCAAGAGGTAGTAAATGCCAGGAAGTCACAAGTGTCATATGTGTTAGTACGAGAATACAAAGGGCTTGATTTGATCAGGCAAACAACAGCTCGCTTTGGAATTTAATATACCACCTTGAAGTTCTATTTGTGGCTTAGGGTCTGATGGTTTGCTGCGTGTGAATATCAATGTCTAAGTCCTTGAGAATTCAAATGTGTAGGAAAATAACACTAGATCGTTGAAAAAGTTTATTAAATAGTTATCATACTTTTTAAGTTTGTGTAATAATTTATCTTGAAATATTGCTGAGAAAAGGTACACCCCATGATGTGGTCCTAGGTCATATTCACCTCAATATCCAAGACTATGGTACCCCCTCGTACGTCGCTATAGAGCAATGATTGGAATTTTTAAATAATTCCTGAGAAATCCCGATATATATATATATGTATTCCTCACAAAGTAATTTTTGTATATATAGTTCATAAATGTATCTTTTTTTCTAAATAATTTAAAATCCACAGTGGCGGCGGTACATTTGGCCTGTTCACATGTAGATACGCATGCATCTGACATCAGAATGGTTTGCATAAAACCAAAGATATTGGCTTTGGTAAAACACGTCTTGGGAAAATATTGCACTAAGAATGAATACACGTAGCAGGTGTTCAGCTGATTTTCTAGAGTCTCCTAATGGTATTGAAACGAGAGCGATATTTTACATGGATAAAAACAGTGAAAATACCACAAGTAGAACCCAAACCAAGCAGTCAGTTTCACTTGCTTAAAAAAGTCCCTCTTCAGCAGGCGTTAAGTCTTTAGCAGGTTACGTGTAAGAGAGGACTTGCTAGTCCTAACTTCGCCGAATAAAACCACGATTCATTCATTCTTCTTAAGTAAAAATCTGACGATCGCGCAATAAAAAACAAGATCCTGAGCTTAAAAAGTAAAACTAGTGTTATGTCTACAAATATTTTGAATTGTGTCAGTTTAATACTTATTGTCTTTTAGCACAAGTTTGACCACATTTCTTTAGAACCCAGAGACTTTTATATGTCAATATTGAAGACAGTTATAATTTAATAAGCTTATTTTAGAAAGCCACGTAATTCATTCGTAATTTCAACTAGTTTAATCAAACGGGAGTATTTCCAATTGATCACGTGACGAGATTATTAACAATCACAATTGTAAAGCCTTTTTTGCTTAGTTTACAAATTAATGAATAAGTAGTTGTATATAGTTATGTTAACATACTAGCTCTTATGTATATAGGCTAGGCTACATATGTTTAAAATGATTTTGAGCATAGTTGTGCTCTCTTACCTCGTTATCCGGTCACTGCCAGTGTGTCATGTCGAAGGTTCTTTTCCTGAAAATAAATTACATGTGTTAGTGGATACTAAATTATTGGATTCAAGCCGATTCAACGAAAACACATTCAAGTTTTAACTCTATTAGAACTGATAAGTACTGTATTAGTAAATCGGTGGCGTTACAAGAGCCTATACGGAAACATGGCAAGAAAGCATTGTATTTGCAGAAAGTTGTATGACGGACTTGCAACTTCTACAAAACCTTCTTCAGTCAAAACAAAACAAAGTAGAGCTTTACTTATAAAGGCTACGCAACAGTCTTCAATAACAATCATTTATTAATCATTTCACAATAAAACTGTGTTGTCTGAAAACAAAAAAACAAAATATGATAAAAATAAAATGTGACGAAATCTATAGCCCCGCGACATGCGCCAAATTGAGGTGTAATGTTACAAATTATAGTATGATATCAAACATCGTTATATTTTAATGTCATCAACAAATTCACCCGCACGGTAAAACGACTTATAAATGAAGTATGAACTTATTTTTCGTTTGAAAATACTGAAATTAGATTCGGTTTTTATTTTTATTGTAGTTTGTTGTATAATTCAACTCCAACTTGAAAGTTGGTCAAATACCCGAAGCCTGCGATAATTATTTCTCAACAAATTAGAATACCTTGTATTATGAACATGAAAGTGTGCTCCAATTTCTAAACTATATCAAGTCAAATAGAGAACAAATGTTTCAAAAATTTACGTACAAGGTAGTGTTAATATATTAGGTGTTTTTAAAAATGTCCCTACAAGATTCTCAAAATCTAGCTTTGGACATGATTTGTACAACTTTTATCTATAGTATAAAATTCCCATAAAACTCTGTTTTGAAAAAGCTTCCATAAAGTCAATTCCAAAATTTAAATGAGGGTAAAATAAAGCGAAATTAGCACTTCTCAAAATACTGCTTCGCACAGTGGTAAGAAGAAAAATTCACTAACATAAGGTGAATCAATTAAAACTACAATAAAATATGTTTTGGATATGTATTGTATGGTTCACCAGGGATTAAAGTATCGTTAATTTTATATCGGCTAATTTATTTAATTGTTAGTAAATCAGATTATCAAGATAAAAATAATCATAATAAGTTATATACAGTTAAAAACCAGACCGGCACGCAGCTAAGCGCTAAAGTGCCGCTGGGATAAGTGAAAAGAATTGCTTTTTTAATTTGTTACTTTAATTAAGGTCCTAGCAATTATATGTCATCAGCAAAGACTCTGACTCGAATAGCCATGAAAGAGTGGGGTATCGTAGAGTGAAGCGCCTGTTCAGAATTAAGATCAAGGAGAAAAAGGCTGCTAAATTGGCTAGAAGAATGTGCCGACAATGTTTCCAAGGTAGTCTGGGAGGTGGTCAATGAAAATATACCTAGCTTATCTGAAGCTATGTTTCAAAACTTTAGTGTCAGAGACAATGAAGGTACTATCTCTCACGACTCAAACAATTTTCCAACCTATTCAAAGAATTCTTCGCCAGTGTAGCCGAACGTGTTTTGCCTTCTTCTATTTCTAAACCAACCTCAGCAAGGCCTAGTGTTCGATCCATGACAAATTCGTTTGTACTTACCCCGGTCTCTGAAGACAAGGTCATTCAGATCATCAGATCCCTGAAATCAAAGTCATCAGCTGGTTTTGATGGGATATCCTTTAAGCTACTCAAGCGTTGTAGTGAGTTAATTGCAGGACCTTTAACTGCTATTAACAATAGATCTTTTGAGTCAGGCTGCTTTCCAGGATCCTGGAAAAAGAATTTTCCTTGAGATTACTCGATTTCTTCTCCTCTATCAATGTGATCTACGCACATCAATATGGGTTTCTCAAAGACAAATCTACAACGCACGCAATGTTTCATCTCATCAATCATGTTGTCTCTGCTCTGGATAAAAGCCAATCAGCAGCTGGGGTATTTCTCGATCTTAGTAAAGCGTTTGATCTGGTAAAATGTAAATCATCAAGTTCTTCTGGAAAAGCTTAACCAAGTAGGGGTCCGTGGAATTCCTGCCCAATGGGTTGAGTCTTATCTTTCTCAAAATCAACAGCATGTTGAAATTCCCTTCATTGGTACTGACTCAGTTTTTCAGTTTTGTCGCTCGAATTCAAAACATATGTCAGTGGGAGTTCTCCAGGGCTCTATCATGGGTCCATTGCTCTTTTTGGTGTTTGTAAACGACATACACACCGGTATCAAAAATGAAAGCATGAGTCTTTTCGCCGATAACACAGCAGTAACATTCTCTGAAGCGTCAAAACCCTTGCTGGAGCAAAGAATCTTTTCTGAGATAAATGGTCTTCTCCAGTGGTTTACGTCAAACGAATTAAAAATAAACGCGTAGAAGGCTAGCTTGGTTGTTTTTTCTATAAATAACAAAGGTAATGATGGTTTGTCAAGTCTTCTTGGAGAGGCGGAGGTCAACTCTGAGGACTCCATCTTGGCCTTGTCATCGACAAACACCTTAGATTTTCAGACCATGTAGAAAAAGTAGCAAGATCTGTTGGTTCAGCAATTTTCGTTCTGAGAAGATTGTCAGATCAACTCAGTACAGAAAATCTCCTCAAAGTTTACTATGGTATTGACGTTCCACATCTGGCGTACGGCATTCCTCTTTCGGGTTTCAGTTCGTCCAGTACAGATCATCTTTTTATCATTCAAAAAAGAGCAATACGAATATACCACCTAATTGAATAGTGTTTACATTTTGCCGTGTGCCCTTGTACTGTACATGTATTTAATGGTAATAAACTATTTGAATTCGTTCTGCTCAAAGCCTCGTTTTGGCATTCGGCCTCAGCTCTTCATGTTCTGTTACGACGAGTATCAAGGCGGTTCACTGCGATCACATCCTCAGCTTTTCATGTTCTGTTACGACGAGAGTACCAAGGCTGTTCACTGCAATCACATCCTCAGCTTTTCATGTTATGTTACGACGAGAGTATCAAGGCTGTTCACTGTGCTCACATCCTCAGCTTTTCATGTTCTGTTTCGACGAGAGTATCAAAGCTGTTCACTGCGCTCAAATCCTCAGCTTTTCATGTTCTGTTACGACAAGAGTATCAAGGCTGTTCGCTGCGCTTACATCCTCAGCTTTTCTTGTTCTATTACCCTTTTAATTCAAAACTTATTTTATAGTGTTGGTAAATTAATGGACTATTCCAGTACTATGTAGTAATGTAGCAATAGTACTACAGGGGATCAGTACTTTTGGTATTGGGTTTGGCTTATTTGTTTTAGTAATTTTTAACTTGTATTTCCATATATTTGTTGTACACCACAAATAAAATTATTTTTTTTTTAATTTTCTATGAAATGACAAGTGTTACGAAGCTGTTTGTATTTTTAAATCATCCACTTTTTTTATCAAAACGTAAAGTTAAGATGGTAATTTACATGAACACTGCAACGGTATGTTTGTTAATAACGATGCATGCGTATTCCAAGATGGTGACCTCTGTAATCCATCACAACCCCTGCAACATTAACAAGGCTTTACCACTACACTACCCTTCACTCTACTGATTGTTGTTGCCCATTGTTTCAGCAGCGTTCAGGTTATACAGGGTGGTCCAAAAAATGACGTACTCGTCATTTTATGGAAAGTATTTCTTTTATTAGATATAACTTTATCTTGAAACCAAAATGTGTGATTTTTTTCCATTAGGTATGACACACGTTTTAATGTGATTGTTCCTGAACATTCTCGAGAAATAATGAGGAGAAGTTAGGACCACCACTCAATCTCGAACTTTACCTACCGTTAACTCAAATTAACTTAGCAAATAGTTAGTGATGACTGCGGGGATCGAACCAGCGCCACAGGAGTGATGAGCTCCGGAATCGCGCGCGATACCAATCCACCACCGGTCCGCTACAGTAATGAAGTATCGATGTACGTGAAATGAGCTTCTGCTTGTGAAGCTAGCAGCGAGCACATCTCTCTTCACTTCTAAGTGACAGACATTATCAGAGTCAGCAGCTCTTTGTAGTCTTGCTCACTGTGATGTTTCATTTCCTTGTAAAACATCACCTATGTAATGTGAAACCTTTTTCACTCACTTTGTAAGTACTAATTTTACTGTAATAGTTTAACTTGCAATTTGTGTTTTATATTTATGCTTAAATTTTACTAAGATCGATACCCTTATTTTCTTTTAAATCGATTCACAGAAGTGGGTTTCATAGTTATGTACTTAACTACCTGTTTTTAAATACACATATACTAACACAGAATACCCCTACAATTAACAATGGAACAAACTCAAAGTTTGTTCAGGAAATCATGTAGACTACACATCATGTTTCAACATAGGCTAGGATGAATTTGTGCTCTCATGATGCTTCCTTTTTCCAACAATTCGAGAAGAATTCTCTTATGTCTTAAAAGTGCGTCTGATCTTAATTTTTTTTATACTAAAGCTCGATATGATTTTTTGGCAATAGGTTTTTAACGAAGTTGCGACTAACACACCTTTGCCCATAATAACGTTATGCAAAATTAGGCCTTTATGTCGGATAAACCTATCTGTTTACGCTATATTAACGGAATATTTTGGAAATGAACGATAATTCTGTTACGTCGTCATTTTTGAAAAAGAATAGCTTGTGAAATCTGTAGAGAACTGAAGAAAGTTCGTCTAAAGTAACTAAATTTAAGAAACTTGACACAACAACCAACAATGTTCAACAACGAAATTATGCTGCGTGAATATAGAAACGGAGTGACTATCTGTACATTGAGTTGTCCACAGGTCTTGAGTGCGTTCTGTAACTTCTAACAAAGCTAATTTTAAAGTAAGTAGATTGCACATAGATACCGAATGGCTGAGGCCAGAAAATCAACACAGTTGCTACAGCCCAAGCACAGATAGCGCTGCGAAAGAATTCTTTTAAGAGTCTCACGTAGAGCAACTGACGTACGTGCAAGTTTGTTTGTTCTCAAAAATCAAACGGTTTGGGTAAACTTAAGTCGTTGACATCGGATTAACTCGAGCATGTGGAGCCGAGGGGGAGAAAGACGGCGAGAGACGGCAGTGCTCACGGTGCTATCAGTGCTTGGGCTGCCGAACTATGTTTATTTTGCAGCCTCAATTATGTGGCGTCTATGCGCTTTCTATCTATCGTAACATTATCTTTGCTTATACGCACATTCGATCAGTCTAAGTACCAGGTGTATCCTACTGTCTAGCTTTTCCCCTCCGTTAGTGGAATCTCTTAACAGTATAAACTACACAGTTCTCTGCATAGTGCGCTTGCAAGGTTTTAAAACACAACAAATAACGAGCTTAGAGCAATCTAAAGCACAGGTTAAACCATAAAACTGTCAAAAAACACATAAACAAAAGACCAGCTTTTCTGTCCACAGAGCGAAGAACAAGTAAAGACCATTCTGTGCTTGGAAAGGAAGGAGACAAAAGTAAATAGTTACTAAAAGGCAAACAGAAAGTTAATTAGAAACCTGGAGCAACTTGATCTTCCTCAGTAGAGCTTACTTTGAGTCTAAACACTGCGCTTGGCTTGGGAGCTCAGCTGCCTCGGGCTTACCACATACATGTAGTAGTTGACAGTCTACTTCACTCTCCCCTAGTTTGTGAGTCTTTGACCACACATACGATCATTGCATTCAAATCTGCGGTTTTGCCAATTAAAACAAAAATTCATTATTAAAAAGTGTTTTTATTTAATTTTGAACAGATAAAGACGTTTGACAACTCTTCACTGTAGCATAGCATCTTTTAAGAAATGAATTATTAGTTTAGGAAAATTATGCTTTCTTGGCCTGTTTACAATATACGCCATGAGCTTCTATATGATTTTGAGTTTTGCGGTTGAAGTATCATTCTCAAATTGAAACCTACTCTATACCGAACAGATCAGAGTTATTCACTTGCTAAACAGTTTTTATCGTGGAGTAATTTACTCATGGGAAGACTAAGAAGTGACAAAACACAGACTAAGAAAGGCTGCTTGTTTTGTGTTCCGGTTTCTTTACTCAAGGGCTCAAAGAATAATTAACTAGACTTTTGTTTATCTGGTGGAAATGTGTTTGCTTTTCCGCTTTGTGTTTTGAAACTGGTTATGCTAAGCTGATATCAGTCTTTTCAGCTTGATTCTAATTTTATCGAAATTTCTCTTGAAAAGTTATACAGGGTGAGTTTCTACTCACACCATTAACTTCGCCATTATGTTATACTCACTAAAAGGAACAAAAGTTCATATGGACCCATGTCCGATTCTCAACCGTTTGGCCGTAACTGGGAATTTCCTATTTTTCAAAATTACTTGACTTGGCTTCATTAATTGAGCTATAAAATTAAAACCAGTTATTCTACCCAATTCTACTTCACTTCAATACAAAGTGCATTAAATTTGCAATAAATATGAGGTGTTATGAAAGGGTATGACTTAGAAAACACTAGGTTGCAACGCAAATAAAACAAAATATTATGTTTAAATAATTTTAATTGCAACTTCAGCACCCTATTTCATCCCCTAAAACATATGCGATGTGATGTCAAGTGAAACGAAAAACTTCCTTACTTAATAACCTTTAAATTGATGTACTAATAATAAGGTGGTGGTTATCAAAAATACTTAATAACTACCTAAATAAGTAATAAAAATGCCTTGTTTGCCTTGTTATCTTGTAGTATTCTTTCACTGATAAAGTTTTTTATGTTAATTTTGTTTATGTAAATTTCGAGGCTTATTAAGAAAGTTACTTTAGTAAATTTTCAAAATGTCCACCATTTGCATCGATGCACGCACGGACCCTCTTCCTTAGTTCTCTTACACAAGCCTTCAAGTTGACTTCCTCCCGAAGATGATTAACTGCTCTCACAATTCGCTGCCTCACTTCTTCTGCAGAGTGTACAGGGGTACGGTATACTTCTGCTTTGAGAACTCCCCAGACGTAGTAGTCAATTGGAGTGAGGTCTGGTGACCGTGGAGGCCAAGGAACCGTGCCTCCTCTTCCAATCCACGTAACAAAGGTATTATCGATGTAGCCACGTACATCACGGCTAAAGTGTGGGGGTGCACCATCTGCTTGAAAAATAATTCTCTCGCAAATCTAGTGGCAAGTCCTCAAGGAGATCTGGTAAATCATCACGGAGGAACCTAAGGTAATGAACGCCATCTAGTGACATAGGAAGGTCAAGGTATGGACCTACAAGATGGTTACCAATTAAACCAATCCACACATTCACTTTAAACCGAGTCTGACTGCGAGATTCTCGGGCAAGATGTGGGTTTTCAATGTCATAATGATGCTCATTATGATAGTTGAAACAGCCATCTCGCGTGAAAGAGGACTCATCCGTCCACAAAATTCTCTTTAAAAAATCACCGCGATCATTCTGCTGGATCCATCGGCAAAACCGCAGTCTCTGAGGGGGATCCCTCGGCTCTAGGGTCTGAACACTGGTGAAATGGTAAGGATGTAGTCCTTCTCGTAACAGTTTCGAAACAAATGACTGACTCACCCCCACTTCTCTAGCAACAGCTCTTGTACTCGTCCTTGGATCTCTTTCTACGAGATTCAACACAGCTTCTTCCACCCCAACATCCTGCATAACGTTACCAACTAAGCGCCCATTAGTAGGAAACCTTCCATTTTCGGCCAAATGTTGATGAACTCTGACAAAGGTTCGAACATCAGGAAGTCTTCTGTTGGGAAAACGTCTACTATACTCGCGACGGCTTTCAGCCGCATTACAGGAACAGAAACCGTACACCAAGTGTATGTCAGCATATTCTTGATTAGAATAAGGTTCCATAGCAAAATACTAAATCCACACAATATGAAAAACGCATGTATTGACATGGAAACACTAAATGAAAACACCAGCTTAATCAACAATGGAAACTTACAACAGCTGACTCATACCACTTGAATTATTAATGTTAATACAGCTGATTTTCAAACACAGCTGATTTATAAACATTGTAACAGTAAACTGAAACTTTGCAAAAGCAAAATAATAATTATTAAACAACGTTTTTATTACTTATTTAGGTAGTTATTAAGTATTTTTGATAACCACCACCTTATTATTAGTACATCAATTTAAAGGTTATTAAGTAAGGAAGTTTTTCGTTTCACTTGACATCACATCGCATATGTTTTAGGGGATGAAATAGGGTGCTGAAGTTGCAATTAAAAATTATTTAAACATAATATTTTGTTTTATTTGCGTTGCAACCTAGTGTTTTCTAAGTCATACCCTTTCATAACACCTCATATTTATTGCAAATTTAATTCACTTTGTATTGGTGTGAAGTAGAATTGGGTAGAATAACTGGTTTTAATTTTATAGCTCAATTAATGAAGCCAAGTCAAGTAATTTTGAAAAATAGGAAATTCCCAGTTACGGCCAAACGGTTGAGAATCGGACATGGGTCCATATGAACTTTTTGTTCCTTTTAGTGAGTATAACATAATGGCGAAGTTAATGGTGTGAGTAGAAACTCACCCTGTATATTCATGCCGTTAGCATGGGAAGACCCAAACCCGGGAGCATACAATGAGCACCGATGCTTACCCCCAGACCATATTGTGAGCACCTAGTCAACTTTTTATGTACATTTAGTATAACTAAATTTTTATGTAAATATATATGTATACATCTGCATCATATGTATGTAGGCCAGCATCGTATGATCGTAAGGTTTCAGATTTTCACCATATTTTGGTACACATGTTATTTTTGTAAATATCTTGGTCGAGTTCGTTAAACAGCGAAATCAGACTACAAGAACTTTTTTTGGGAAGGGCGTTTTTACCAAAATGTTGTTTTAATGGTCATGCCAGCGGCGCTTTAGCGCATAGCTGTGCGTAGCCTGGTTATACTTCTTTCTGACTCTTTAATAGTGACACATTAATTAACACGAAACCTAACTACTAAATAATACAGTATAACAGGAATATATCGCTTGTTAATCATGTAACGCCTTAAAGTTCAAATCAAAATAGGTATTTGATGGTATTCAATAACAGTAAGGTCTTTAAAAATATTAAAAATAATGAAGTTAAGCAAATAATCAAGTCAAGGAAATAATGAAGTCATGTAAAAATATCCTTCATAATTACAAGCAAATAAATCAAAAGAATAAAACAGATCTATAACTAAAGCTTACTCTGTGCAAGAATGTGAAAGTAAGAGCAGTGTCAGCTGACCTTTAAAAGTGGGACGAGTTTTTTTTATAAACCAATTATATTCAAAAACTATAATTTGTCCAATCGTAGGTAATTTGTAAAATTCATGCCGGGAGCCCAAAATAGTTAACCACCCTTGTCTTGAACACTATACACTGCAGGCCCTAGACTGTGTGTGATACATATGTCACGTGACCTGTGAAACACAATCAGCTGATCAACTAGACAGATGTGACGTCACCACACACTCAGCTGATGTCATTAGTCAGCTGTTGGAGTGTCGTCTGCTACATAATGCACAGTTTAATCACAAGACTGGAACAGCTGTTGTGTTGTTGCTTACTGTCTGTAGATATATATTCTGTCTGTCAAACTACTTATATAATTAAACAAACACTACTTCTAGTAAGATAGGAACAAGAAAGGAAAGCGTTGTACAAATTCCTAACCACGAGATTGTATTGCATATATGAGATATATTTATAGTATATTTTACATATTTATTGAACATAAACAAAGTATTTTCAACCGCTTTCAAAAAAAGAAAAGGGTGTACAAGTTGACCTGCGGCGACTTTTTCAAAAGGTACTTCAATAAGTATCAGTATTGAACAAAGGATGAGCTTTGTAATCAAGACCGATATAGATTTGTAATTATTGATCATTTTTAAGAAGATTTCAAAAGATCTTGTCGTGACTGAGCTCTGCCTTTTAGTGCACAATTTCACTGGCAAGATAGCACAACCGGCCACACCAAAATTGCTTATCTGCAAGACACTTTTGGCACCAGCTCAGCTTCCCCAATCAATAGAGAATAATGATGGAGAGCATTTAACTTCCAGTCATTATAGTTAAACTCAAAGGAAACATAAGCAGGTACGTAGGAGGGATGAAACAACCCATCTTCACTACAGTGATACGAAACCTGCAAGCACGGCCTTGCCTGAGACTGAACGCACATCATACTGAACATGTAATGAACTGATTCAAACATATTAACTTACCTAAACATATAACTCGGAAATTCTAAAACAGCATATTTTAGTTTAGTATACCCTCAATTTGCGTATGGTGTACGGCTCTAGGGAGAGTGTTCAAACATAAGACTTCAACGTGTATTTATTCTCCAAAAGAAAGCAATTCGGATTGTAAAAATACTTAAATCTAGAGAATAGTGTAAACTTGCTGTTCGGAATTTCGGGAAAGAATGTTCTCCAATATCAAACAAGGGGGAGAGACAACTATAGAGTCCAACAACACCGATCAACTTTAACTCACCATCTTCCGGAACAGGTGAATGTTACACAACTTGTATATTTGAATGTGGAACTTGATGTGTGTGAATGTATATAAGTACCATTGTCATACAATGTTATATGTCTACGGCAATAAAGAATTTATGATTATTATTGTTTATTATTATCTTGTTACAGTACTGTAAGTACTATCTTAAAATTCCAGTATTGTTTATTTTGGCGTACACTGTATCTACCCCACGATAGCTAAGCTATGAGCACCACAAAGAGGTTGTCATATATTTCTTTTAAGATAAACAACAAAATTGTAAGTATTTGCCAACAAGACAAAAACTGCCTCCTCAACGTGGAACATATGATTTAAGGCGCGGCTATACTACACCGTCACGTCACGTCACGTCACGTCACTGCCGGAATTGTATGCTCCTGTGTAATCAAATGGAACCGGCTATACTACACCGTCACGTCACGTCACGTCACGTCACGTCACTGCCGGAATTCTAGCGTACGCATTTTGAGGCATGGAATGACGGCGGTGGACGTGACGTGACGTGACGTGACGTGACGTGACGGTGTAGTATAGCCACCCTCACCGTCAAGCAACGTCCAGCGTATCATAGAATTGATGAAACTCGCCAAAATCGATGCAACTAGGACTTTCCGAGAGGGGTAGGAACCGGTTTCAAGGCACAAGGATGTGTAAAAAGACATTAGTATATTTTTCCTAGTTTATTTCGTTGTAATTACTGTTAATCGTGTGATTTAATAGTTGTTTTAATTCATTAGTTCATTTTTCCTAGTCTACTTCGTAGTAATTATTGTAAATCGGTGTAAGTTTTGATTATACTTTGTGTTATAACTCATTAGTTTGTTTAACCTAGTCTATTTTGTTATTACCGTACCTACTAAACAATTTGTCATGTTAAATAAACAGAAATAAAAAAAGAAAATTGTAGGTAATTTTTTTTTATTGCGTTTTTAATAATAAACTTTTTTAAGACGAAAAATATTATAATTATTACTATACCTTAAACAGACCGCTAGTTTTTCTTGAGTAGAAATAGGTGTCCGAAAGCGGGCATGTTTTCTTTATTTTGTATATTAATATTTTGGAACAGGAAACACCAACTTTGCCTCCGCAGATACATTAAGAATTAAATTTTTATATAATGAAAGAGAGTTTCAGCTGTTAGCTGTTTATAGGCTTCACCAATTCACGGTAAATATTTTCGTAAATGAATTGCATGATTATTTGCAAAAAGTAGAGAATAAACGTAGCTTTTATAACTTGTTGATTCTGGGATTTAAACGCATATATTTGATGTGCAGAAAACAATGCCGATATAGATAATTATAAAATATCAATGGCTTGTCTTGGTTTAGAATCTCTAGTTAATGAACCGACCAGAGTAACTAGTTTATCTAAAACTTGCATTGATCACGTATTTGTAAGATTTTAAACAAGAATGAAATTGATTGTGTAACAGAAGTGCTTCAAACGAAATTACCGACCATTATACAGTTCTAGTTAAAGGCTGGGTGTGGAGGTCGGTGCGCGGGAGGGGACGGTCAAACAGCTGACAGGAAATTTTAGGATATAATTAGTTTATTTGTATGCTCCTGAGCTCTTTCTACATTTGTTTAATATTATTATGATGGAACTCTAATCGGACAAAATTGTCCTAGGGGCCCTATTTTCTTTGTACTTTGTAACCTCTACTGAGTATTGTATCACTGTAACGGATGAGAATTGTGTTTATGTATAGTGTACACCATTGTAATTCACCATGTACAAAGAAAAAAAAGAATTTATTATTATTATTATGTGAGGCTCTATCAAATTGTGAAGTTCACAAAATGTTTCGTAGTCCATTCGGAAGTACTCGAAGAACCTTTCTTCAGTACTTGACGGGACGTGACGTGACGACGGTAGTAGCCACACTCTGGAATTGACGGTGGTGGACGGAGGTGGATGGGACGTGACGTGACGTGACGTGACGACGTAGTATAGCCGCGCCTTTAGCGTGGACCGGAAGTGAGAACTAGCCCGGAAGTGGGAACTGGGCTACAGGTGAGTTGTTTGCTTGTTCTCCAGGTGTTTGCATCATTAATATTTTGCTCGGCTCGTGTATGTTCAAGTTGGCAAACGTTTGCCGTCAGTTCAGTTACTGAAATGTTTGAACAGGTTTCGAGTACTTAAGACCTCCAGTGCTCTATGTATGTAACTACAGGGTAGTCCAAAAAAGGTACTCGTCATTTCAGGGTAAGTACTTCTACACAAAACTGACTTTATCTTAAAATTAAATGCTTGACATGTTTTTCTCCATTGAGTATGACGAATTCCATACGTCTTAACATAATTGTTGCAACCTTTTCTAACTCCTCCTAAACATTCTCGAGGAGTGATGTCCATTAGAACTGAGGTTGTGCTTCAGATTTAGAATACTTTGAGGTGGTGGCCTAAAACACGTTTCCTTTAGTGCTCACCCACAAAAAGGCATTACAAAAGAATGATCAGAATTTCGTGCTGGGTATGAGAAGTATCAGAAGTTCTTAGAATGAGAAATCACCTCGAATTATTCAAAATCTGAAGCAACATATAACATTAGTTCTATTGTATAACACTCCTCGAGAATGTTCAGGATTGGTTCTAAACATGTTAAGACGTATGTAATAGGTCATACTTAAGCTATAGTTTCCCAGGAAGCGGTAACCGCCAAGACGGTGAACTTTTAATTTTAATGTAATTACAAGAAAATGTTACCTTGGAGAACGATTGCATTGTTATATGCAATGTTTGCATTAAAAACAAAATAATCCTCCATATAAAAACACAACCAAAATATTACGGCCATAACAAGCGGCCATCCCTTTTCCAAGAAACTATCCCATTAGGTCGTTTAGTATACTCGTATAGGTGAGGGATCCGGGTTCGTACCTCGGTTTTGTCCACAAACTAGCGTACGTGGCTGTTAATACACTTTATTTGGTATAGTATAGCCGGATGACAAGTGAAGGGTTAGCGGTGACGAGGTGAGCAGGGATGGTGGAGAGGAAGGGAGGGTCGACCACATCGGTGGTCTGACAGAGTCACACTCTCTGCACACTTGCAAATTCATTCCGGTTGCGGCTCTTCCACTTTGATATCTCTATGAATATGTGATCAAACCAACTAGCCTACTTCGCTGCAGACACTGAAATATGTAGGTGCAGTGGTCGTGGTATCTGCAGAGCAAAGGTAAGCAACATATGGGACCGCCCCTAAGCAAAGCGCCGCTATCATGAGTGAAACGACCTATCTTACGATATAGAGGTTACAGGGCTGTTCGCTACGCTCAACATCTCACTTTGGCCTTAGGCTTCAGACTAACTGCATCTTGAAGGGAAACCGTGTTTCAAATTTCGTTAAAGTCGGACTATTCATAGTGAAAACACTTTTGGCCTCCATTTTGAAATGACTCAATAACTTGTCATGACGTTTTGTAGCCTATGTTGATGCCTGATAGATATACCAAAAACATACAAAATACATTTTAATTTCATCAACAACGGATAAAATTTACTGTTGTTAAATAGTTAAAAACCTTTTTTTCTAAAAACTTTCCCCAACCCCTCTTTCCGGTAGTCCGATTTTCTGACTAACAAACTTGACCGAGATATATACAAACACACATTTCGTACCAAATTTCACGAAAATCGGATAAAAAATGTGACTTGTAGAGAGTACACACATATTTACATAAGTGTTGAAAATATACTTAAAGGTGTTCTGGAGGTAAAGATCGGTGCTCATTTCACGGTCCCGGCTCTGGGTCTTACCATGAATATCTCATTTTTCCAAAAGAAATTCGCTGAAAAGTTCAAAGTCAAGTTTATTTTCTTCCAGCAGAGAAAAGCTGTCTATTCGCCCTTATATTGAATAGTTGTAGTTGAAGTATTTGCGCCAAATAAGTGAGCTGGTCTCTATAGAGAAATACTACTTAATCAAGCCACAGGTTGGAATTCGTTACGCTCGTGAAGTAGGTTAAATATACATTTCATTGGACACAATCCACAAGAAGCCGTATTCATTCAAACCAAATTCAATATTCAAAATCAATTACGAGTATATACGAGGGTTGTTCGGAAAGTAATACCCGTTTTCTAATAAAACGAAGAAAAACCAAAATTTTGTAACGAAACTTTGTATTTTACATTTTTATATCTTAACCTACTTTTCTACATAATTTCCATGCAAATCCAAGCATTCATTGTACCTTTTTACAAGCTTTTAAATACCTATGTCGTAGTATTCTGCCGCCAATCTATTGAAATAAGCCAGTACCGTTTCTTTAACTTCGTCGTCATCCTCAAAACGTTTCCCACCCAAAAACTCTTTAAATTTTGTGAACAAATGTTAGTCACTAGGGGCTAGGTCTGGGCTGTACGGAGGATGGTCGAGAACATCCCATCAGAAGTGGTTGAGTAACTGCTTCGTCTTTTCAGCTGCAAGCCATTCGTTTCAACTTGTGATTCTCGGTAAGTAAGTGCGGAACCCACCTAGCACAAATTTTACAGTACTTGAGGTGTTCTGTGAGGACTTCGTAAATGATAGTGTGTGAAATATTTGGAAAATTTTCACTAATTTCACCTAAAGTCTCTCTCCGATTCCTTTGCACAAACGCATCAACAGTTTCAACAAGCGTAACCGTGAAGACACTCGGTCGGCCGCTTCGCTCCTCATCAAGAACGCCTTCATTAAAATTTCGGCCATCGTCGTATAGTTGTCTCGTCCATCACTTCACTATACACGGATTTAATTTCGTGGTATATTTCACTTGGGAGCATGTTTTTTGCATTCAGAAATCGAAGAACTAATTACAAGTCACAACTGGCGGCGTTATTGATTTTCTTCTCCATTTTGTTAGTTTACAAACACGGTAAAAAGCGTTGTATTGAAATGAAATTCAGTAAACAGCTGACCAATTAGATGCTAAAACCAGCAGACTTTGATTCAATCATCTGACAGCACATAGACAACACAGAGATTAAAACGGGTACTACTTTCCGAACGACCCTCGTAGTTTCCTAGAATTCTTTAGTTTATAAGCTGAGCCAAGTTACTTAATAGACCGCTCGTACATCGAGTTTGATAACAACACAATACTGTTCTTGTACTCTCAATATTTGTAAGGAGGCTTCTTGATAAAGAGTTTGATTATTTATAAAAAACTTAACCCTCCACAGTACTGATAAATCAGTCAACGCGATTATTACCACATACCTGTAACACATATGCTACATACCTTAAAATGGTTTTGTTTATTTTTTGATATTATCATATATATTACACTGAGTTTAAAATACTCGGCATATTGAATACTCTTGGAAATATTTGGTAGTGTCGTTTACAGTTCGTACGGGAGTATTGCTATATAATAGTATTGCTATTAGAGGAATGGTGAATTGTGATGTATAATACACACACCTCCCAATAATTAAGATATAGTTGTTTAAAAAATGTGTCATATCAATTATACACACCAAATATTCTAATATTTCAACACAATTGTTTAGGTGCATTTCTGCATGAATCCTACTTTAAGAGAGTTATTTGAATATTATTATGTTCAGCTTAAATACATCGGAAACCGGAAATAATAAATGTTCCAAGCAAGTTTAAAAGTGTGGTGAAGTATATACCTTGAGGCATAAGTAGAACTGATCCTTTGTGCTTTAGCTAGAAGCTATTGATGGAAGCCAACCTAAGCAAAGTTGTTGATAATGGACGTTTGAAGTCCACCTCCTCAAATCCTTCCGAATGACTGACTTCGTCTCCTTTAACAAACTTCACTCAGATAGAACACGAGTTTAAACGATAAGTTTTCAAACTATTGATTTCTTTAAGCTTTAACAAAGGAATAGAAATACGTCAATAAACAAAAAGCCAGTAAGCAATTGTTGCGAGAACAACCACAAGTTTCCAGTTGATTACCTGATAAGATCGTGATACTTACAAAAGGTCTACAAGTAGCCAAGCATAGATAGTGGATGTTTCATCATTACAAGTGTTAATAACTACACCGAGGGACCCTAAAGAAGGAATGACAAATAAAATGATACACAACGTTTATTATTAAAGATACAAATTTAACTTTACATACGTCTTATTTCATAACTGTTTGAGTCTTTACTGATACAGTTACATCTTCGTGTTCACCGTTTTTTGCTCAACGACGGTGTTCCAGGTCAGTTACATACTTGGTGCACTTCGTTTGAAATGTTTCCAAATATTTGCTCTAAACACTGTCGAATATTGGATACCTGATCTTACACAAACACCCAATTTCAGACACAAACCTCACACAGACACAGTGTATTGTCTCGGTGTGATGAGATTAAAATACTTGCATGCTAACAACAATAAACAGCTGATTGTAAGGAAAAAAACCTTGACTATACCATCTTTAAAATGAATTATAGTAGGGGTTTCTAGGATTTGTAGTGACATACACAAATATTAACCAATAATGTTCGTCCATTCTTTTTGGAACACTGTACTTCTGTCATTTTTAATAGTGCTTTTTCATATTAGGTATATTAAAAAGTAATATTACAGCTATGAACTTTTATTTATAATCAACGAACTTTAGGTGTACACCATCTAACTGTTAGCAGAGTACATTCAAATGCAAATGTTGTGAAAATAATCTGTTTTGGAGTCACTTACATTGTTGTTGTTGCACTCTTTAATTAAATGCGTAAACACGAACACTGAAACTATTGTAAACAATGCAAAACAACAATTCCAGTTGTAAAGTTATTTAGTGATAGTCGAGTCCACTGCAGTGCAAATACTCAAGCGCTTAGATGGTTTAAGAGAATAAATCACCTTAGAAACAGTTGCACAAATCATGCTCTCGTAGTCCCCCGTTTAGGACGCTATTTTTTGGTGTAGAGATTAGAAAAGTTATAGAAATGATTAGTAAAGTCTATGTTCTCAAATGTTGTCTCTAGATTTGTATAGCCTGGTTTTGAAAGAGTTATACGCGAAAATCAGTAAATAAATATAAAAGTTGGCCAAAATAAATGAGTGTTAAATTTTTTTCAAACGCAGTTTTGCCTTTACTGTGTATAAGGAACATAGGAACTACTCCTAGGAGTATTTCCTGCAATAACATACAAACCCATCATTTATACGTTTCGGTTCATAAACGTCGTCGGAAACAGGGACTACGAAACAATGTTTTGCCATTTTTTGAGTGAGCGGAGCAAAGTTGCAATTTCGCTACTACCATTTCTCTTGACTGCCAAGGTCGGCGGCATGCGCGACTCTTCAAAGAATTGAGCCAGACATGACAACCCTACTAGAGCCGATGTTTTTTACACAGAAGATAAACTTGGATTTTCACCTACCCCTCGTCCACCGGAGGGAAATAATCAACACTCCACTATTTCAGTGGTAAACACGGGTTCTTGCTTGGTTGACTAATCCTCTTAATCATGATTTGCAGTACGACTGATGTAAGACATGGAAAGCTGCAGGAAGTGAGTGGGAAGGAGTTCTAAGCGCATTACACCTTGTGTTCTGCATATACCTAAGCTAACATATTCACCTTCACCTCGTAGTGTTGTGTCTTCTGTCTGAACACTAGTTGTATGACTGTCCAAATACATACCTGTTGTGAAAAGCAAACAGAAAAGGTATGACAGTATAATCGAGGTAAAAGTAACCTAAAACATAGAAACATGAGCTATCCTAAAGTCATTAACGTAAACTAACCAGTCACCCACCACTAAACAACACATGTGTTTTTTTTTACTAATTAAGCTTAAAACAACAGGACTAGGTTAGAAAACAATACAACACGCACAAAGCAAAAACACGGCCAAGTCTGTGGGCAGCTGTCTCGCGCCTTGGATGTGTTTAGTTTCTCTTTGTTGTTGCTTCATAACAAGTTTGTGCACGTTTTATTATTTTATGGGCAGAATACTTTATGTAAAATAAGTACAAAAACACACACATGTTGTTCGCTGGTGGATGACTGGTCAGATTACGTTAATAACATTTACGATTACGTTAATAGGCTAGCTTATTTTTCTATGTAATGTGTTATATTTTTGTTACCTTTCACCTAAAAAGAAGATCAGATTCCAGATTCCAAAACGTCGTGTTCTTCTTGTTAACAAAAACATACTATGGAATATGTCCGCAATAATATTCTAATAATGATCGAAATCGCTGAAAAGTAATAATCTAGTGATATATAATATGGACATTGAACTAGTTTGAAATTGTATTAGAACCTTTTCAAATGGAGTCAGTTAGTAGTTTAAGCTAAGGTTTATACTTATTACTTATCTAAGCTTACTATCTGAACTAGTCTAAGGACCTAGTATCATCAAAGTGACATCAAGGTAATAGTGTATTGATGGGCTGGGTTATCTACCAGTACTCTGCAGTCTGCTAGAGCTGCATGTAGGAGGAATAATGCTTGCTATTTAATCTAATCTTCTTTGTTGAAAACTCAAACGACATGAGCAAAACCCTCAGTACTTTCACATTCAACCGCGTTGAACTATTACAATATAATAACAGGCAGTTTTGGTGTAGTTTAGTATCTTTTGTAATTATCTAGTGTGGAAGAATAACCAGGAAAAAGGCTAGAACTGGTTAATCTATTAGGAGAACAACCACATATATTTTAAGAATCCTTAAAATTGAAAAGCCGCCATTTTGAATATAATAAGAGCTCAATAAAAAGCCGTGTGTATTGTTTAATCACGGAAAGTGCATATTGTACTAAAGCGACTCAATTCGTTAGTTAAAACGACTGTGGCAGGAAAGGTTCGCTGGTTCTAAGGTTTAACACACGTTCCAGGAGTTTGTATAAACTTGGCTAGTTTATTGTATACTATCAACACCATTGGACTATTGACAATACTTGTTCAGTTTCTGTCGGTATAGAAAGTTTATAACTATAAAAATTATACGATGCTTATGATGTTAAAGACAAAAATGGACCTCAACCTCGTTATATAATCCTCAAACTAAACAATAATAAGCTAAAACTACCGACAGTCTACAAAACATGTGAGCTTCTAAAATAAACTACTTTGTTCGTCGAACTTTTATTTCCTAATGTAGCTTGACAAGATACTAAAGGCATCGATGAGATGAATAAGCAAAATCCCTGCCAGAGCAGTGAGTGAAAAAGGGATACGAATCAGGCTGACCGAAAAGCATTGTTATTTTACATAGAGCTCAAAGAATGACCTTTTATGCAGCAACCAACGGCAAGGTCTGCCTTTCTTAGATTTTAAGTGGATTTAAAAATATTTATACATTCATGAATTTTTCAATAAGATCAAAACTTGAGTCATTCATATCTGGCACATTTAATTGAGAGTTAAAATGTTTTTAAGATTTTTAGAAGAAAATTAAAGTTTGCGTTAAGATTGTTATGTTTTTAAGAAAAATAATAACTGGGAGGTTGATTGTAGTGACCCAACTTTTGATCCCGGCCTTCGTCCAGAGTCAGAGTTCTTTTACCTCATTTCTTCTGCTTTGGGTGCGAATTCACCATTAACGTAATGATGCACTTTATAATGCTCTGCCTCAAAGTTGAAAAGCATTGTTATTTTAAAAATATTGTTTATTTATTTGTTCTCAATTTAGTTTGTTAAATGAATATGCAGCAACATTAGCGGAAGCTGCTAACTCTTGTACTCTATCCGCAACTTGTTGCATGAAGACACTGGTTCCAAATATATTTGATTATAATGCAACAATATTGTCAGAGCGTTTCAGAAACTCTTGCTCCGAGCGTACTCAAAGTGTTCTGTGAGTTTAATCTGCATATTTTACACTTCCCAATGGTTTAACTGCTAGATTACTTTCACTGACATTTACTCAGCTTGTTCGTGTCTTTTAAGTCCCATTGTACACGACAAATTCAAGTTACACAGTTGCGAGCAAAGAAACCATCGTTAATTTTTTTCCAACAATGGTCGAAGTTTCAACCCCTAGTTGTTTCAGTAAAACGTTCTAGGCCAATTTGGTGTTGCCACTAAACCAGGCCAACACGCAGCTAAGCGAAATAAGCAACACTGGCATGAGTGAATCGAATTTCCTTTACTCTAATTCCGTAATTCACTCCACTCACAGTCACTCATTCGCTGCGCTCACAGCCTCGCGTCGGCCTTTGGCCTCCTCAGATTTACGGTTTTTTTACTGGACGTTATCCTACGTGTCATAAAAGAAAACGCATTTTAAATTTCAATGAAATCAGACAACTCAATTCTTTGTTATAGCAAAAACCACTTTCTTGGCCACCGTTTTGAAATAGATGGAATAGACTTTCATAAAAATAACAAAAAACCAATTGATTTCAAATTTCATTAAAACCTGACGAAATTTACTGTTTTTAGATAATTGAAACCCTTTTTTATTACGTTTTCGGTAGTCCTATTTTACTGGTTAATGAGCTCTATCGAGGTATCCAAAGAAACATTTGTACTAAATTTGGTGGAAATCGGACAAAAATGCGATGATACACATACGTATAGACAAATGTATATGAAGTTTTGAAAAATGCTTAAAACTTCTTACGAGGGTCACATTTCACGGTCTCGAGTCTGGGTCTCACCATGCTGGCGGCTTGAATATCTCATGTGCAACCTGATAAAAAAATATGTTATTAAAATCAAAACTGTCCAATATGCAAACTAAAGGTACTACAGTACGTCTGAAGTTCAGAAATGTGTTTTGTGTTGAAAATCATTCGTTCTAAACAGTTTGGAAGGTGCAATTGTGTTTCATGCACATCATCATTTCTTTGACATTATGGTCACTGGTACGCGTATTGTATTGTGAAACAGTAGATTCAATCAATACTGGTCTTAATCACAACACGAGAAATGGTTAACCAGATAATCAGATCAGATACTACTTCGTAAAACCAATCCAGACAGCCTGGAAAGATTTAACAAAACTCAAAGATTGTGAAACTGAACTGAAGTGAAGTGAAGCCACTATGGCGAGGACAAGGCTCATTGTCAGTTAATGCGCTTAGCCCTGTTCTTGAGTTTACATTGCTTTGTCAACGGCTCGGCTTCAGTGTTACAGTGTTCACGCTACGATTATCCACTCCTCAAAGATCCCACCTTCATCTGTTAATTTTTTGTTTTTTTGGTTCAGTTACTTTCTACCCTTAACATCGAAGTATTTGTTTATACATGGGGGTTTCTTAATAAGGCACCGACCTGCCACCTTTAAGTGTTACCATGTACCTTTGTTACGGCTTGCAGATTGTGGAACAATCTTCCTGACAGTATCAAGAACATTGAGGAGCGAGCTCGCTTTGGGCGGAGGTCAGGGCTTGGCTCTTGCGGGAGTCTCAGGGGCGGTGATGGCTGGTGTGGCGCGCGTGTTCGGGGCGAACCTTTGGTCTGAATGAGCGAGTGAATACGAGTTTAAAAGATATAGTATTCAAAGATTTTAATTTCTTAACTTTAATGTTTTCTTTAAATATTTTTTCTCATGTTAAACAACATTTTTATACATTATGTAGTGATGTTTTTTTACACTATTCAAGTTATTAATATCTCGTATTCTATTGTATGTAATGTTTGGTAGTTTTTAACTTGAGTTCTTAGTATATTATTCTATATATTAAAATTGTTTGTATATATTTAAAAGTATGTACATATTTTAAATTGTTTGTACCCTATACATGAAATTGTTATATTTTGTACTGTGGTTAAGTGAAAGAGAGGACTTTAAAGTCCTAACTTTACCACACAAAAACGCGTTTAATTTCATTTTACGATAAGTTTGTTTTGACAGTACGATTATATGAGTTGTTAGCGATCGGTTGGACTATTGTAGGGGTGACCATGCCAGCTTAGAGCTATGAGTTGTGCGTGGTCCTCACCAAATCTGCCCGGACGCTGCTTTAACAACAGTTCACGACGATGCTTGGCTCCACTGAACCGACTGAAAACACCAAAACGACTTAAGGTTGAATCTTGCTTAACTAAATTTAACTCTTAGGCTTTCACGGTGACTTAGAGTTAATCAGTGACTGAAGATAGGACTTAACAGCGAGGCCGAAATATTTCAACCTAATTATGAAGTTTGAAAGCGGTGTGAACCGAAAGAACTAGATCATGGTCTTGCGTAACTGCATATTTGATAGACACTTAGACAGATTGTACGTGACGTCACATGAATGGACCGTGAACTCAGGTAACCATGGCAACAGTGCATATGTTTGCATTAGCAAGTCTGTTTGCTTTAAACCACCAGCGAACAATATCATTTGACCCGCGTTCAACATTGATACTTTGTGTTATTGATTTTGTCACAGCGCGTTTCATATATTTCAGTCAAGCTTTGATGCATTTGAATTATTTTATGCACACATGTTAACTAAACGCAAGATAACATTATTATTTTTAGTTGTGTTAAAACCAATAGCTATAGATGGTTTGGTTTTGTTTTCAAACAATAACAAAAAGAACAAACTCTTTAAAAAAGAAATAGCTGCATTTAATGGTTATGCGTGAACAAGCATATCATAAAAATAGGTTAAGATCGCAGGAATGCCAACTGTCAATTTACTCATTGGTTACAACCTGAAGTACCGTAGTTTTTTTCCACAACATCGACAGTTGGCACTCCTGCTCCAATAGACATTTGGCAGCCCTGTGACCATCAAAAAAGCAGACAGCGGGTAATTCAGTTTCAGTAAATCAGTGACTGAAAATGGTACTCCACAGCGATATCGAAATATTTTAAGCTAATTATTATGATGTTTTGACGTGTAACTGAAGTATTAGATTGTACATGGCTTAAGGATTATACATGGTTTAAGGATATTAACTAGATTATAGTTGTGAGAGACTGGCCGCGAAAGCCTAAGATTTACTGTAAACGTTCATTTCAATAAGAATCCGATGGACAATTTTTGTGTAATATCTTTTTCTAAACGCCACCATGAATGATAACTTTGGAATAAGCAGATGAGCAGGTTTGTGGATGTAGGTTTGTGGATAAATGGTGACAGGTTCCAGGATTAGGCGTCGGTTGTCAAGGTAACGGTTTCCAAGGACACGCTTCCTCGATACTCGTGATCCCATTGTAACTTTGTAGGATAACAAACCTTCACAGAAATAACGTTACACGCTTCTGAGAATCACTCCTTAACCAACAGTGCCTAACTCGACCCACATTTCTCTGCTGTTTTCCTTTTCCTTTTCATAGAATATCCTTTGGAAAAATGTGATATGCGTGCCACAAACATGGGAAGAAATAAGTTGGGCACCGTGAAATGAGTACCGATCCTGACCACCAGAACACGTTTTGAGATTTTTTCAAAACTGTAATATACATATAAAGCATACACGTAGGTTATACGTATATATACGTATAATTTCTACAGGCTGCATTTTTTGACCGATTTCCACCATTTGGTGCAAGTGCTTTTTTTGTAATTATCTCGGTCGAGCTTGTTAACCAACAAATTCGGACTACCGGAAAACTTTCAGGGTATTTTAGTTTAGGGGTTTGTTAAAGTTATTAAGCTTAGAGAATTCAATACGACCACCATTTTGGAACCGGAAATGAACATTATTTCAATATGTTTTTTTTTAAATATTGGCCTTTTTCGTACTTTCAAGTTTCAAGTTTGTAACGTAATCGACTTCGAGAATCAAAATTTTTAGTGAAACACATTCTGACAGGCAGAGAACTGAGCAAGATAGGGCTACGTGTTACTGGAGATTTTTTGTTGATTTCAACTTCTTTAGCTACCTCTAGGGGTGAAATTTGATCCACTAACTACCACCCTGTAGATAAGTACAAGGAAAGTGCAAGATGAATAGAATAAAGAGAGCAAGTACAGAGTGTAGAGTGTAGGGCAGAGCAGAGTGTGACACCAGACTCTTTGCGCTGTAAGACCACTTTGTATTCTGTTTAAAAGCCCGTCCTGCCGGATTTATCTCTCTCCCTAATTCTCGCTTTCATGCTTTTAATGTTGTAGATGAAACGAAGCTTTTAGTTGAACTCACTTTACTCAGACTAAAACATGTTGAAGCTTGTTTCGCGATCAGAACTACTCTTTCTTTCTTTGCATTTTTTATCTAAAGAGGTACGTAAAAGGTTCAGTTAACACAGATTGAACCTACAATTTGTTTCGTCGTATTTTTCTAAACTAATAGATCTAATGATAATAGTCTCCATTAGTTTTGCAATTTTTTAGCTTGAACTTACCTTTTCTTAAAACCCAAAGACGCGGACAGTTCAAAAAATTGCAAATGTGTGTCAATAAAATAAAGATTGTCCTGCCACAAAATGCTACGAAAAACTGTTTCGACAAATATACAGAGTGAGTTTTAAATGTCTTCCCCCCTTAACTTTTGAAAAAGGAATTATTTTTAAAACCCATTCGGGGATTTGTGTTATAATTCTAAAGTTGGTTTTGACGTACTTTGAGTCCTGACTTCATGTAACCTTGAATTTAGTATAACAAAAAAGAGTCAAGATAAAAAATGTCTTTGTGTCGTTGTGTTGAAATTCCCTTTCTTTTAAGGTGTATTGCATTTTAAAAAACTTGGAGGGCCCTCCCCCCTCCTCACTGGTTAGGTGCAAAACAAACACAGAATTATACAAATCATTTCCGAAAGGGGTTTAAAAAATATTGCCTTTTTCAAAAGTTAAGGGGGGTGACATTTAAAACTTACCCAGTATAGAATAAAAATGTGAGTAAAGATACAAAATCATAAGGCATGTATTTAAGTAAATGACAACAAACGTGACCTAAAAAGCACCCGAAGAGGAAAGTCTGTGTTTCAACATTCAATTATGAAGGACTTATTGTCGGCCGTGTTGACAAACCTTGGCTTCGTGATAAAAGCTTTACATTATTCGACTCAACAAACTTTCTCTCATTCCAAGCTGTAGTCAGTCGCTATCAATGTCTCTAAGTAGCAACTAGCTGCGCTGCGACGCTTCAATGCAAGGGTTTACGGCGGCATAAGAAAACATTTACAATAATAAACATGATAATATGTTTGTAATCTAGAGTAGTTTTCCGACTCGCGTGTGGAATGTTTCTTTTCGAAAATACGCGTTTCAATTATACAAAGTAGAGTTGAAAAACACTAAATTTCAAAGTGAATTTCATTTGTGAAACTATTGAACAATTGTTTAGAAATCAGGTTCCATACACGTGTCGGAAATTCCCTCTAGTTTCTAAACGTAACGTGATTACTATTATAAAAATTATTTTAAAAGGTGCAATACGGGGGGTGCAATAAACCCTAACAAGCGTTTGGTTTGACGGTTAGACCGCATAAGTTAAAAGCAGGCACGTTGTTTATTGATGGAAATGTAAGACTATTAGTTAATAAATCTTCGGCACGAACCCATTAGATTTAGATTGTCTAAGATTCGGATGATATATTTTATGAAACAAATATTCGACCTATTTTGGCATAGTTTCCCTATACATATGTTCAGTACTTTAGGTGAGGATGAAATGAAAATAAAATGAAGAAAAAAGACTTTATTCACGTGGCGAATTCAGGGCTTTATAGTTCTCTCTGTACTAACCACGAGATAAACAATACCATGATATTTGTTGTTTTTAATTTCTCTGGTAGCCATTACTCCTAGTAACCTTATGCAAGGTTTTACGCATAAACATTCCAATTGAAACTTTATTTCTAACATTCCCGATTTGCGAGTCCCGGTTTTTTTATACCTTAGAACTAAAATGTATCACTTTGGAAACTGCATTGAATCAGCCATTGACCAGTTTGGATTGTGCGGGCGTTGGGTGGAGAGCGGGGGGGTTACACTGCGTCAGTCACGGCGTACGCGGTTGCCATGGTAACGCGCGTCACAGAAACACATTCTTTGCCCCGCTTCAATTCCATTCCAATCTTTATTTGATTACCTCCAAACAAGAGGTATCCACCTGATGTATTTTTAGGCGTTTACAAAGCTAAATTTAGGGTGACAGAATGAGTTTATAGACGAGTAAATAATTAATGATTGAAAAGTCCATGCCGGTTACATAAACATAGAAATCTATCACTATTCTACCGGTTGTTTTGTTTAAAACTAAACAACGTTTCGAGAAGTATGAAAATCCTCTCGTTACCAAGTTAAACTGAGCGTAAATCAGATTATAATTCTTAAAGTAGTACGCTTTACTACAGAAACAAACAACTGCCAAATCATATTCTAGCGTCACTTAGAATATGATTTAGCTTCTTGATAACGAAAGGATTTCTCATACCTCTCGAAAAGTTGTATAGTTATAAACACAGTAACCAGTACAAAACTCCATAGATTTCTATGTCAATATAAAATTATTGTCCAGAGGAATTGAGTCAAATGTACCGAAATACAGCTGTCACTGTAATATCGTTGATTCTGATGCTGTGTAAGTAAGACTACTTTAAAACATTCAGAAACGTATTGTTGAACAACGTTTTCTCAGATGGCATTTAGTATAATATATTTGTATGGTAATGAATGTTTTAGCCATCTTTATTTAGCCATCTTTAGACCTACCACTTTAATCCGCTCTAATAAGATGTTTTCCCTCACAAAGTTTTCCCATTTCGCAGAATTTAAACTTTTCAACGGTATAAGATTTTAAACAAACTCATTTGCGGAAGAAACTTTTAGTTTATAGCGCGTTCTTGATTAAACTTTGTGTATGCAATAGATTTTCTCTTTAAATTACGATAAATTCAATTTCATTGAACACTAATTGATTGAATTACATTTAAGTTCATTAGCGAATTTCCTTTAGAAAAATAGGACAAAACTCATGCCGTCAGCAATGATACAATGATCTACAGTACCTAATAAAATGATTTATTTGCCTTTAAATATGCAGTATGTACAATTGTGTCGTCAATCCTGAACCTTAGAAGACGTTTTGAGTATACATAACTATGCAGTACATATATATATGTTTACTCTGTAGAGGTCGCATTTTTATCAAATGTTGAAAGAAATTTGGTACAAATGTTCCTTTTGTAAATATCTCGGTCGGATTTGCAATCAAAATCGGACTACCAGAAGTGCTCTTTGGGGGGGTATGAAAACAGTACATTTAATTCAATGTTTATGACATTTGAAATAAAAATGTACCTTAATGTTATTTATCAGAATAAAACAACTATGAAAATCCGTTAAGTCGTTTTAAAATGGCGGACAAAAAAGTGGGTTTCAATGTATTTATAATAATATTTGAAATGCGGCTTCCCATCAGGACCGCAAAGAAACCGTAAATCTTGCGAAAAGAAGATGCCGGCCGTAAAATAAAAGTCCGAAGGCCGAAGCTATGCTGGAGCGCAGCAAAGGAAATTCGCTTCACTCATGCCAGCGGCTCTTTAGCACTTATTAGCGTGTCGGCCTAGTTTTTATCAAATTATTGATTTACTTACCAAGTTTCTCTAAAGAAGGGGAAAATACACACTATTTATACATATACAAGACAGACTGTGGAACGTAAAGCTTTCTCTGAGGAGAGGTCGCAATCACTAGAGAAAGGAACAGGATTGTAGCACTGTGTTGAGAGAATGTGTTTCCGGGTACAGACAATGTCCAAGCAGCAGCTTGATCCAGTCCCACATGCTCTAAACATGAGTCAATTTGTTTATAGGAAATTGTGTTTACGCTGGAATAGTGTATTGATAATACAGCGTGTCTTGAACATTTATAAAAGGAATATTAGTACGTACTTCTTGAAATCGTACAAAAAATGCGACTTATAGAATGGTCACAGGCGTCAAAAAGGACACTTCCGGTAAAACTGTTACATCATTATAAGAATATTCGCTAGGATTCACAATGTGGCTGCGAGTCGGCTATGTTTTCATCTCTCACAGCTATTTTCAGTCTAAGTTTGACAATGCACAATATAAAGTGCAGACAGCTACAACACTGGGGATACCATCAGGCAGGGTCGGCAGTCTCGGTTGCCGTGGTAACGGTCACTGTTTACACCCCTCCCACCCTCCATCACCTTAAGTGAAGTGACAGCAGGCCTTTGTGAGCTTTGACCATTCGTAAACACTTTACTTCGTTATAACATCAAGCAATCAAATCAAGTAATTAGTTTCTACCATCACTTAACTGTCTTGTGGACAACGACATTATTTCCACTTTAATGTTTGTAAATTTATTTTGTCGACGAATTTCCTTTGTTCAATATAATACCAAAGATTATGTTATGGTTGGTAGATGGTGTATAGATGCCAAATGGCTGAGGTAGGAAAATCATCATAGTTGCGGCAGCCCGAGCACAAATAGCGCTTAGAGGGAATTCTTTTTAGTATCTCGAATAGGGGAACTGACGCACACGCAAGTGCGTTCCTTTTCGAAAATCGCACGATTTGGTAATATTCAAGTCATTGACATAAGGAAAGCTTGAGCATGTGGTGCATAGGTGGGAGAAACTCAGGAGCACCCGCAGCGCTATCTGTGCTTAGACAGCCACAATTATGTGGCATCTATGCGCTATCTACCTACAATAACATAGCCTTAGTAATACGCATTCCGCCAACATGGTAAGATCCAAGCCCGGAACCATGAATTGAGCTCTGAGCCTTACCCCCAGAACACGTTTTGAGCATTTTCTCACACGGGTGTATGGATATGATGTACGAGTAAATAAATATCTCGTCTATCTAGTTTTTCGGAAGTCCTCTTTTTTTGGAAGGGAGGTAACTCTATAACTCTAAATAGGCAGTTTTAGTGATATAAACCCAGTAAATGTTATTAGATTTGGTTAAAATTATACATAAAATGTATTTAAGTACCATCCATCAGTAAGCGAACAATTATCAAATTTCATCAGCTAAGCCTTACTCTCTGCATATAGCCCACTCAAACACAATTTCACTCAGAACTGTATTCAAGCGTTACTGAGTTATTTCCACTATTAAACTAAGCTAATTACAAACCACAGTCTGATGAAACAGGTAATGTGATGACGTAATTGCAATAACTGAGCATCTCATCAAGCGCACATGTTCAGCGCAATTAGTTAAGAATTTTATAACGTTTTTATCACATACGAATTGTACTGATGGTAATTAACTATCAGTTTTTTTATCTATTATATAACTAAAATAAGACTTGTGTCTGTAAACTGCAATGAAACCATCGGATTTTGTTTATTTGGTGTTTGTATACTTTGCAAAGACCGAAACTAACGTGTGTCTGTATGTAACGTTTATAAGGCATATTGGACCCCTTACAACTCAAAATCGGCTGAAGCTTTGGCGGTGAAACTTCGTTTAGCCTATAACACAGTCTGGCTTTACCTATGTGTTGTATCAATACAACACCAACACAGTAAATGACAAGGGACTAAAGTGGGTTCTGAAAACGTATTTTAAGCGTTTTAGACCGCATATAAGTCAAAGTTGGGTTAAACTATCACGGTAATACTATGTTTAAGGGTTAAACCCATCACGCAGTGTGTCTTTAGCTATGTTTCGTATCCGTACAACATCAACAAAATAAATGGCATATGAACAAAGTGGACTCTGAAAATGGCTTTTAGACAATTTGGACCGCTTATAAGTCAAAATCGGCTGAAACTATGGAGGTAAAACTTTGTTTGAGAGTTAAGTTAATCACAAAGTGTGTCTTTAGCTACATTTTATGTCCATATGACATCCTCAAAATAAATTTCAAAAACCCGAAGCGAGCTCTAAAGACGGGCGGAACGGCGGGAACTATGACTCTCACAAGAGAGCCAACACTTATAAGGAGATGATGGTGAACTAGCAGGCAAACTTAATGGTTTTTCTAAGAATGTATTGGAAACTATTTTTTGTTTGTTTACTTTAAATTTGCAATTTTCATAAAATATACACACCTATGCTAACAAAGCCCCGAGGCAAAGCGCGGGTACTCTCAGCTAGTTTGATTATATTTTTTTTGAAACCCATATAAAAGATGTTTTTAAAGATATAGGCTACTTCAAAGTAAGTAAGTGGTCTAGAAAAGACGGGTATACATGACAACAGATAAACATCTGAACGGAATTGGACGAGGCTTGATTGTACTAACAAATCCAAAGCTAACACCACCTGGTGCTGTCTTTACTGAACTCGCCTTTCATGAACAATACGACCACAGATAATGTTGTGGTAGGTAGAAACCGCGTAGGTGCCACATAGCTGAGGCAGAAGAATCAACACAGTTGCGGCAGCCCAAGCACAGATAGCTGCCACCTTTCCATCGTTTAAACTCATGAAAAATACAACCATAGATAATGTTGTGGTAGGTAGATAGCGCAAAAAGAATCAACATAGTTGTGGCAGCCCAAGCACAAATAGCTGTCATCTTTCTCCCCCTTCGGCTCGAGTTTGTCCGGTGACAATGACTTAAATGGGACCGAATCGTGCGAATTTCGAGAAGGAATGAGTTTGCGCGTTCGTCAATGGCTCTACTTTGAGACCCTTTATAGAATTTGCTCACAGCGCTGTCCGTGCGTGGTCTGCCGCGACTGTGTTGATTCTCCTGCCTCAGTCATTCGGCATATATGCACTATCTACCTCCCATAATATAATGTTTGATACCACATCTGAGTTATTCTCAATGAGTTGTACAAAACAACTGTGGATAATCATCTTCAACTATAATATTGCACATATTTTCTGTGCTAATCAAGTTAGTTCCCAGATCAGATATCATTAAAACTATTACGTATGAATATCTACGATTACATTAAATCTTTGTTTCGTGACTTAAACGATTCGACCAAATATGTTTAGTTTGTATTACAACAACCCCCCTCGCCAGTCTGTTCATAATTGTGTCGATGTTTACTAGTGAGACAGAAACACTCGCCCTGACAAGCAGAACTGTGACACTGTAATGTGTTAATTACCGCCATTACTTGGTTGTGATGATTAGCATACGCAGTTGATCCCGTGTATAATCTACAATGACTACTCACCTATTGTAATCTAAAACCTGATGAAAACAACGTAATAATTGTTATACATACGTTGGATTAAATATTGCCCTATCAAAAGCCATCACGTCTCCAGCGTCGGACAGGGCGCCGTAATATAACTCGTAATTATTTTTATTATTTTTTTTTTCAAAAATTACCCCGTCAAACTGGAGCTAAAATATAAAATAAACTGCCAGATAATTTAAAAAGTATACAAAATATAAACACCTTTAGAGCCAAATTAAAATCCTTTTTGGTCCAACATGCCTTTTATAATGTAGATGAATGTATGGACCCATAATACATCTCCAAAATTATTACTTATCTATTTATGTTAAATTAATACTAAAATTTGGTGGTCAGCAAACCTTTTTTGTTCAGCTTTTATGGTGAATTTACCTTACTTCTTTTATATGTATTTTTATTGTTAGCTACTGTTTTTATTGTTTGTTGTTGTTATTTGTATGTCACACAATAACTATTGTATGGACAATAAAGATTATGTTATGTTATGTGATATTTTATATTCAGCACATTCCGTACAAAATGTGAGGATGTATTAATTCAAAATATACTGTTCTCAAAACATTTAATTTAAAATTAAGTTACCTGGTATATTAGCCTGTAGCAGTATATTAGCTGCAGTAACACATAATGGACCAACAAGTATATATAATTTAGTGTTTAGTGTTTTTTAGTGTAAATAGTGTATATAGACAGCATCCCCTTGAAGATGGCCTACCTTAAGGTCAAAATGGACGTCGGGAAATAACAATACCCTAAGGTCTACAGGTAATCATCTTCAATTATAATATTGCACATATGGTATACCAGGTAACTTAATTGTCAAAAAGCCTTAAAGCTGAAAAAAACAACTATCTATTTAATTTACAATAAGGTGATTATTTTCTTAATAAAAAGACACCAGGTGTTATCTTTTTACAAATAAAATCAATATGATTATACCAACATAGTCTTTTGTCCAAAAATAAGCCCAGAACCTTAAAACTTTGAGCCACATTAATGGTAATAATATTTATACAAATGGGTACGTTTTTTACATCTAAAAATCTCATAAAAAATGGTTTTTCATTATTAGTTTTTTAATTTAGGCTCTCAAAGTAGTTAATACAACTGGTTACTTTCTCTTGAGCAAGTACATCTAAGTTTTTGTAGTTTTTTTAAGTTATGCCCATCTAGTGTTGGGAAACCTGAAACCTCCTAAAAAATTAATAATCCTGACCAAAAGTTAAAATTATAAAATTAATATTTGATTTCGATGTCAGAAGACACATATACTTTTTATTTTTGTTATGTTTGTTTTATATTATTTACGTTTTCGCTTTGTTCCAGAACTGAGTGTTTTATGAACATTATATCTCGCACTAGAAATTAATACAATTGTACAACAAAGAATAAATAACCGAATTGTATCGGAAATTTAGCGATGTTAAATTGGAAATTGTAGTTTGTAGCCCTGAGTTCATTTTAAACATTGTGTTCATCAGCATAACACATTGTATTATCGTACTTACATTGAAGTCAAGTTGGATCTGTTAATTCCGAGCGACAAAGGAATGTTTGGTAGACACAATTAGTTCCTTGTTGTCATGTTTCTCTTGGCCTAACATCTTCCCATTGTGTCTCAACACACAGAACCCTAGTTACCAACCCATTCAACGTTTACCTCGAGGAATTAATAATACAACTTAAACATTTGTAGATTGTTGTTTCCTTAGTTCAGTTGAAAATCAATAAATCAGTTTTCGCGACACGCTGGGTAGGGATTTTTCTAAAGTTGCAAATCATTTTCACTATTTTCTTGGGAAATATAAAATATAATATGCCCTTTCTTAAATCAAAATTTTGAACTCATAATCTATGAGTTGTAATCTATGCGGAGTCTACATGTGCTGTTCTTTGGCTCTTGTATTGCATTCATGAACTTCATTGCCGGTTTGGATTGAATCATATTCTAAATTGTAATACATAAGGATTTCTCAAATGTACAATGAAGAAAATTTTACAATTTCGACTGATCGGAAATATATGGTTTACATGATACCCCTGCCATAATTATAACTGCTGTCTTTTGCAGGCGAAATATATTAAACAAATTAAGTGCGAGATGCAGATCACCACAGGACGATTTTGTATCTTAGTCTTGATTCACCTAAAGATATGAAAACCTGAAAAGAAAGAAATATGGTGTCTAAAGTATTCCTTTAATAATTGTATTACATTTTTAAACAATAGATTCATGGGTTTAGAAAAACTGTTCGAATTCAAATAAAAACTTACAGTTATGTCCAGACAGCAAGTGACGTCACTGGTGGTTTTCAATTTCACCTGAAAACATTTGTTGGCTTTAATTGTATAATCCACTTTTAGAACAATGATCTATGGTTTAAATACATTTCATAACAAATAAAGCTGTTCCTCAGAGTTCATAATCAAATTTTCAATTACCATTTCAGCGAGTTGAATGTATTGAATCAAATGGACGTCACATGCATAATGTTATTTTCAAAATATGGACATTAAATAAGAATCCCCCTTTTAGTCTTTATTTAAAGACCAATAAAAGTTAATTATCTAAAGAAATTAATCAAGCTACGACTTTTCCAAAAACATCATTGTTAAATTGATGATCCTGTATCAGAAAACAACGTAATTCAAATAATTTAACCTAAATGGATGGAATCGTTGAACGTGAAACCGTTAGCAGTTCAAATTATTGAAGACAAGTTTTAAATATGTCTTTACGCTTTATTAGTTACACTTTAGTACAATTTCTAAACCTAAATTAGCAACGAAGTAACATTAACCTGCAAAGACGTTAAAGCTACTGATTTGCTAGTAGTTGCCACAAACAAAGGAGTTGTTTTTAATCTTGTTTGTTCAGGAACAATTACGTCTCTTTATTCCTTACTTAACTCTCAGATGTTTTAGAACCAGACCGACACGCAGCTAAGCGCTAAAGTGCCGCTGGCATGAGTGAAGTTGAATTTCCTTTGCAATTTTTACTCCAATTTGACCCACTCACAACCTCTTTCTTCTTCTATTCAACCTTTCGCTTTAACCTTCAGGCCTAAGATTGACGGTTTTTATTACTATACAGAAAATCTACTTTGTATGATAAATGTTCCAAAATTTACAATTTTTAACTCTTTTATCTATTTATATTTATGAGACAATTATGTTTTGTTTAAATCATAACAACTTAATTAGAGGTCTTGATATTCATAATGACAAAACTAGGAACAATTCGCAATGTAGATTGGAAAACTACAGAACGAACATCTTCCAAAGACTACCTAGGCAAATGGGAAAGAAGTTATACAACTCCCGGAAGATCTATGGGATAAATGGCAATAAAACATTATTTGATTCGGCATGTTTTTTATAATGTAAGTAAATTTTTGTACCAATAAAACCCCCTTTTTTTTCAAAGTTTTTAATTCAGTAAGGATATTATTAGTCCGCTGTCAGTCTTTAGTTCTTACCCTTTGTACTTTGATGGTGATTTTGCCATACTTATTTGTTTTACTTTGTTTCTTAATTTTCTTTTGCCAGTCTTTACCCTGTACTTTGATAATGATTTTGCCATACTTATTTGTTTTACTTTGTTTCTTAATTGTCTTGCCAGTCTATAGTTTTTACCCTGTACTTTGATGGTAGCTTTGCCATACTTATTTGTTTTACTCTGTTTCTTAATTTTCTTTTGTTTTTGTCACTCAATGATTTTTGTAAATGGCAATAAATATTATTATTATTAAAGGAAAAAACATATAAAATGTCAATAAAATCAGACTACTCGTTGTTATAGCGAAAGAAATCACTTTTTTCGCTGCCATTTCGAAACGAGTCGATGGATTTTCATAATTTGTTGTACATCGATGTATAAAATAGTACAAATAGTATCGATGTATACTAAATACATCTTTATTTTCAAGATCTGATGGCATTTACTGTTTTTTGACAGTTAAACCCCTTTTGTTGTGAAAAGTCCCCCTTCTCTAAAAAAAGGGGAGTTTCTAGAGTCTGCAGATTTTGCTGGTTAACAACCTCGACCGAAATATTTATAAAAGGAGCGTTTTAGCCAAATTTGGTGACTATCTGACAAAAAATGGAACCTGCAGAGATGATACACATATATACATATTATGTATATCAAGTATTGAAAACATGCTCGACACGTTTTCTGGGGGGTCAGGATCTGTGCTCATTTCATGGTCCCGGGCCTGGATGCTGCCATGCTAACGGCATAAATATATCATTCGATAGTAAATTCTAAAGAAAATTTGATAACAAAAGATTTTAAACCAACTGTGGACGTATGCTGTTGCGCTGTTCTCATTATATTTTTGGATTTTCGGTTAAACATTACAACACCGTTAATGGCTTTATAAATGAAACTAATTTAGTTAGGATTATCGATTTTAACCGTATTCAGAGCAATTTCAAGGACTAGGTGCTATTAAGCACAGCAGCGCATAAATGTAGCAACGTAAACCTGGTTATTGCGCTCCGCTCTACGCTCTATCACGCCATTACATTACTATCGCTCTACACGGCCGGAAACCTAATCACTGAAATCTCTAAAATTATCAGATTTCATCCATGATGTGAACAATATCGAGTTAAACCGAATTTTACTGCTCAGTCAATCATGCCTATTTATTGCACGAAACTGTTATCTTTTACAACTTGATATAAAAGATGGTTTCGAATTTACGCACTTCTATTAAACGCACCGTTTGTTATCGAATCATGCTATTATCAGTTATTGTTATCGTTATTATTTCCTTTGGAAAAGCTAGATATGTATGCTATCAGTAAGGTAAGACCCAGACTTGGGACCAAGAAATGAGCACACACATATCTAGTGTAGGTGTATAAATGTATATATGTGTATTATCTCTACATGTCGAACTCTTTGTCCGATTTCCACCAAACTTGGTACAAATTTGCCATGTTTTAAGTACTTGTATCTCGGTTGCATTTACCAGCCAGCAAAATCAAACAACCGGAAACCCACTTTTGGGGGCTTTATCCAAAAAAGGGTTTTAATTACATACATGCATTATGTTGTATCCAATTTTGAAAGACATTTAAAATAAAACGTATTTTACTTTTATACATCAATAAACCAAAACTGTATGAAAATATTGAGTTGTTTCAAAGTGGTGGCCAAACAGTAATTGTTATTTTCACAATAACAACGGAATAAGTAGTCTGATTTTATTGAGATTTAAAATGTGCTTTCCTTTCATAATATGTATAACCTGTAGTAAAAACCCCGTAAAACTGAGGCCGAAGGCCGAAGCGAAGCTGTGAGCGGGGCTAGATAGAGTAACAAATCGCTAAAGAAAACAATTCACTCTTACCATCAGGGCTTTAACGCTTAGCTGCGGATGGCCTTCATTATTGGAACTAAGCTTAAATTTCAGTTAAGACTGAAAATGAGTTAATATTAAAGTAAAAAGATGAAATCCCGGCACTTAGAAGAGAAGAGGAATTAAGAACTTTCCCTAATGACCAAGAGCTCGTTGGTAAACAAAGGCTTGCCTTAATGCCGACAAATTGCACTAGTCAATGTCGAACATGGCTGGCGCATTAGTTTCAATAACACCAAAGATTATGTTACGGTAAGTAAATTACGCATAGCTGCCAATCAACATACCGACTACGCTGCGTTTCAAGTAGAGCATGACGTACGCGTATTTGTTCTCAAAAATCGCACGATAATACAACATCGGCCAAACTCAATGTAGAGAAAAAGGCAAGACATTACTCACATGAGCAAAGTATGTGCCCAACACCGACCACAACATTACGTCTGAGCCACTACCTGCCATCCAAGTGTGAATATGTTTGCTTTTTTTGCAAGTTTTGCTTAATGGTATAACTAATTGGGGAGGAGTTTATCATTCCAGTATTAGTCAAATGAAAAAAATGTATTAGTGTATTAGTTTTACAATTGTAACTTTAAACATAATGTCAAAAATTCGTGCCCGTTGTTTAAATATGTAAAGATATTTCCATTTAGGTACTTATTTATTTTCTAGTACTAAGAATTCTTTTTATTACATCTGGTCATCTATTAGGAAATCAACCGGTTTATTCTGACTAGCTGGGATCTAAATGCTTTGTCATTACTCTTCGTCATCATTATGAGTGTTTGAACTTTTTAACAAAATATTTTAAATGCAATTTACCTTCACGATATGTAGTAAAACGTGTAGTAGGAGAGCACGTAAGTCTGAGGCTGAAGGCCGAAGCGAGGCTGTGAGCGGAACGAATAAGAGTAACAAATTGCAAAGGAAATTCAATTCACTGATACAAGCGGCGCTTTAGTGCTAAGCTGCGTTTCGGCCTGGTTTCTTTTGGTTAAGAAATAATTCTTTAGTCAAGAATGTATAAAGTATTATTTTTTACGTATTGCGACTACTGTTGTTTGGATGAATACAATGTTTTAAAAATGCAAATTGAATTGATTTCAGTTTGTGTTGTCACACATTAATTTACTTGTAGCTTTCGCTTAATACAAATGTTCATGGTTGATCCTATCACAAGATAGAACATAATTATGTGTATCTTATTGAATTATAAGAAACAACAAGATTGCACAAGTACTTGGTTGTGAACAGATGAAAGAAAGCTATTCAGTGAAACACGTGTGTGTGATATAATCGGTGGCATATTAGTTGACTAGAAGCAAACAAATTCTCATTTGCCAAGCCGCTTAACTACGTTTGCGGTACACGCTCTATATCGAGCGATGTGCTCGCAAGTTTGCTTAAAGCACATTAAGTGCTAATAAGGTTTACTGCCTTCAGTAAACACTGCTTCTCATATCCTTCACTAAACTATTTTTGAACACAGGGCGGTTATAAACTGTTGGGCACATTTTGGGAGAAAACCCGCGAGTTGTTTTATTAGGTAGCAGATTTAAAACAGTTTATTACTGTAAAGGGTAAAACATTACTGGTACTCATTCTTTTACAAGTTATGCTACAAGGAAACTAAACCATATTCATGTGCGTTTTATGGTTGCAGACAAAGTTTGTAGTCTAAATCCAACCATCTTTTGTTCCAACCCTCTTTTTCTGACCATTGCTGGATTTATGCTTCCAATAACCTATCAAATTCTTCTCCTAAGATCCTTTATGTCTTGAACTTTCTTTAAAAACAATAAACCCTTGACATAACCAGAAAAAAGGCTTTGGATGTAATGTCTTGGGATCGTAAAGGCCAAGGAATCAGCAATTATTTAGGGTTATGTCAAGGACAGAGTGTTCAGAAAGAAAGTTCACGACATTGAGGAACTTAAGAAAATAGTTCAAGAGGGTATTGGAATCATAACTTCAGTTATGTTTTTTGAAAAATAGTAAAAGGTTAAATTAAAAAAAAGAGCAGAAAATTACAATACATAAGAGTTAAATGAGTAGGCTACACGATAACTTTAACCAATTTAATGGGTGACTTTAGAAACACTCTGTATAGCCCTGAAAGTAGATGTAAGATTTGCTAAACTGTTTGTTCAAAGTAATGTTTCTGAAACCCCTATATAACGGATGCGTGAAAAGAAAAAGTTGAAATTTCTTTCTGAGAGTTTTGCTTCTTAAAACAATATATCAAACTGTCAATGCTCATCCTGAGAAATATATCGCGGCCTAAGTTTGAACTCACCATCATACTCCCAAAAGCTGTTTTAGCACTTTCAGTGAATGGCTAAAATACGTTCTTCGTTAAACGTCTGCTGTCTATAAGTTTGTTAAAATATTCAAATAGTTAAAATTGTAACTACAAATGTTATAGGAATATCGTCAATGGTAGGTCTGATAATTTTTGCTATTCGAAGGACATTCTTTACTTCGTTTGATCAAAATGATGAACTACACAATTCCTTACTGAAGTCATTTAAGGATTACTTGAAGTACATTTGTAAGACCATCTTCCGGTGATCCTGTTTTACAATTACGTTAACTTCTGCTTTATTTAAACGCGCGGACTTGGTTTGTTACAAGACGTCAACACAATAAATGTATATCGAAATAATCATTTTGAAAAGTTAAATTTAGCATAGTATAAATTATGTTAAGTAGAAGATGAGTGATTCCCAACATCGCGACTTGGAAACTTTGTGTACTCCAGGCTTCGGGTCATTAACAAAGTCTTCATTCCTCAATATACTGTTTACATTTCTCAGCAAATGTCTTTGCTCTTAAATTGCATGAAAATAACTTCTCTTCAATCAATTTTTATACTAAAAATACGATTATTAATCTTCCTACGCTAATTTAATTTTACTCCGATAATTTTCTAAATGCAAACTTTTATACAGAGTCATCCAGTGACTTTGGTGTTTTTGAACAAAAAAACCCATAGTAATGGTAGTTTTTGAGATATTTAACTTTTATTTGTCTTAAAATAAAGACAAAAAAGGGATATTTATTTAGTGTCAATGTTTGGAAATAAAACCTGCACATTACGTCCACGCGATTCAATGCAATTCTCTAATCTTTCACTTGTTGAGCATTGTCTTTGCGCTGTTCAAGATTTCTTGAGGAATTCGGTTTAAATTTGTAACGGTTGCCAGTTTCAATTATCATAGGTTATGTGGATTTTCCTCTTTTACTCTTTCTATTAGATACCCCCATAAAAATACCACAAAGTATATTGGCCAAAGTATATCATCAGGCACGCTTAACTGAAATAGTATAAAATTCATTAAATAGACATCATATGCATGATGTAATTTCAAAACAAGAACATCAGGTTAAAATCCCCATTTTTATTTATTTTAAGACCAAAAAAGATAAATATCTCAAATACTTACCGAGCTACGATTGTTTCAAAAACATCAATGTTTACTGGTAGATCCATTTCTACATTACATAGCAGTACAATTCAATAATAATATAATATTAATTCAATATTATAATTATTAAACACCACTTACCACGACACGGTTTTCGTCTCATATTATTGCTACTTTCAATCAAAATTAATAACAGAGCGTTTGTATAATATGTTGCAAATTTAAAAAAGCTACATTACATAGCAGTACAATTCAATAATTATATAATATTAATTCAATATTATAATTATTAAACACCACTTACCATGACACGGTTTTCGTCTCATATTATTGCTACTCTCAATCAAAATTAATAACAGAGCGTTTGTATAATATGTTGCAAATTTGTTATACAAACAAAACATTTGCTTTTTAAATTAATTTTGCCCAAAGTGTTAAACAAATGTAAATCCTGAAGATAGACATTACTTGTAGAACGTGTTCAAGTCGTGCAAACTCTATTCAAAGTTAAACTGTTGTGACATTCAGACGCTTCACTGTAAACAACAATAAACAGAAAACTTAATAACTCCTTTCCAAAGGAGATGCATGTCATCTTTTCACATTTTTATTCAAACCATCCCATCTCTTTTCTACGACGAAGAAGAAAGAATAAGTAATATGTGATATTATTTACTTCTAACCGTTATTGCCATATGATTGCATATGACTAACATTTCAATATTGATGGTAAACAGATAATAATGGTAACTGGGTAGTAGCAAATGGGGTAAGTAATGGGGTAAGCAAATGGGGATAGTAGAAGGGAAATGGCTTTAACATACTGAATTTTGTTGCACATAGAGTTGTTTAGCACATAAAATGCGGTAACCGTACATCTAGAAAATTATTTAATCAAAAGTTATTGCTGTTTGCAATTTTAAAGTTTGTAAAAAAAACCATAACAGGTGCTGCAAAATGCTACAAATTGTATACCGTTAAAAAGCTATTCTTTCGCCAAAAACAATAGCTTTAAAAACAACTACAACAAAGTTAAACAATGACTTTTAAATAAACTAGTCTATTCAAATATTGATTATTTTTGTGTTAAATATCAATAGAATATTTTAATCCATTTGAGTTGGAAAAGTCGCGCCAGGGGAAGTGTACTTGGACAGCGCCGTGCGTTCTCTGACTAGACTATACCCGCAATACAGTTCCGTGGAGCGGGTGTTGACTACTCTAGTTGTACGGCGCTCTCCATCAGTCTCTACAAGTAGTGTCTTGCTTCAATTAGACTTGTGTAGTTACATACAGAACAAATATAATTATTTACAAATTAGAAGTGTATAAAAAGTAAAGTTTTGAGATTTGAGGAAAGTAATGGGATTACTTGTTAGGCGGGACTCAAGGATCTTAAAATATTCAAGTATGTAAAACTCAGTTAACAGCATATTCTCTCTTTTAGTAAGGGAGAAAATGTACCTTTTTAACCAGTCCAACTCGACGTACCTTTTTTCTGAACCTATACTTTCTCTCTACGTAGAAAAATGGTTCATAGCCCCTAGAAAAAGTGGTTTAAAATTTGGTGCGTGAATCTTACGCCGTGGAAGAAGTTACCTAAGCGACTTTAAGCTTTATTGACTCTCTGTATCAATTAAAGTTAAAACAATGCTATTTTTTTATATAATCTTTAATAAGGCATATTATTAGCGATTAATTTTAATATCTCATAATAACTGATAATAATTGATCAAACTCAGACACGTCCAATATACCTACCATATCATTATCTTTGATGTTATACACATTACGAGTATAAAGCACCAACTAAATTAAACGGCAATTTATTAAAAACTCTAAATAATAATCAGCAACTGTTACTAGAGTACAAACATGAACTCAGGCGCATATTCATTGAACGCGACATCCAACACAACAATATCAAACACACAACATCCAACACAACATGTATTGACAGCTTCAAGTATTATATTTGATACGCCGATGAACGCAGCAAACATTGCCTTTATCAGTCCGATCCACTAACGCGGCATCACTGCTGCCTTCCATGTCGCGTTTGCGTTTGTAAATCAGCTTTGTTAGATTTACCCAAACTGGCATTCTGTCATCCTACATAATTCATAATACTTTGTACTAAGAATTAATTATGTAAATGGAAATGTGTGAGGCGAGGCATGCGAGTACGAGCATGATTTTTTACGCACTGTAACGAGTTATGAACACTCTGTATATGTGTGTACTCTCTACAGCTCGCATTTTTTCGATTTTCATGAAATTTGGTAGAAATCTTCCTTTTGTAAATATCTCAGTCAAGTTCGTTAGCCAGCAAAACCGGAATTGCCCTTTTATGAGGGTATTTTTATAACAAAAATGTAGTTTTAATACAGTATAAAAATATTCTTCCGATTTTGATGAAATTTGAAATAAATAGGTACTTTATAGAAATTCATCAGTTGATGCCGAAAAGTGATTTTTCGATACAACATCGTTGTATGAGTAGTCCAATTTCAATGACATTTTAAATATGCTTTTCTTGCATGATATGTAGTAAAACGTGTACGTAAGTCTGAGGCCGAAGGCCGGAGCGACGTTGAGAGCGTAGCGCACAGCTCCGTAACTCCTATGGTAATAAGGAAATGTGATTCTTTCATGCCAGTGGCTCTTAGCTGCGTGTCGGCCTGGTTTTACATGCAAACTAACTTTTCTGTATTCACACAAATACACCATGGTGGAGGTGGGGAGCATGTGTGTGTGTGTGTGTGTAGGTGGGGGATTGGTGTGTCAGGAATCCACGTATGATTAGTTCTCTGTGTTGTACCAATGTCAAACTAATGCCGGCATTAAGCACATTGTCTGCTTACCCTCACATCACATTGTCACTAAACACTAACCAGTCAATACACTTTATAAGTTTTGAACTGTACAAGGCTGACACGCAGTTAAGCGTCAAGGCGCTGCTGGCGTGAGCGAAGCGAATGTCCTTATTACCGACGGTATGAAGAGGCTTTCCGCTACGCCCACAGTCTCGTGACGGCCTCAAACTGCAGACCAACGTTGTATTTTACCGCACATTTTACTGTATATCATGAAGGAAAAACTCACTTCAAAGTTCATTAAATTCGGACTGCTTACACATAACGCTTTTATAGCAAAAAATCACTTTTTGGCCGCCATTTCGAAACTACTCCATGAATTTTCATAATTTTTGGCATACTGATGAATTCTATCAAAATAAATCTTTATTTTTAATTGAACAGCAATATCTGTGCTTGGGCTGTCGCAACTATGTTGATTTTCCTGCCTCAGCCATTCGGCATCCATGCGCAATCTACTTACCATAGAATTATCTTTGGTTTGAACGCATTCTTCTACAGTAACAAGGCCATCAATGCCTTTGTTTACTCTGTGACAAAGGTTGACATGGAGTAAGCAAGAATGACCATGAGGGGAACCGTACACGACCCGCATCTCTCTGTGTACTACAGACTGTCTGTCTGTCTGTCTGACTGTGTATTCAACCGAACAAACACATCTCGGGGGAACGGAGATGTATAGTAATAACAATAACAACCCTCGTCGGTAACTTGAGTTCGGAGAAAGGATAATTTTTCCAACTCAAACATGACTATAATTTCCAAAGATGTCTGTGTATATGAATGTTTTGAAATTGCATGTAAATGTCCTTGCTTGAAATAGTGTGTTAATTCAAAATATTTCAATAAACAACTCGATAATTTACAGGCTGTGAAATGTTCAAATTGTTAGCCAGTAAGATTGGATTACCGGAAATATCTATTTGGGGGAGAGGGAGATTTTTATTAAAAAAGTGATTTTAATAATCAGTAGGTTTCTTCCGACTATGATTAAATTTGAATTAAATATGTATTTTGATAGTATCCATTAATATAGACTCGTTTCAAAATGGCGGCAAAAAATACCGCTCTAACAGCGTTATAAGTAAACCAATGTCAATGAAATTTGAAACAAATGTTTAATATATTATACGAAGTAAAACGTTCAGTAAAAGGCCACGTAAGTCCGAGGCCGTAGGCCGAATACCCTTGATAATAAAAAAGGCAAAGCTGAGTCCGAAGGCCAAATCGAGGCTGTGAGCTTCACCCATGCCAACGCCGCTTTACACAACTGAAGATGTCTAGCATAGTGTAGACGAAACGTTTTGTTTTTATATTTTATATCGTTAAAATATTTATAATGGTTACATCAAAAAAATATTTTATTAATTTTGACTAACAACTTTAGTTTAGGTTTGAATATATTAAAATACCATAATTTCTTACAAACAGGAAAGAGACGTTATTTTTGTTTATATTATACATCTTCTTCAAATGAAGTTGAAGATATGTATTAAGTTTTGTTACTAAACCCCCACACGTAAGTTCCTTCAATTTGAATAGTTTAAATCCTACAACGAACCATTAAGGCTCCCAACCGACTCAACTTGTGGGGAAAGGATGTGGTGTCATATGAAAATGAATGTTGGTAAAACAAATTACCATATGTTCCTTTTTCAATATTATTTGTACGTTACATTGTTTAAACATACTGATAAACATTACTGGTTTTGTTGTTAACCTTACTTTGTGTTTAAATAAAGTCACTTCATTAATTTGAATATGAATTACTCCTTTCAATAACAATACAGCATTGTAAAACAAGGTAGGCTAAACTTCTGTTATAACTCTGCTATACTTAAACGTAAATTTCTAAAATACCTTGAGCAGTAATAAATAATTCATACAAGGAAACAACCGGCTCTTCCTTTGGAAATTAATGTTCATAAAATGTGCCAGACAAGTTGAATTATTTCCTCTCCAAGGAAATTATATTTACGTTGTGACCTAGTCTATGAGATAAATTAGCATTTCATTAATATTTCATGTCTTCTTAGAACTACCTGGGGTATAAAAGGTGTAAAAACAAACTAACCCTTCCACCCGTAGTTCCAGGGACACTATTTTAGTAAATGACACTGGTTAGTCCGAAAACATTCGATCTTAGACTTAATTTATTGGGTGGTTTTAAATAAGATCAAATACTTAGTTTGATGTTTGTTGTTGACTGTGGTACAGGTTCTAAGGTTCAAGCATTATTACGGACATTTTCCATCGTGTTTGAACTGAGCGTGGTTTCAATAGATTTCTCTATTGTTTCTAATTTCGTAAATTTGTTGTACGTGTTGTATTGTTTTTTAGGCTAGCTGTTATAAAATTAACAAGTTTAAAAGGAAAAGGGAAGAAGAAACTACTTTTAGGCTGGCTCTTTCATTAATGTGTTGTGTTATGTTTTAGGTTACTTTTCACCTGAAAACGGGGTCAAATGCCAGATCAAGAAACGTCGTGTACCTTTTGTTCATTAAATAACAAAGAAAAACTTCCGTAATAATGTTTAACCTCAGAAAGCAAAATATACATTGTAACCTAACATGATTAAGCGTCAAATCTTTCACAGTAAAAATTTTACAGGAGGGGGTTTTACAGGAAATAAAAATAAATTATTACAACAATATCATCACTGGCAAAACTTAGCTAAAAGTAATGTTTTTATATTGACTAGAGCGTAACAAATTGGTATGAGTCCACACAATAATTTAGTTGTCTAAAATCTCTCGTAACTAATAACAAATTTTGAAGCAAGTAGTTTTTATTATTATTTTTTTAATTCTTATCTTAAATGTTGGTTGGTCTGTACAATTGCCTACTAGCTTCCATGGGAAGCTTATCACGAATTTGAGGCTATGGCAGTATGGCCGAACTGACTGGTTCCTGGTGTTTTATGCATTATTCTGATCATCGAACGAATATTAGGACGCAAAGAACCACACCGTTTCTAAGATATAGATATTGATAATGGCCATATAGACAAATATTTAAATGAAAGTAATATCAATATATAACAGAACACACAGTTGGTAATAATGCGTTGTATATAGACACCTTTGGTTACATGTTTTGGCTCTGAGGTTTCTGAGTTTCTGATGGTTTCAGAGCAGTTCCCCCATAAACTTAACCCGTAGGAAAGATGGAAATGTATAATGCTACAATATGCCATTTTCAATATGGTTGCAATATGATGACAAGTTTCTTAACAGAAACAGTTCTTTGGATACTCTGTTGTAAACTAAAGCAATGTGATGATCCCACAACAGCTTTTTATCCATCAAAATGCCCAAAACCTTTACGAACTGTTGAAAGATATTATTAATCTTAACTTTAAATTAGTCGTTTTCATAATAATGTAGTAAACCAAAGTAGATATAATTAGTCGATATAATGTAATTGCGAGCTCGACTTAAACTGTACAAGGTACAGCGCAAAGATAAATCCCTAAGGACTTAACATCAATTTGGTGAAGAGTTTATGTTTCTTCTGGGACTTGTTAAACCGTTATCTCTGCAGCATTCGGGCTTGTTAACTTGTAAGCCTTTATTTCATGCGTATAACTGTATTTGTTTATTACGAGTATAACCTCATAATAAATTCGATTATTTATTTTTCTATAGTAACACATGTAAAACATAAATTGTTGTTCTAAATAAAATGATTTACATATTGAGAGATTAAATATCTAATCAGCTTTTACCCCTAATATCTCATGCACTCATGATTCAAGTTTATTATCTCAAGGTTAAAGACAATGTTACTGAAGTTTGCTCAATTCCTTCTAAAGTGTCTATTAAAACCAAGAATGGTTGCAACTTAAGGAAACGCCCCAATAGCTTTGCACTGAACACAAGTAACAGAATTAGTCCCCTAATTGTATATCCAACTACAAATACAAAACAAATGTACAGCCATTAAGGCTTTACTTCATAGGGCTCCAACGGTGTAAGCCTCATGTCCCCATTAAGACATTTAACATTTGGAACATTCGTTTATAACATAAAAATCGGACTTTAATACTCAAAATATCAAGTTATTAACGTATGTTTGTTGTCCACGTATAAGTAACTATTATGTTTAACATTTTCTATATACTTGTGTTTGCAAGGTTTTGTTTGTTTGACAATGAAACATATCGGTTTATGAAGTAAGCAGAACCACTGAGCTCGATGTTGTGCGTTAGTAAGTAACAAACTCTGTCATGAATACATACATCAGGATCAGTGTTGCAAGCTTAAGATATTGCAAACTTTGGCAGGAAAGAGTTTAGAAAGTATTTAATTGTCACACACATGCATTCGTTATATTAACATTATTAGCAGGTTCGAACCTCAATGCGCTGTGTAAGTTACTTGTCCCTAAATTTGAAATTATTCATTTTTCAAAGTGTATTAGTTTGTTCCCTGATTATACGACATTACAGTTATAATGTGTTAAGAGTTATCTTTGTTTCTTCAGGATAAATCATACTATGTAATTGTACCAGGTTGTTTACCATGTTTCCTAGACTAGGTCCTAGCTTAAGTGTTTACTATAATGAAGTGGAAGGTTAGGTTAGGTCCTTGACAACGGGTGGAGTTTCCCAACTGCCCGAAACGAAGATGTTTCATCGATAGTTTTCTCCTTAAGTGGCTGGAAAATCCGAGATAAACAGTTTTGTAAGACGGAATCACAGAAATATCGTGAAAGTCTTGCTAAACGTGAAAGTTCCGCAATAGTAATTTACGTGTTGATTTTAAGTATAAGACAAGATAATGTTATGGTAAGTAGATCGCATACGGCATAGATGCTGAGACAGGGAAATCAACATAGTAGCGGCAACCCAAGCACAGATAGGGTTGCGGGGGAATTCTTTTAAGAGTCTCAAGTCACTGACGCGCGCGAATTTTGTTGTTCTTGAAATCGCACGTATGGTCATCGACATCGGACAAACTCGAGCATTGTTGAGCTGAAGGGGGAGAAAGACGGCGAGAAACGGCAGCGCTACCTGTGCTTTGGCTGCCGAACTGTGTTGACTTTGCTGCCGCAACCATGTTGCATCTATGCGTAAGCACTTATCAACATTATCTTTGGTTTTAATCAATTATGTATTTACACAGAGAGGTTGAGAGGCAGCATCAAGCAGGTCTCGAGGGCCACATAAACTCTCCCGGCTTGACCGGTGAACAGAGCCCCTCAGAGGCGCAAGCTCCTTACATATCTATCTGCACACACACACACAGGGTGTTTTAAAAGTTTCCTTCTACCTTAAATTCTGAACTTCCGGAGGTTTGAAAGGCCTTATGGATATCCGGAGTACTCTCGTCCCCCAAATTTGAGTTTCTGGGTTAGTATGAAATGTCTTAACGTAATCTTTAATTTTAAAGTCCATAAAATACGAAACCAAAATTGACTCTCTTATTATCGTTTCAACACTCTGCTCATAACTGTTGGCCTAAAACGCGACCTGGTTTTGCTAAGACCAACAGTTTAGTTCGTTACAAGTTACAACAAAAATAAAGTTTTCATGTTAGGATCTCATGTAACAATTCAGACTTACGTTCACGTCAGAATAATCTTTAGAATACCCTAATAACATGTATATCTAATGACGATTGAAGGTTTCGGCAGGGGCTCACGAAACAACCTGTAAAACTAATGTAGTTTGTGCAAAAACATTTTGTTCTCGTGATCACCCGGACATCTACCATTATTTGTTGTTTCGTCCGTTAAACCTTTCAATAATTTTTTCGGAACTATCAAACACTTAATAACCGTTTAAGAGAAAGTAAAAGGAAAACTATTGTTCATAGACTAATTAACATATAACTTCCACTCAACGATAAAAACCTGATTCCGCCTTTTTATTTCTGACATTTTGTATAAATGTTTTCGAAGTATATACGAGTGTTTATTACTTTTTAAATACTTAACGATTTTGACAAGTTTTACAGCAAAACTAGCATTAATAACACAAAAACTAATTTGTTGAACGTGGTGTACCAACAACTGGTGTTAATTTGTTACGAGGGTTAGCACCCTCGTAAAGATAAAGGTTCAGAAATCTCAGCAGAAATTACTCAGTTGATGTGAGACTTGGAATCCCGTCAGATGAATTTTCTTCGCAGCTTAAGCTTCTGAAGCTTCTTAGTAATTTGTTTATACATTTATCTAACTTAAGAGGGCTAATCAACGCTTGCTTCGTGTGCAAATTTCAACTGCTTTCTTTTGACTTTTCTTCGCTAAATTCTTTATGGAAAGTAGATGGTATTAATGACACTTTTTAACATTTTTAACACTTTTCACAAGTCGTATTAATTTTCATAGAGCTAGGTTTCGCCGCCTAAGGCTTTTCAGTTTAATATAAAAAGACAAATCAACAGAATAGTTATTTTTTGGTGTACATATGTTTTATTTTTGATATTGAAATATTGAACTTAACATAACTATACAGATTATTTGTTTTTTGTCATTACACTGAAAACGCCTTCGCCGGTGAAAGCTAATTCTTTGAAAATTCAAATTTGTGACAGTGTTACAAATGTCACATTCTTGTTGCTTTATCTTTGTTTCCAAATGTTTACTTTCCTGGGGCTAAGATTAGTGTATTTCATCACCAGATCCTAAAGTAATACTTTTTGACTTAGGTCAAGTTAACGTCTGAGGCGCAGTATGTTTTGATTAATTATCTTTTAATACATGAAGAACGTAGAATTGCGGAAGAAGGTATGTGCTCGATAGGGTTGGGTACGGACTGTGGCTGCGGCAGGAAAACCAACATAGTTGCAGCAACCCGAGCACAGATAGCACTGCGTGGGAATTCTTTTAAACGTCCCAGGTATATCCGCTGACGCAAGCAAAAGTTCATTCACTCTCAAAAATCGCGCGATATGGTCACATTTAAGCCATTGACATCGGACACATTCCGCGAGCATGTCAAACCGAAGGGGAATAAGACGGCGAGAGACGGCGGCACTATCTGTGCTCGGGCTGCTGCAACTATGTAGATTTTCCTGCCTCATCCATTCGACATCAATGCGCCATCAACCTATTATACCATAATCTTTGGTTTTATCGATTGTTCAAAATATAAGTAGGAAAGAGCCTCTTTACATTTCAGAACTACAAGTATTCTGTAAAAAAGGTAAAGGTGAAGTTTGTCTTGTTCAACGAGGCGAAGTTAGGACCTAAAGGACCTCTCTAGCTCTCAACCTCGAACTTTACCTAGCGTCACCGTATAGTCACTTTACAAATTGTAAATGGTGACTGCGGGGACCGAACCCGCGACACCGGTATGGTGAGCTTCGCGCGCAATACCAGTCCGCCACAGATCCACTCAACAAAGCGGCGCCTTTCTGTCTAAGTCAACAAAAGTCACACGACAACATATTAAAAGTACTAGCAAACAAAGTTAACTGTTATCAAGTAACAAAACAATAAACAGCAGAACAAAGTGAAAACGAATATTGTAGAACTTAACGCATCAAAGTTGGTGAGATTATTAGTGGAGATGAGTAGCGCATATTCAACGCAGGAGAATGGAGAGATAATCTCTGGGGGAATATCCTGAGCGGAAATTGAAGACTCTGGGCGAGCTGACCTCTGAACAAGATCCTTCATCATCAAACACATCATCATACACTCTATACTTGTTTTTATTTTATTTTACACATTTCAATAACAGTTATTAAATTGTGTTCAAATTAAACCTTAAATAAATTATGTTTCATCAAATCTGCTACCGTGTAACGAGCCATTTGCAACAACTGTCTTCATAGTTTCTAGTGAAAAAAGCTAAATCCTGCAAAAGGTCTTTTATTCCTATTTCAAGGAATACAGAAATACTTCGAAGGATACAGAGATCGATATCATGAGCGCTGAACACGTCTGAACAACACGTTTCCTGCATAAACCAGAACAAGGATTTCTGATGTAACCAATGATTAGAATAACGAATCTTCAACAAGTTAGCTTCGCTGCTGAAAATTAAATGTCTCTCTTCTTTGATGAAATTACAAAGTGACTGAACCAGAAAGGTAATTATTTCTTTGCGAGTTTGTGCTTAACTTTCTCTCGTTTGAACACTTCTCTTGCGTAATCACTTATTGTTTTCAGGACTCGTGATATACAGGGTGTTTTTTAACGCACACAATTTTCAAACCATAACAAGCAAGAAGTAAGTTCATACGTTTGCATCACTAGTTTGTTCGCTTCAATTTCTGGTTCTTCAATACTGGTCTGTATTGTTGTAGTAGTATTGTAGTTTCAATTTCTTAATTTGATGTTATTGTACGCGATCATGGTTTTTAGACAAAGATCATTTCCTTTGTGTCCACAGGCGTTTAAGGTCAAGTGCAAGTGTGAGTAGTCCAAAAGATCCAGCATTATTGTTAAACAATATGCTCTATCTATCTAGCATCTAATCTAGCATTATTGTTAAACACTATGCTCTATCTATCTAGCATCTAATCCAGCATTATTGTTAAACACTATGCTCTATCTTTCTAGCATCTAATTTGCATCATTGTTAAACACTATGCTCTATCTATCTAGCATCTAATCCAGCACTATTGTTAAACACTATGCTCTATCTATCTAGCATATAATCTAGCGTTATTGTTGGGATCATGGTTTTTATCCCAAATTAAAGATTGTTTATTTTTGAAGAATACTTAACAACGATCGTTGTCTTTGTGTCCAGAGACGTTTAAGGTCACGTTAGCAAGTGTGAGTAGTTCAATATCTAGCATTTCACAGACTTGTTTAACATTTTTAAGTAACAGGTTCTGCAAGGAAACGTACACTAAATTGTACCTAGCTGTTGTGAGGTAGAGTTGCTGCGTACTCTCTTCTTCCTCGTATATAATAGTTTGTGAGTGTTGTTAACGATGAAACTAGGTGGATTTCAAGGTTTCCAATTACTATACAGTGTACACGTTCTACTCGTGGGGAAGACACTGTAATCAGTGCATTTGCTTCAGGCTGTTCTCTGCTATTGACTACGACCCACAGTTTCATTGCAGAAATGTATATTTCAGTATTGATAATCAGTCGTCTTGTTTTAATAACACATCATATCTAACCGTTGTTGTATACAAATAATTATTCATATTTTAAATTTTTAAATAATTTTAATTTAAGAGCGCTTTGCCGGTTAAGGCATCATCAGTTACTAGACAATCAATAACATTTGTATGAAAAAATAACATAACTTGAAATTGCACAGATACAATTTCAAAGGTCAGCCGAAAATGGTTAAAAAAGACTCTCAATACTTTAGTAATTGCAATTAAAGATTTTTGTTAAATTATGAATTTTTCCTTGATTTTATCTTTAATGAGTGGACAACAATATAAATTTTAGATAAAGCTGTGAAATACAATCGTCTTAATAAATTTAATAATGCATGCGCTTTCAATTTTGTTTCGTTTTTTTCCAAGACGAATTAAGGAGGATGATTTGATTGTATAATTTTCACTAATAGCATAGTTAATATGTGTTCCATTAGTTCATATGTGTCTGCTTTTTTAATCTTATAATTATATATATGTTGAATGTAGAAAGTAGGTTTCACTTGATAATGAGAGAGGTTTTCATACCTATTGAAACGTTGTGTAGTTTTAAACACAATAACCGGTAGAAAAATCCATATATTTCTAGAATGTATGTAAGCATTATTCGATTACTACCATACTCGTAGTTGTTCAAACAATTGACAATGAATTGAAACGTAGCGAGAAAGCATGGTTTATGCAATGTTTACAGGACACTAGACTGATTAGCGCGCAATATTTTGCTTGATTCTATGAAAAAGGATGTGCCAATATAGTACCGAACTTGGCTCTGTGTTTTCGTGTTGCTGTTTTTAGTGCTACCTGCCTGCGAGGTTGGTAGCGTTATTCCGTCTCTTCTTCGTTCTTCTCTGTTCTGTCACTGTGCCATGATGGCGTATTAATTTTTTGTGTCCGTCTGAATCTGTTTTCTATGTTTAAATTTGTCAGTTTATTTATTGTCTACTGCTTTTTCTCATGTAATATGGACTAAGTTTACACTCACCAGCCAAAGGGGTAAGTTTTCTTTGTGTTTTACTAAATGGCCAAACCACGTTGGTGACTAGGCTATTTGTAGGTTAGCGTCCTTATAATCTCAATCCAGTGTCGAGTCTTAATTATTAATTCGTGCGATTGTTTTCTAAGTAATTTTACAAGGGTACTGTTTAGTAATTTTCACCTTTTCTTTGTTTGCTCTCTGATAGCTCTTAGACTGTTAGTCTAGTCCCTACTGAATACTGTAACCTATAAAGCATGAGCTCATTTGCCTTTTGTTATTATGTCTGTGTCTGCAATTTTTTGTGTAAACACCAAGTTAATTTGTCAAGCCATTCTGGGCTAAAACTGGTAGTAAAGAATGTTGTGTAAGAATAAGGCCATAAGCCTAGCCTAAATGTAATTTAAATGTAAATATGATTCTCTGTAACGGCTGAGTTATGAAGGCTATTCTTTCGTTTTAAACCCTTACGCGTGTTCGGTTCTCAAGCTGTCACAACTCTGACTTCGCACTTATAAGGCATAGACCAGTTTGTAATGGGTTTCGTTCTGCTTTCCAGAGGCTCACGGCTTAGGCCGAGACCACATGTACGAGTCCTAATGTGATCTTTGGACTAAATTGGACAACAGCTACGCAGAGATGCTGAAGTACTGGATACTAGCGGAAAGACTGACCGACCATCGCTTGAATGTATCGAGGACTAGCCCACGCAGCTCACTACGCTGAACTACTACTTATATGCCAGATAAGTGTCATAGTGAATATGCTCTGGACTAGAAAGGTTTCACCAAGGATTTTCTACTCCGTCCCCTGCGACCTAGTGACCCAGTGACTTGCGCGTAGCTCCCGTAACTCAGTTGCTTTTGTATTTTTAAATGTAAATTTGCTTAAATCTAGTTGAGAACTTTCCTAATTCGGAACTCCGGACCTGGTCAGTCCTAGAGCGTTACCATTATTAAATTTCTAATTTCTGGTTACTCTTTTACTTTTTCCAAATTGACGTCACGCTAAAATTTTCTCGTTTTGTGTTTCTGTGTTATGTAAGTTAAATGTGTGTTATGTAAAATTGTTCTTGTGTAAGAGTTATATGCTAAACTATTTAAAGCATTCATTAAACAAATTCTAAGGTATTTAAAAATAATGATAGGACTAAAGAGCTAGAGTACTAAATGTACTTGTCAATTTCCCAACTCTAAAGTGAACTTTTAAAGAAATATTGTTACCGTTATTGTTAAGGGCTTTCTTAGTAATTTGTGTGACATAAATATATATACATTTTTCTATTAAATTTTAACTTGAAAAAACTAATTTACTAGTCCTTTTAAATTTATATTGAACATTTAAAGTTTATAATTCTCATTTTGTAATTTTGTTGAAGCTGTACCTTGCTGATTTATTATGTTGTGCACGCTGTATTTTGGTAATTGTTATTTTGTGATTTATGCTAATGTATTTTGACTTTGTCTTTTGTCTGAATTTATGGTTGTTCAATGGATTGTGATTATTGAGGTTATGTTAATAAACTTTGTTCTCTAGTTTTGTGTGGTTCTTTATGCCCGGGTCCACCGTTCTATTTTTGGGATTTCAGCCGTTCACGCTTCCCGAGGGCGGCTGGGTCTCAAATGGTGGCAGAGCGAGTTACTCGCGTGGGTTTAAACCAGTTTAAATGTAAAGTGCAGGTTCAGGTTCTAATGTTTGCACTTTTGTGCAGGTGAGTTAACAAGAGTTCGTCTCTGTAGTGTTCTTCTGTTGGTATCTGTTTGTGCTTATGTTTTGTAGCTTCTCCTTCTTTTCTTGGTGTTCTTTTTACTGTTGCTTCTTTTAGTTCTGTTTTTTTATGTGTTTTCATTGTGGCTTCTTTTGTGCCTCATATGTTTGTTGTGTAGTTTTTCAATACTTGGTGGTTATCAAGAGTTCACTCATGTTCTTGGTCGAAGTGTTTTTGCTAGAGTCGGGTTTCGAGATTGCTCCCTGAGTGTGGTCGCAAGCCCTGTTGGTTTGCAGAGTGAGCTGACATTCCCGGCAGGTCTGACAGGTAGCGTTCTGACAAGCTCGACGAGAGAGTTGAAGTCGTGCAAGGCTAAGTTTGAGGAGTGGGAAACTTGCTCTGAAATTTTTCAGCAGGAACCTCCTGTGGGTTTGAGTAGAAGCCGAGCACTCAGCAAACTTCTGCATCTAGCGAGACGTCTCACTGTTCTGAGTTCTGATCCTGAATTGGAAGCTAGGTACCTGAACTGGGTCACTTCTGCCATCAAGGCTATTAAAATTCTTCTTGATTCTCTCAACAATCAGGAATCAAAGACCAAATCTGTCAGTGCTCCCCCTGGTGAGTCATCAAAGAAGGTTTCAGAGGAGGTAACTGTCACTCTGCCTACTGAGCTACCCAAAGGGAATGCCCTTGTTGAAACACCTTCATTCCAACCCGATTTCTCTTCTTTCAACAAACTGCCCAATCCTATCGCTCCGCTTTTACAGGATGTTCCTCACGTGGACGGGTTGGATGAGAATTTGTTGTTCAGCTTCTTTGAGAAGTTGTACCGTCTTCGTGAGTATCCAGGCATAAGTGACGGGAACCTCCTGAGGCTCATTGTGGCCTATTGTCATGGTCCACTTGGTGAACGACTCATGACTTGCCTAGCCAGGCAGGGAAGCTTCCTGGATTTTCATCGAGAAACTTTAGAGTTTTTCTTGCCAGGGCAGATCAAAGATCGTTTTCGCATCGATCGCTTTCTGAGACCCCAACTGAATCATGAGAGCCTGTCAAATTTTGTCAGTTGTATTCGTCGAGCCAGCCAGGTACTTTTGCTCAACCTCCCCGAAGCTGAGGTAGTCCAAGTTATTTTGCAGGGACTCACTGTCCAAGAGCGTTCTAGGCTTGTCTTCGCTGGATCAGTGACATCGTTTGCTGATCTAGATAGACTTTCGATTCTCTCCAGAAATGTTCAGTTTTCAGACCAGCAGAGAGAAAATCAGGAGAGATTGAGTAGGCCCCATTCTAGAACGGTCAACTCTCTTCAGGTTGCTAACCAGGCGTCAGCGGTTAGGCGTGGGCCCCCTGTTTGCTTCAACTGTGGAGAGCCAGGACACATTCGGCGGTTCTGTCGCCGGGGCAAATCCAGCTATCCGGAACCGCCTCCAAAAAACGGGTAAGGCCCGGGAGGGAAACACCGAGTTCTCCTCCCGGCTTGGAGGGTTGGGGTTGCCTCGGTGATGAGGGACCCATGTCGCGCCGCGGCCCTGACTTGGCTAACCTGGGGTTAGGTGGCGTGTCCTCTACCTGCCCAACACTGAAAATCTTAGTGGGTCAGTCATTTCTGAAGACTCTGGTCGACTCGGGTTCTGCCCGCAGTCTGATTTCTGGTGAAGTATTTGATTTCTTATCTGAAAAGTCTATTTTTAAAAAGGTGGAGGACAGTTCCCTAGTCTGCTGGACAGCGTCTCAATCCCCAATGGAAATTCGTCAGAAAGTAACATTTAAATTTAAAATTGACAATTTTTCGTGGGTGTGGAGCTTCCTGGTCGCTAAGGACCTGAGTTTTCCAGTCATCTTAGGAGCAGACTTTATTTCTAAAACGGGTATGGTTCTAGATCTCCAAATGGGAGTCTGTTATTTCAAGTTTCGACGCCGGGTGTCAGTACCTTTCGGGGAAGTGCAAACCAATCAAACTACTGTTGTTGACGTCAAGGAGACGACTGACCCTTTAGCTCACCTTTGCGCCGCAAGCGCAAGCTATTAGGGACTTGAGCAAGTGTTTCCCAGAAGTGTTAACCCCGAGTTAGAGTAACACACTTGCTCGAGTACGAGATCCGTCTTACTGACACCAGGCCTGTGCGCTCCCACCCGTACAAACTGGCTCCTCCTAAAATGGAAATTTTAGGACCATGATTGATGATTTACTAAAGCAGGGAGTCATCGAGCCATCATGCTCAAGCTACGCTAGTCCAGCTTTTCTTGTCCCTAAGCCTAATGGAAAATCTCGTATGGTCTTGGACTACCGTAAGTTGAATGCCAATATCGAAATTGATTCAGTGCCTCTTCCTGATTTACATTCCGCCTTTGATTGGTTCGGCAAGGCCAAATACTTCTCGGTATTCGATCTGAATGCCGCTTATCATCAGATTAAACTCAAGAAAGAAAGTCGTCATTTGACTGCCTTCTGTGTCCCTTGGAACCTTTATCAGTTCACCAGAGTACCCATGGGTTTGGCAGTGGGAGCTCAAACTCTCACTCGTCTTCTAGACTCAATCTTTGATTTGAAATTCAAATACTGCTTCAATTATCTGGATGACCTCTTGGTGTACTCAGAAACTTGGGAAGATCATCTTGTTCATTTAGAGGAAGTGCTTAAGCGCTTGAGTTCTTCGGGTCTGACCGTTAACCCCGAGAAGGTCAGTTTTGCTCGTTCGGAAATTTCCTTTTTAGGTCATCTAATTTCTTCTCGAGGCGTCTGCATTGATCCGGCTCGGACTCAAGGTATCAGAGATTTTCCTCCTCCCAGGGATGTGAAGGGCATTGCCCGTTTTGTTGGGATGATAAATTTCTATCGTCGTTTCATTCCTAATGTTGCGGAATTGGCTGCTCCTTTGAATGAGCTGCGGAGAAAGGGGGCCAATTTTGTTTGGGGTCAAGATCAGCAGACGTCCTTTGAACTTCTTAAGGAGGCCATCATGCAGCCTCCGGTTTTGTTGATGCCGGATTTTTCCAAACCTTTCATCTTGCAAACTGATGCCTCCTCTGTGGCAGTTGGAGCGGTTCTTTCGCAGGAGATAGATGGTATCAGGCGGCCTGTAGCTTTTGCTTCCCGCACCTTATCGCCCCAAGAAATTAAAGCATCAATTTATGAATCGGAGTGTTGCCGTCGTTTTCGGGGTAAACAAGTTTCGGAGGTTCTTGGAACATGCGGAGTTTCTCCTGGAGACCGACAACCAAGCACTGTCATGGCTTCGCCCATCCCCGCCAACTCGGCAAACTTGGTCGTTGGGTCAAATATCGTCCCTAAATTCAAGGTGCAACATTTGCGGGTACGCAAAGTGGTAGCCGACACTCTTTCTAGAATGTATCACAAGACCGACGACCCAGAAACGGAAGTAACACCTAGCTGTGGGGCTGTGTTGCTGGAATTTCTCTCGCCTTTAAGGATGTCCTGTCCCATCAAATGCTTGATGCTGAGTTGGCCCCTATCATAGCTGAAATCAAGTCCGGGGAGCCCATCCCCATACTTTCTTTCCAGGGCACCCTCTGTTGCAACCAGCGGCAGAGAGGTGGAGCTAGGGTAGTGCTGCCAAATTCTCTCATACCGATGGTCTTCGAATATTATCACTCCTCTACTCGGTGGGCACCTAGGCATTATGAAGACCATCGCTAAGATTAGGAAATCTTTCATCTGGAAGGGCATGGATCGGGATATCGCTACTAGGGTACGAGCGTGTCGCTTGTGTACTCTCAGCAAACCTGCCCAGAATACTAAGATTGGTCTCTTGTCATCTGAGGTGGCTACCAGACCCATGGAAAAATTGTTCATCGACTACGTTGGCCCTTTGGTCCGTAGCAAGAAAGGTAACAAATATCTTCTTGTTTGTGTTGACGCTTTTTAAGTTTGTCTGGCTTTTCCCACTTCGAAGTGCCACGGCACCGCTCACTATTCGTGCACTCAAGACCCAACTCTTTCAGCATTTCGGTACGGTAGCCACGATTGTTTCGGACAATGGTTCGCTTCAAATCTCACTTTCCGCAAAATGTGTTTTGATCTCGGCATTAGGCATGTGACTACCTCTCCCTATTATCCGAGGCCCAATCACTCAGAAAGGTTTAATCGTAATCTTAAGTCTGCTCTCATAGCTTATCATGCTAACAAGCAAACCACTTGGTGTGAAAATCTACCCTGGTTACAATTAGCCTTCAATACTGCCATCCATGAAAGTCACAAAGCCATGCCGTTTGAAATTCTGTTTGGTTTCAGTCCCAATGATCCGTTGGCTAATAGGTGGAATATTGGCGATCTTCTGCCAGCTCCTGGCACCCGCAATGTGCAACGCATGGGACGCTGCCCGGAGAAATTTGATCCGAGCTAGAGAAAGGGTACAGAGGAGGTATAATTCTGGTCGTAAACCGGTTCCATACAAGGTTGGAGAACTGGTTGTGTGTCTAGCTCATCCCACCAGTTCGGCGGTCGACAAAAGAGCTGCCAAGTTGTGTTTCAGGTGGACAGGTCCCCACCGTATCTTGAAGTTTCTCTCCCTGTCACGGTGCGACTGGGCAATCCCCAGAGCGGCCGTGGGTGGAAGGCTCATGTGTCTCATCTCAAGCCTTACCGTGGTCCGTTGTTGTGAGTGGTATTTGCGAATGAGAGGCTTGATCACCCTCTCTTAGCTAGTTTCTGGTTAGTCCTCCGCTTGTCTCTTTTCTTTCGCTGGCGCCAGCAACTTTCAAAGAATTCTGTGTTCTTTGGTTTACGGAGGCTAACCTTTACTCACTGTCTGTCTCTCTGAGGGAGAGTTATTTCTTGAGGAAGAGGCACATTTTTCCTTGTTAGGCGGCATATGCCGGAGTTTCGGGGGGGAGGTTGAGCCAATATAGTACCGAACTTGGCTCTGTGTTTTCGTGTTGCTGTTTTTTTAGTGCTACCTGCCTGCGAGGTTGGTAGCGTTATTCCGTCTCACTTCTTCGTTCTTCTCGATGTTCTGTCACTGTGCCATGATGGCGTATTAATTTTTTGTGTCCGTCTGAATCTGTTTTCTATGTTTAAATTTGTCAGTTTATTTATTGTCTACTGTTTTTTCTCAAGTAATATGGACTAAGTTTACACTCACCAGCCAAAGGGGTAAGTTTTCCTTGTGTTTTACTAAATGGCCAAACCACGTTGGTGACTAGGCTATTTGTAGGTTAGCGTCCTTATAATCTCAATCCAGTGTCGAGTCTTAATATTAATTCGTGCGATTGTTTTCTAAGTAATTTTACAAGGGTACTGTTTAGTAATTTTCACCTTTTCTTTGTTTGCTCTCTTAGATAGCTCTTAGACTGTTAGTCCTAGTCCCTACTGAATACTGTAACCTATAAAGCATGAGCTCATTTGCCTTTTTGTTATGTCTGTGTCTGCAATTTTTTTGTGTAAACACAAGTTAATTTGTCAAGCCATTCTGGGCTAAAACTGGTAGTAAAGAATTTGTGTAAGAATAAGGCCATAAGCCTAGCCTAAATGTAACTTAAATGTAAAATGATTCTCTGTAACGGCTGAGTTATGAAGGCTATTCTTTCGTTTTAAACCCTTACGCGTGTTCGGTTCTCAAGCTGTCACAACTCTGATTTCGCACTTATAAGGCATAGACTACAGTTTGTAATGGGTTTCGTTCTGCTTTCCAGAGGCTCACGGCTTAGGCCGAGACCACATGTACGAGTCCTAATGTGATCTTTGGACTAAATGGACAACAGCTACGCAGAGATGCTGAAGTACTGGATGCTAGCAGAAAGACTGACTGACCATCGCTTGAATGTATCGAGGACTAGCCCACGCAGCTCACTACGCTGAACTACTACTTATATGCCAGATAAGTGTCATAGTGAATGCTCTCTGGACTAGGTTTCACCAAGGATTTTCTACTCCGTCCTGCGACCTAGTGACCCAGTGACTTGCGCGTAGCTCCCGTAACTCAGTTGCTTTTGTATTTTAAATGTAAATTTGCTTAAATCTAGTTGAGCTTTTTTCCTAATTCGAACTCCGACCTGGTCAGTCCTAGAGCGTTACCATTATTAAATTTCTAATTTCTGGTTACTCTTTACTTTTTTCCAAATTGACGTCACGTAAAATTTTCTCGTTTGTGTTTCTGTGTTATGTAAGTTAAATGTGTGTTATGTAAAATTGTTCTTGTGTAAGAGTTATATGCTAAACTATTTAAAGCATTCATTAAACAAATTCTAAGGTATTTAAAAATAATGATAGGACTAAAGAGAGCTAGAGTACTAAATGTACTTGTCAATTTTGCCCAACTCTAAAGTGAACTTTTAAAGAAATATTGTTACCGTTATTGTTAAAGGGCTTTCTTAGTAATTTGTGTGACATAAATATATATACATTTTCTATTAAATTTTAACTTGAAAAAACTAATTTACTAGTCCTTTTAAATTTATATTGAACATTTAAAGTTTATAATTCTCATTGTAATTTTGTTGAAGCTGTACCCTTGCTGATTTATTATGATGTGCACGCTGTATTTTGGTAATTGTTATTTTGTGATTTATGCTAATGTATTTTTGACTTGTCTGAATTTATGGTTATTGTTCAATGGATTGTGATTATTGAGGTTATGTTAATAAACTTTGTTCTCTAGTTTTGTGTGGTTCTTTTTATGCCCGGGTCCACCGTTCTATTTTTGGGATTTCAGCCGTTCACGCTTCGAGGGCGGCTGGGTTCTATGAAAAAGGATGTGCCAATAGTCTCGACAGGGTTAAAATCTCTAGCCCCTGAGATTGATTAGTGTTGAAACACGCTGTATAAAACTGAAGCGTGGAGGAACAGAGGAGGAGGAACAGAGGAGAAGGATCTCAGTGAAGTCAGTGCCCACTTCATTCTCTCCCAATATCCGCAGCACTTTCCTCCTGCAGGATATTTGCGGACAACAATACTTCACTTCACTTCACTCAGTAGATCCATGTTCCTCATCACTGTTCCATGAAACCATCTAAAGCTTTATTGCACAATTATAAGCTTTTAATATGTAATTTTCAAAAATAATGTCCTACTTTCATTCTTCTTCAAGTGCTTCATGACTAATTTATACATGGTTGAAAAGAGACGAAGTTCCAAAGTTTTAAATAGTATATCGACCCAAGTGTTTTATGTATATCTAAGTAATAAATAATGAAACAGAGTTGAGTGAAAGTAAGACATTCTTTTTGAATGACCCTAACCCCATATGGCTTTGTTACCATCGCGTAGGTGGAGCTGAATCCACTTTAATCAAATACTTGAGTGGTTATCAATTTTATTTATCCTAATAACCCTAACAAAATGTTAACTTAAGCTTCTTAAAGGAAGCAAACATAAATATTTTGACATTTAAGAATTTATTTAGAGTGTTATCTTGGAAGTTTCGGAGATTGACGGAATTAATTGGTCCCTGGAAGTTTAGATGTAGTTTTCAATCAAGTTAAACCTAAGTTATATTGGTTTGTCAGAGAAATTAACGAGGAAGCTTGTGTACAAACTTATTTCAAGTTTAAATAAACCACTGTATAAAATGAACATTATAGTGTATCTTACAGTCTGTGGGAGTTTTCATCCTGTTCTGATTCCCTCACAAAAAACGCCTCACCATACATGCAGGGTAAGTTGTTAACATAGAGATGGCCCAGCGCCTAGCTCATAGTGAATAAAAAAAATCAGAGCTACGCATTCTAAGCACCATGATTCAAGGTAAAATTATACAAATCTACTGTGTTTAACCAAAGATAATGTTATGATAAGTAGATCGCGCATAGAAGCTACATGGCTGAGGTAGGGAAATCAACATAGTTCGGCATCCCAAGCGCAGATAGCGCTGCGAAGGAATTAAGAGTCTTAAGTTTGTTCGTTCTCAAAAATCGCACGATTTGATCACATTTAAGTCATTGACATGGGACAAACTCGAGCCGAGGAGGGGAAAAGACGGCGAGAGATGGCAGCGCTCATTGCGCTATTTGTGCTTGGGCTGCCGCAACTATGTTGATTTCTTGCCTCAGCCATGTGGCATCTATGCCCAGTCTACCTACCATAACATCATCTTTGATAGCACTTATAGTGTATTGCAAACTTGATCCAAACTGCTGTCTTTGCTTTTCGTCTTAAGTTTTGTTTTTAATAAACACATACCTTATAAATGTCTAAAGAAAGGTTCCAACTGTCCGGAACTTCTCACCGTTTGTCGTAGATAAACAAATAAATTAGCATACAACTCGTTTCAAAATAAAAGAGCATATTTAATATCATCATTACAGTCCAACTACATTTGATAATGTAAGACGAATGTCTAAAGTTTATGTTATTGTGGTTTTATGAATTCGATATGCGCGCCACCTGTACGAAGAGCTCGGCAGTCGAAGCGTCAATTTCTTGCCGTACGAGAAACAAAGCTACTAGGGTGATGGTACTTTGAGTTCTTGAATGATAGCGGGCGAAGTTAAGACATAAACTCTGTCTTTTATGAAGCTTTAAAAATAAAAATGACACGGCATCAGGTCCCATGACCAAGGTCAAGTGGGGGCCAAGGCCAAAAAATGAGATACATTCCACCTTGCGCTATTCATCGGTTTGGAACAGTGCTGTTGCGAAATGTTTAAACTAGTCATACGAGTAATCTTGAAACATGTTGTGTGTGTCTTTTTTATATGAATATAAAGATATTATAAGTTATCTAGATAACAACTTCCTTTTTTGCGATGCAATTGTACTTATTCTTTGCAAATAAACTTTTTAAATTGTTTAACTGTAATTACTATTTTATTGTTATACCCTGTGTAAATTGGTTTGTAATGAGGTAATTGTTAATCAATCTTCAGCAACACCTTCGTTACGCTTGAACTATTAATTTGTATTTAGCAAAATCTCAAAAACAAAAACGATTTTCTTGAGGAGACGTCATTTTTCTAAGAACGTGAGTGCAATGAAAATAAATAGACTACACGAAATCAGCTAATGCAATAAAACGTCCTTCTTTGTAATATATGTAAATAAATAAAAATTATTCTTATGAATAATTGTTGTGTTATACGTATTTTAAATAATTTCTTTCTTTTTGAAACGACCTGTATATATTTGGAAATTAAATATGACGAGTCACTTAATCTTTATCTTTATTAATCTTTCAGTTCCCTCTTTTCCAGTACCCATTGTTTACATGACAAGCAATACTTAGCCAGGAAGCACTGCATTCTGAACAAATGTTTTTCAACGCAACATTGATTATTCCGTTGGTAGAATGTAATGGGGTTGTTTGCTTTAGGCTGCTACATGCTATTAACAGAGACCTATCTCCCACACACAACATTACCTCTGCCGTGCAAATACAGGCTGTTTCCCTCCCTGCAATTCTATCTGCGCGGATACGCTTTGAAAACAAATCATTCAGCGCTGGTCTAAGTAGTATTGAGGAGGTCAAGTAAACTGTCTCTAACATACTTTAGACTTCACGATTAGAACGTTTAAATCAAAGATTATGTTATGCTAGGTAAATTCCTGGCCGAGGCAGGAAAATCAACATAGTTCGTCAGCCCAAGCACAGATAGGGTTGCGAGGAGATTCTTTTAAGATTCTCAAGAAGAGCCACTGACGCACGTGTATTCTTCCGTTCTCAAACATCGCACGATTTGGTCACATTTAAAAACGTCGACATAGAACAAGCTCGAGCATGTGGAGCCGAAGGAGGAGAAATATGGCGAGAGATGGCAGCGCTATCTGTGCTCGGGCTGCCGCAGCTGTGTTGAGTTTCCTGCCTCGGCCATTCAGCAACTTTGGCCAAACTACCTACCATAATATTATCTTTGTTTTCAATTAAGGACTGTTAGATTAGTGGCGAAAAGTTATCTCGTAGCAAGAGTTCGAATCTCAAAGTTTATTGAAACCCTCCCCGTCGTGGGTTTGCTTAAAAGATGCCGTTAAAAATGATGCCGGATTTTGCTTTAATGTTTTTAACTATCGGCATGATCCTTTCAAAAGTTAGACCGTAAATGCACTTTTTAGAGCTTGGAAACATTAACTTTGAGGGTCAAGTAACACCGGGTCAAGAGATATGTGTCTCCGAGTAGCGATTGTCGCGCAGTGCGACTTGTGAGAACTGTGACTTGTGAGAACTGTGACTTGTAAACTAGTCACGAATATAAAGAGATGGAAATGTAAAGCTAAATTAGGGCAATTATTTAACTGTCTGACGAGCAACGACTCTTCACTTATCGAAACCTTTCACGAGTAACAACCATTATTAGCTCACCAGAAAACTAAAAAAGAACTAAACACAAACATTTTCAATTTCACAACCGTTGGTAATCGTTGTTGACCCCATGACCCCCATCAAAAGGTGGAAGAATAGAAAAGAAAACCTGGTCCATTCATTGGATTAACGATTTTGTTGTTCATTAGATTGGATTTCACCCGTATGACCGGCAATTATACTTAAAATAATACGATACTATTTACAACCGTAAAACAGTATTTTTTGTTAGATACTTACTTTTAGTAGGAGTACATCTAGTTTGGCATGATATTACCAAATGTAATGTTTCTTAATCCACACTGTAATCAATAATTACTCGTATTGCACATACTCGTATATGATGATAACTCTTCTCCACACACACAGATGTGCGGTGCTTGTGAGGAACCTAGTTTACAGATATTGTAAATGCACATACATGTTACTGTTATTTGAATAGATTATTTGAATTTAATGGACCAATTATATCCAAATTGTTTATGGTTTATGACTCCCAATTTAATTGGCATTTTGTTTTCATTGCCGGTGAGCACTGTATTAACTACTGAACATTTTTATAGTCAAAGACTCTAAGTCAATTCTTAAATCTTCTTAAATTTCTTAAATCCGTTCTTAAAGAAAAAACATTTTTCGTTTCAAAGTTACACACTACGCTACAATTCAGATAACGAGTTAGACAGAACATAACATTTATCCCGGGTTCTGTCAGAGGGCTGTAATGGATTTGTTTGCTTTGGGCTGTTGAATGCTATTGATTACAACCTCTATCAATAACTGGTCATATCGAGTACTCTTCAGAGTTTGGAACTTAAACCAACAACTAGGTTAGTTTTCTTCTTGTATTATCAATTTTTAAGATATTATCAAATTTCCTTTGGAAAATTGATGTCAAATTTAAATAATGATTTTCCATTAAACACATTACTTCGCCATCTTTAGAAATCCTGCTTTAATCACTAACCTAATACGATGTTTTTCCTAACAAAGTTTTCTCATTTCGAAGAATTGAAACTTTTTAACGGTATAAGATTTTAAGCAAACTCATTTATGGAAGGAAGTTTTAGTTTTTAGCGCTTTCTCCCAGTCTGTTGCGTAAAGCTTCGTCTGTACAATAGATTTTATCTTTCAATTACAACAGAATCAATTATCTACAAACACTAATTGATTAGAATTAAAGTGTGTTCATTCATAATATTATTATTAGATATTCATTCCGTCAGCATGGCAAGTCCCAGACCTGGGACCATGAAATGAGCACCGTATTTTTGAAACACTTTATTTACGTATGTATATATGTGTGTACTCTCTCTCATTGTTGACCGATTTTTATAACAATTGGTACAAATATTTCTTTTGTAGATACTCATATCTCGGTCCAGTTCGTTAACCAGCAAAATCGGACTACCGGAAGAGCCCTTTTAGGGAGGGAATTTTTACCAAAAAGGCTGTTTCAATTGTGTAAAAAGAGTACATTTAGTCAATTTCCACTAGGGAATTTCCCGAAAAAGAGGCATGTCACTATAGATATTGGTCAAACCACAGAATTATAACATTGAGTTAATTAAGTATTAACTATTTGCGTAATTGGACTTATAGCGTAACATACCGTGATAATTAGCTAATACAAAAGTAACATATTTCGCCGTATACTTAACTGAAATGTAATATAATATTGCTTACTTGTATAAGAAACTCGGTCAAAGTGGACTGCAGTGTGATAGGTTGACATACCTGTAACAAAAATAGAATAGCTATAAAAGTTTGCTTTCATCACACGGCGTTTAAAACTATGATTTTCTGTACTTATTAGTAGCTAATTGTAACTATCTAAATTCTAGTCATATTCTATAAAAATTAATAAAACAATACATCAGTTTTAGTTTAGAATTTCAACTTTATAAGAAGTCCAAGATATTCCCCATCAGCAAGTTATAACTACATAATATCCTCCGAAAAGGCTAAGTTTTCAATTAAATCACTAAAACACGGTGTTTTTATTATGCAACTCAATTTCCAAACTATAGTAAGTAATTCTTCACTATTAATATTTGTTCAATATCAAGTTTGCATCACTAGTTTCTTCGCTTCAATATCTATTAACCCGATATGTATTCTTACAGTAATTTGGTGGTTTTAGTGTCTTAAGTTGATGATAATGATAAACAAACGCAATCATGGTCTTAGCAAAGATCTAAGAGTGATTAGGATCTAGGAGTTTATTAATGAACATAACTTAAGAATGAGATCATGTTCTTTGTGTCGTGAAGCGTTTGTAGTCAAGTATTGGTATGAGTAGAAAATTTGCCTTTGTTGTTTGAACTAACATATCTTCATTCAGTACAGCGCGCCTTCTGATTTGTTTTCTGTTGCCTTTTTAATTAAAACGTTTAAAATGTCTAAATGAATGTTTAAATGAAATATTTGCTTGGAATTCTTACACCTGCAAACTTTATCAAGAATGCCTCTGGACACAAAGAAAATTATCTTACTTTAAAGTATTCTTCAAAAATAAACACTTTGGTATTTATCCATGAACTGAAATTAAAATCCATGACTGAGTGTGTTTTACAATAACGTCAAACTAGGTAAACAAACCAGTTAATAGAAATTGAATTGCGAACAAACTAGTATTGCAAACTTATGAATGTGCATACAAATTTATATTGTATATTAGCATTTGCCGTCAATAAATAAATAAATCAGAACAAAACAAATTGTAATGGTTCTTGCCGTTGGGATGTAAAATAAAATAAATAAGTATATATTGTTCGTAAATAATGGCTTAGTATAGTTTAAAATTTGGTTTCCGTCAAGAAAATAGCCTGTAGTTTCTGTGTTGGGTTTGGAAAGCAATAAGAGTAATGAAGAGTTGTAGGACGGCATGCTTATTGTCGTGGTCAATTCAATCTCAGCACAGCAAATACTTCCATCTTCATCTCTCATAGAGCAAATATACTAACTTCGTGCCTGGAGTCCCACGTCTCCAGGATATCAACTGAACACAGATTATTTGTTTGACGATGTGAACACATTCCAAGATTAAAACATTATTGTTTTAAATTAACAAAAAGTACACGACGATTCAGGATCTTGAATCTGACCCTGTAGGAGGAAATTAACCATAAGACAAAACATTAGTAAAAGAGCTAGCCTACAAGTAATCAGCGCAAGCTGACCATTCACCCTACACCAAATAACATTAGATTTTATTCTCTTTTTCTTCCCTTTCCCGATAAACTTTAATCTTATAGCAGCTAGCCTAAAAAACAATACAAGAACCATACGAACTCAAAAACAAATAGAGAAATCTAATATGGCAAGTGACAGCTGCACTGACTGATTGCCTGACCAGCCGCCAAGAAGGCTGGCTCGGAGCAGTGAACGACCAATCACAGAGTGAGTCAGAACGACCAAGTGTAACAGATATCACAAAAAATACCTATTTATGCACAGTCAATAAAGGGAATTCTTCTTTAATGGAAAGTGTTGATGAATTAATCAGGATTTTCCTAACAAACTAGTGTGAATTGAGATCCTCTCCAAGATCTATGGGCCGAGCGAATGTACAACAAAGGGCTACGTGGAGAAATGAATCTTTTTTTGCAAAGGAAATTGTCTTTAATTTTTAAAGTAAGAGACTTATGAAGCAAGGCTCGTAATCCATACCGGTGTATAAATAGTGCCTGGTGAATGATTGAAACTGTTGGGTCTAGACTGACATTGCATGACTGGCAACGTGAAGTATGGTTTCGTGCAGACATCTGCTCTACAGAATACTGCACTATACTTCTTCAAGCTGGCTTTCTTTCTTGTGCCACATTCGTATACAAGGTTCAAGAGAGATATAGACCATGTTTCAGCTTACACAATACGCGAATACAGAGTGTCACAAAAATGTGTATCGCGCTATGCAGAACTGGATTCTACATACAAAAGTAAGTCGAAAATGACCAGTAACATTTCTTTATTTCGGCTTATGTTTATCCAACTTGTCAAATTTCACAATGGTGGCCAATTAAACATTTCAAAATCAAATTCCAATTTGACTTCGTTTGACTTTGAAATGTTAAATTGGCCGCCATTTTTAAATTTAATAAGTTGTATACAAAATATTTTGGTGAAACGTTATTAGAAAACCAATTAAGGTTAACACCAAGTTTTACAAACATATCTCAAAGGGTTTGTGAATTATGCATTTTTTATTTACAAATGGCGGATTACGTCTAAACTAAGCTGAAATTAAAAAAATGTTACTGGACATTTTCTTCTTACTTTTGTGCGTAGAGCCCGGTTCTGTATAGTTTACACATTTTGCGGCACCCTGTATGTGTCAACACATCAATGTGTTAAATGAAGTCATGAGTTTTAAAAGTAATTACACATACGGTCGTGCCATGCTGATGGGATGCACATAACATTTGTTCAAAGGATTCAATAAAAAACTTTCAGCCACAAGTGAACCTGCTGAAAATCGACGTATTCAAAAACATCTTACATAATGGCGAGCCTTTCTAGCGTTTAATTAAAACAAATGGACTAGGAGCAGGAGCGGGAGCGGCCGGGGTCGACTGATTTTGATTTATTGGCAGCATTTGACAAACTCATTAGCCCCGCTTTCCACACAACACATCATCACTGTGACAACTATTTGTAACAGGTTCTGTGCTTCATAAGAGTGTTTGTTAGATGAAAGCAAAGCCAAGTAGATTGCTCATAGTTTCTGAATAGCTGAGGCAGGAAAATCAACATAGTTGCGGCAGCCCGAGCACAGATAGCGCTGCAAGGTAAGTCTTTTAGAGTCTCAAGTAGAGCCACTGACGCACGCGCAAGTTCGTTCGTTCTCGAAAATAGTACGATGTAATCACATTTGAATCATTGACATAAGAAACCTCGAGCATGCGATGCCAAGGGTAATACTCAAAACACTGCATAAAAGACGTATAAAAGGTATAGAGCAAAAAAATAATATTTGGATGTGAAATTTATAGCAGCAGATAATATTGGCTGTATGAAGTGGTAAAATGTTATTACAGTATGAGCCAAAATAAACAATACTGAAACTTTATCGGCTGTTGTTGCCTTGCCGATCAACTGTGACAAATTTTGATTGTTTTAACGTCTTTATGACTATTATAAATATCATGTTCGAGGTGTTTTTTTTTTGCAAACATGGTGCTAGCTACTGCAGAGATAGCTTTAATCATAGAGCATTATTTTCGTTCATACGGAGTTGGACGTGCAGGTGGGCCTAGTTTGTCATACACTGCAGCATTAAGCTTTTAAGAGCATTTCCACAAAACCCCACTTAATAATTTTGTAATGATAAGAGTGTGCACGAGTTTCAAAGAAAGGGTTTTGACCTAACGGAAGGGCTATTATTCAGGTCACCCAAAAACTGGAAAAATGACAATCAAGGGAGAATGTTGCAGCAATAATTGTTACAGTCACTGAATAGAAGCCTGAGGCGGACGTCTTTGAAAATGAATAATGAAGTTAATAAGCAACACGTCGTTGAGAACAATTTTTAGAAATATCGGAAGATTCGAAAATATTTTGTTAGAATCCACCATAGAATTCTAACGTTATTTTTGACCTTAGTTAAAAATTACCAGATACGTAAGAGGGATGAAAACCCCCATCTTCAATAAAATGATACAAGATGTTCAAGCACGATTTGAGTCTTGCCGCAAACTAAACGGTCATATTGAACGTCTTTTGAACTTATTTAAATATATTTAAATTCCTCTTAAGTGTATATCTTGTTAAATCACTGTAAACACAATCTTAAAATTTGAGTATTGTTTATTTAGGCGCATACTGTATATTCTGATGTTGTTCAGTTACATACGTCCAATAGTAAAATCTATAAACACTCGTAATTCCCAGTACCGGCTGTTATTTTTACAGTCGTTTATTTCCTGTATTTTGTTTGAGGAATCAAGGAAGGAATCAAACAGGACAGTATTTACCCAATATGTGTGTGTTTACCTGCCCGGATTGGATTGGTTCAACAATAAATGTATGGACCGATCATTTCCCCAGGGAAGGTACAATGTTCTATATTATTCCAGTTGATATTACATAGTATTTTCATTTATTTGAAATTACTCTTGGGGCAACTTACTGAACGCAACTCGCCTAAATTTTTTAATGTACACAATATGTGGCTTTTTGGTTCAAAACTATCAATAAAATACGAAATAATAATGAAGGGTTTTCTTCATTTACATGAACAATTATATGTAAAAAAGTTTAAATTTGTCTTTGTTTAACGAAGCAAATTGTTACTACAAAGCCCTCTCTACCACTCAACCTCGATCTTTACCTAGGGTCGCCGTCCAGTCATATTACAAATTGTACGTGGGGACTGCAGGGATCGAACCCGCGCCACCAGATCAATGAGCTACGTAGTCGTGCAAGATACCAACCCGCCACGGATCCGCTAATGTAGACCACTTTTATTGTAAAATGTCATGTAAACTCTACCTTATAAAGTATTTGTCTCTTTGATTGAATTTACATAAGTTCCACTGAATGATAATACTGTATGATGTAGCAAAACTTAAATAAAAGTTTAAGAAAATAGTTTACAAAATAACTATTGCATTTAAAACAGACAAATAAATTTAATTGTAAGCAAATTGTTCCATTTCTTGACTTGCTGTGCATTTTGATATTTTATTCGGTAACAGTTTGTTATTGTGATTGCCATTATTATAAAATCCATCTTGTTTAATTTGATGGGAAAGTTGCTTCAACAAATGTGCTGAACTCGTATAATTTTCGAAAGATGTAAGATGGCCAGAGAACTTATTATATACATACAATAGTTAAAGTTTTAATAAAGAAACAGCGTGTTTGCTTTTTGTCATGTTTTTCAATTCCATTTCCCGGATTCGAAGACCAGCGATCTCCCCACGTATGTAATAACAACGGTTTTACTTTGTAACGAGTTTGACTGAAAATGCAAACAGAATATGTCAAAAACATTCACAAAAGGTAATAAAAACCTCATTAAGCTCAGTGTACTGTTGTGGAAAATGTAAGTAATTTAAGGCGGAATTAATTTTCCGTTGCCAAACTGTATTAACAGCTGTTTTGATTTGGCTTTAATTAAACTTCGCCAATGATTGGCAGGCGTTCTCTGCGCTGTTTCCTTTGCTTGGAATTCTCGCTTTTACTCCCAATACATTTCACGTGTTTACATTTCTTTAGCCAGAACTATTTATTTAGAATGAGTCACATTTACAAATGTAAAACGTACGTATGTACGTTACCAACACCGCAAAATAACATGATAAATACATTCTTGAAGAAACATGAGACAAGTCAACATAGGTAAGTTGAAACATAGGTAAGTTTCAGAGTTTCGATCAAATAGTTGAAAACCTGCAATGATCCATCAAAAAGTGTCAGAACGTGGTGCTAATACTTTACTCAAAACTGATGACCTTCCAATACACACCGTGTGAACCCATCCATTCTCAAACTGAGAAACTGTGACACAATGGCATTCGTTAACATAGAGATTCCAGCCAAATGTTTCATGCGAAATTCATCCCGTCAGCATGGCAAGACAGGCCCGTGATCATGAAACGAGCACCGATTCAGACCTCCCAGAACACGTTTTGAGTCAGTTTTCAACACTTTATTATATACACATGGATATATGTGTATTGTGTAACCTCCCTACAGTTCAAATGTTCCATCATATTTTCATTTGGTGCAAATGTTCCTTTTGTAAATATCTATCTCGGTCAAGTTCCTTAGCCAGCAAAATCGGACTACCGAAAGTCCCCTTTTTTTGGGGAGGGGTTTTCACCAAAAAAGTGGATTTAACCATCTCAAAACACTAATGTTCATCCGACTAATGTAGTGTTACATATCGACATACACAAAATTGTAAAAATGCATCGTTTTGAAATGGCAGCCAAAAGGTATCCGAACACCAAAATAAGTATCCGATTTCAATGACATTTGAAATTTGTTTTCTCTTCATGATACGTGCCAAAAATAAAGCTACCTAAGTCGGAGGCCGAAGGCTGAAGCAAGGCTATAAGCTTAGAGTAAAAATGGTCATATAACAATATGAGGCCTTGGCGAACAACAACATCAAGCGCTCAATAAGCAACTCAGTAGAGAATACTCCTAGTTACAATTTGAAAGGAGACAGCTAAAACTATTGCGTAATTTTAAGATTCTGAAGTAGGAAGAAGTATACGTTTAACAACGCTTCTCACGACAAATCACTGATTTAACACTGATTACGTACTCAAAGCATTAGCACTCGTCCACAGCGGAGAGTGAATCTGTTGTTGACGGCTGTTGTTAGTGTCTTGTCGAGAAGTGATTTGCAGCATCAGACTGTCCTCGCTCACACAGCTGCTCACCAACACTATCTTAACATTGCCGTCGTTACGGTCTCACTAGCTCACTCAAGCTCCTTGCTAGCTTCAACTGTTTCACGTTAGTAGACATAACGCATGTCTTTACGTTTCCAGCAACAGACTGAGTGCCTTTGCTGACAGGGTCCAACAATATTAGATTGGTACCCCAAAAACCCTCTGCAATTACGATTAAAAAGGTCTGTTACACCCAAGCAAAGATTATGATATAGTAGGTAGATTGCGCCTAGATAAATGGCTGAGGCAGGAAAATCAACATAGTTGCGGCAGCCCAAGCACAGATAGCGCTACGAGAAAGTCATTTTAATAGTCTCAAGTAGATGCACGCGCAACTTCGTTCTCGAAAAACGCTCGAATTTGGTCACATTTAAGTCATCGTCAACAGACAAATTTTTGCAGTGGAGCCGAGGGACGAGAAAGACGGCAAGAGAAGGCAGAGATGTCTATGCTTGGGCTGCCGCAACTATGTTGATTATCCTGCCTCAGCGATGTAGCGTCTATGTGCTATCTACTTACTGTAGCATAGTCTTTGATCCAAGTTACTCTATAACCACTTGAATATCGAGCTGTAGGATAAGACTCGCACTACTCATCGCGCTTTAGCAGACGGAAGTCACCATGACTGGCTGAAATGTAAATCACTCCTGACTCACGTAGAATCATCATCATCATCATCATTAACAGCTAGAGATGTGTGACACCACAGACACTGTGTGCATCTAACTTACATAAGAACTGAACTTACATTTCAATATTAGCTACTACCAAAGATTATGCTATAGTAGTTAGATTACACATTGGTACCACACGGCTGAGACATGAAATCAACATAGACGTGGCAGTCCAAGCACAGATAGCGCTAAGAGGGAATTCGTTTAAGAGTCTCAAGTAGAGGTCACACGGATCACTTAGCTTAGTATAGTAACACTGATTGTTTGACATTAAACATATTATACAATTTCAATACTTTGCAGGACTTGAATCTGAAGCTGATGTTTACCATGAGCAAGTGGTATTTAGAAGACTATTAGCTCGACGCGGGAGGAACGCTGTTTTGAATAATGGATTAGCCTTAATGAACTGTAACAAAATATCGTATATAATACAGTTGGGAAAATATCTCTGGAAGATAAAATATGCAATGCTACAAAACTATATGGGTAACAGAAAAGTAGCAAATTTTCTTCTCCTTAACAATAGAGATAGAGAGAACGAACGAACTTGCGCTTGCGCCAGTGGCTATACTTGAGACTCTTAAAAGCATTCCCTCGCAGCGCTATCTGTGCTTGGGCTGCCGCAGCTATGTTGATTTTGCGGTCTATGATGATGGATGTTGATGGATCGCTGGTTCATTCTTTTTCGAGGTCAAGTTTGATGCAATGTGCTCTACAAACGCAAATATTACTATGAAACCTACCGTGAGGTTTGCTATGTAACTCAGTGACCAATATCTTTGTTATGCTTTCAAATACTGTTTTTAATCCAAACCCGGTTCAATTTTACCTGATAAATATAACACCCAATGACACCGGCCACAGTACAATGCTTGCAATGCTTGCATGCGTCCAAGACTTAAATACTGATGACGGCGTAGTACGGAGTAATCTACCCACATCTTTCCTACGGATCAACGTTGTGGGGTGGTTGCTCAAATGCAAATTTCTCAAGGATTTTCGTTCTCTGCAAAAAAACGGTCCGGACGATCGCGAAACTTTAAACAAGAAAGTCGTGCAGGTCATCATTCAAAAGTTTAAAAACGTTGACATTACCTTGCCCCTGTACTCTTGACACCTGTTTTAATTTTAGCTCAAAATGCGACCCCATAAGAGGAAGTGATATTCACTCTTATGAAACTAGAGGCAGGGAAAACTACCAAACTGTTAGGCACGGAACGGCAGTTCATGAACGTTTGGCGTCTCAGGTAGGAGTTCAACTTGTTAACCGGCTACCAAACTACATCAAAAGTGCTCCAACGCCTAAGGCGTTCAAAACTCGTCTAAAAACAATTTTGGTCGCAGAAGCATTTATAACCCAGACGAGTTTATGGCACATAGCTGGGAGAACGTGGAAAACATTAATTGAAAAAGAGCAAGAGTAAAGAATTCGGACGAATTAGTAAACTTCATATATTAAAAATAAGGTCAACCATAGCATTACATGTAAATTTTTCCGCAATCAATGATGTATTTACTATATATAAAAATTATGAATGACAGCTCTCAAAGCTTTACAGTTTATGTTTCAGCCCGTGTTTAGCAAAGGCTTCGTCCGTTCATTATGAAGGTAAGCTCTCTATCATTAAGCTCTGAGGTAAATGACGGCAGGAAAGTCTACACCAGACACTGATTGTTACATCCAGTATCTGATACAATCCAGTATTACCTAACCAAGCGGTTATTCCAATTCCACCGCTATAAAGCATGTTGATAGTTCAACAAAACTCATCCAAGGCTGCATGTACTATAAATTATAGTAACATTTATCAATATCGAGTTATAATTTGCCTTCAACACTCGCGTTTGAAAATAATCCAATCATTCGTACCTTACGTCCCCTAACATAACGTTCACAAGGTATTGCCATTCTGTGGACGTTTTGCAACGATAGAATAGACTTAAAGCCAATAAATCAAACTTCTATAACCCAAAACACGCCAATATCTTAAAACTACCCAAGTTTAATTTTTCTTTACTTTTAATATGGCATTATTTTGGTTATCTTCAGCATAAGACACATTTGAGTTCCATTAGGAGTTACAAAATACGTTTAAAAAGATTCACCTTCGAGGAGAAATTATAAAGTAAAGTCTAATACTGGTCACCTAGGCCTACAACTTGGTATTCACTTAAACACTTAATAATAAGAAAAAAGTACAGTTTACCCATACTCATGAACGACATGGTTTTGGCACAAATTATTTTCATTAGGTTTGGTTTATTGTGAGTGGTTGTCCACTGTTCCGAGCCAGCCAATAAGGCCGTCTACTGGCTGGTCAGGCAGTCAGTCAGTGTTCAGCTGTCACTGGCAGTGGACGTGCTTGATCTCTCTATTTGTTTCTTAATTTCGTTTTTGTACACGTTGGATTGTTGTCTGGGCCAACTGCTATAAGATTAACTAGTTTAACGGAGGGAAACAATTAAGTCATTACTTAAACAATTAACTTTTACCTAAAGTTTTTTGGTGATGGCTGACTGGTCAGCTAGCGCGACTTTTAGGCGAGGTCTTTTCCCAATGTTTTGTGTTATGTTTAAGGTTACTTTTCATTTGAAGACGAGGTCAGATTCCAGATCCCGAAACGTTGTGTACTTGTTGAACGATGGAAAACGTCCGTAAAAATATTTCAACCTCAGAAATTGTACCATCGTCAACAACACACTTCAAACAAAGGAGGTTTGGTTAGTTCATCAAAACCCCGTTTTTGAGGAAACTCGACCTAAACCTTAACCGTCTTCTTGGATCGCATTTACGTAACACTTCCAGCCTTTACACTAAATGTGAAATTAAATTGTAATTTATGTGCAAACATGAATAAGAATATAATGGCTGCTAAGTAATTAATACGAGCGAGTGTTCCTCATATGCACACTTCACTTTGACGAACTTGCTGATCGATCGGTTTTCTCGTCCAATAAAAAGGTGAAGCTAAGTAAGGTCGGCGCGGCTGTTGACATTCTGATAGAGATATGAGGACTGAGGAGGTAAAGGCCAGCACACACGGTGCTAATAAAGGCGCTTTTACACGAGACTCATCACTTGTCTTTGCAAGTAAAACTTCTAGTTAAAACTTAGCTTAGTAAAACAATGAGCAACATTTGTCCATTAACCTCAAATACGTCAAAATGTAACCATAAAAATCACAATCGTCTTTAGTTTACGTATAAACCAAGTTGAAAAGGTCTGAGAAAATAAAAAGGCGTGGCAAAGTATTTTGATTCACACGTAAGTTTCATTTTACTGTCGATATACAGGGTGATTTTAAATTGAGACACATAATAATTGGACAGAATTTGGGAGTGAGTAAATGGCCAATCAATTACTGTGAATTAATCAATAAATCAATCTGTCCAATAAATAAATGTATTTCTGCCTAAAGTTTTTCATGAACCATCAGAGGCGCTACACTGAAGATATGAACCTGGTTCATGAAAACCTTAGGCAAAAATGTCTTAATTAAACAGTTTATTAATTCTAAAATTAAAGTTTTCCAATAAAAAGTCTAAGAACTAATTTGCAACAGAGAACAAAAGGACAAACCAAATATAATGTAATAGTAGTAGATTACGCATAGATGCAACATGGTTGAGGCAGCAAAATCAACATAGCTCGGTAGCCCAAGCACAGATAACGCTGTCATCTCTTGTCATCTTTCTCCCCCCTCGGCTCCACATGCTCGAGTGTTTCCGAAATAGTTGGCTTAAAATATGAGCAAATCGTGTGATTTTCAAGAACGATCAAACTTGCGCGTGCGTCTGCGGCTCTACTTGAGACTCTTGAAAAAATTCCCTCGCAGCGCTATCTGTGCTTGGGCATCCGAACTATGTTGATTACCATCTATGCGCAATCTACTTACTATAACGTAATGTTTGCATTGCCTTGCTTGGTAACATCTACTAGTACTACTCACTAGTATTCACATTGCACAGTGGCTGCGGAACAATGCTACATTCACTCACTGGTGAGTATGTATTGTATTGTATTGTTGTACATGACATGACTTGTCACTGTGCACCTCGCAGTGTCTTGGGTGGTACAAGGACGTACGTTATACACCTATACCTACGTAGTACCTGCCGGCCAGTTTGTGTGTCGTCTCACAACAACAATGTAAAATAAGCATCGTCTTGAAACACCTCACACCTACATCATCTGTTTTCATCAGATCTTTTTGAAATCAGTTTTTTTAGAAATCTGAAAATTTACTGCAGTGACTTAGCTAACCACTTTTTCGAAAGTTTCACTAGTTTCATAAGAAATTCAAATACAAAATGTCTTTATTTGTTGGAGTTGTGTGCGGTTTTATGAGTGAGAAAATGGAAATTTACGGAGCCACTGAAACATGTAATACACTTCAAAACCAAACTTACTTCAGGAAAACCAGGTAGAATCTGTAGGCATGATGTGTCCCAAGAAAACTCATGTTTTTACATAGCTTATGGACAAAATTCAAGGTCAGAGCCACTACTGCGCACACTTAAGGGGCTGCCTCAGAGAAAGCCTGAATACGTCCGCCCAAGGAACACACGACACCGCGTATGTAACAACTGGCTAAACAACAACCTTCTTTCAACTAATGCGGCCTATCTGTCGGCAGAATATAGCGTATAAAGCAGTGAGGCGCAGGTACTGATAAACCAATTTTGGTTGCATTTAAAACAGTTCAAAGCCCATTTGTTAACCAGAAGTATTAAGTTGTAAGTGTTTTATTTTGTAATTGTTTAGTTGTATCATTTTCAGTCTTCATGATCACTTATTAGTGCATCGAAACAGCATGTACACCGGTAGTTCCCAACTTAACTTGTAAAAGTTGTAACAGTTGAACATTGCCATGTTCCTTAAGTACAAAACCTTAATTCATAAATATTTAACGTGAAATACAACTCCCACATTATGCCATTCTGTAAATAAACTTATAAAAGCAACAATTTTTAAATCAGATGAGATTCCACGTTTAATATCAGAGAGTTTCTGGATTAAATACAGCCAATATGCGTGCAGTAGCCAAGCAAGCGTCGCCAAAGAACACGATTTGAAAACATACTCAAAGCTATCGAATTGCTCTGTAATAGGGGTAGAGTTCAAAAACAAAAGGCAATATCTGAAAATTGCTTGAAATCCGAGAACCAACAATTCCCTTTGTCATAAGTCAATACATACTGTTCACTGTGTAGGAATACGATAGGTTTGCTCCTCGAGACATTTCATTTTGTTTGCGAGTTAGATATAAGTTGGGAACTTGATATCCTTTCTTAATCTTTGCTACCATTTGTGAAGCATTGATACGTAGTCATCGCAATACTCTGCTCTACTTAGCCTTGGGTAATTCCGTATATTTTAGAGTTCATTATTTAATCCTTATTAAAACTTACGTAACTTATCTAACACAACCTAGCACATTACTTATAAACGACTGCCACGATAACAAAAGTAATTAGCTCCGAAAGTTTTGAATTTCTATAAGGGTGTTTTACAATACAGGGTCGCTCAGTAAACTTTGATGTATTTGTTAATCTCATAGCTTGGTCAATTTTTAAGATAAATAATTAATATTGGACCTAAAATAAAGACAAAAAGGGGATTTCAATTTAATGTCCATGTTATAAAAATAATATCATGCATGTCCATTTGATTCGACGCAGTTTACTAATTTTTAATATAAAGCTCCGTCAATCGTGTTCAATGTTTTCCAGGTTATCTCATATGAGGCATCCCGATCTATCGCCTAGCAATTTTTTCTTATGGGGATAGTGAACAAAAGAATGTACAAGGAAAAAAGTTAAAAGAAAAAACTTAACTTAGTAGAAAAAGTTAACGTTAGAGAATTTGAACAGGCAATCAACACAGAATCTAAATACTCGTACATTCTTTAATATTGAACAGCGCAAGACGAAGCTTTACTGAAAAAGGAGCAAAATGCATTGAATGAAATATGTATTAATGTATATACAAATATACATCATAATTATGCATAATGATTTCAAAACATAAACATCGCTTAAAAATCTTTCGTTTTTCCTTTTATCTAAGACCAATAAAAGTCATTTTTCTAAAAATATGACCAACCTATGACTTTTTCAAAAACATCAAAGTTCACTAGATGGCCCAATTTCATAATAAACTAGCAGTACCTACAAGTGGTAAAGGTAGGTTTGAGGACGGTGATGCACTGAAATATCAAAGGCCTAGATCAGGCCAAAGAAAAGGTTAAGTAAAGGTTCTGGTAATTGAATTGCCTGTTTCTGTATCTAAAGAAATGAACGACTTTAGAGTATTCTAGGCTACCCACATCGATCTTGTGGATTGACTTTGTGGGTTGCGCAAAGGCAAGCTTTTCAAGATTTTTCATCTAAAAAACAAGCAGTACGAACCATCGCAAAATTGCAAAAACCAGAGTCGTGCAGGAAAGCATTTAAATACCTCAAATCTGTTGACACTCCCTTGCCTCTACAATACAAAGACTTGTTCGAGTATATTTTTAAAAGAAAATATAATACCAAAGAGGTTTTACACACACTGAAACCAGAGGCGGGGACAACTATCGACCTGGGAGACACAGGACGGTAGTCCATGAGCGCTTACCTGCTCAGGCAGGTGTTCATCTCATCAACAGATTACCAAATTCGTTTAAAAACGCACAAGTGCCCAGGGCATTCAAAGGTCGTCTAGAAAGTGTGTCCACTCAAGCTTTTTACAACATTGACGAGTTTATGGCGTTTAATTGAGAGACCTTGTAATTGGCTGACCGACTAGGGGCTAGAGTGGGATAATTCGAATGAATGAGAATGAGAAACTGGAAAAATTGTATATATAAAAGGGACTTAGATGTGAGGGTGAATGGAAATTTTCAACAATCAAACTTTTCTGACAATTGCCATCCATTGTAAAATATTTTGCAATAAAAATTTATTTATTTATGGAGAGCCTGTGTGTGTATTGATTGCAATAAAGAAAGGGAGTGAGCAAGAGCACAGTGTTGAATACGGAACATGTCAGGTGTCACAAGTGAACAGCGCTGATGAAGCATTGTCTCAATGAGTCTACCTTGCCTTGACACTACCAAAGATTATGCTATGGTAAGTAGATCATTCATAGATGCCGAATGGCTGAGGCAAGAAACCTAAGCAAAGAAAGTGCTGTGAGAGAATTCTTTCCCACGAGCAAGTTCGTTCGTTCTCGAAAATCGCACGATTTGGTCACATTTAAGTTATTGGCATCGGACAAACTCGAGCATGTGGAGCCGAGGGGGGAGAAATACGGCGGGAGATGGCAGCGCTATCAGTTCTGTGCTAAATGACAGTTCAACAGTTTTGTTAACAGTTCAAATTTAAAATTTGGTATTAAGAGGCAGTACACTGTACAAATAACACTTCTGGACAAAATCAGCGCACCGCTTGGTTTTTTCTCATAATTATAATCAAATGTCTTTCATTTCAAAATTAGAATGTTCAGGCCAAATGCAAGAAAACATTTAATTTAACTAAACAGCACAAGTAATTTTTATACAGTATAGTTATAATAAGTCAAAATGGATTATACTAGTATTTCTTTATGAATTGTTTGATATTTTACCACTGTTGAGTTTATTAAAAACTATGGTAAACGTCCGTAATAATATTTTAACCTCAGATGTTCTGGGGGTCAGGATCCGTGATCATTTTTTAGTCCTGGGTCTGGCCCTTACCAGGCTGATGGCTTAAGTATCTCATTTTTCCGATGGTAACCGATAAAACATTATGAGTCATATTTGACTAGACAAACTATGCAACATAAAAAGGTATCATTCAAATAACGGAAGAGAGTATATAAATGGTGTTCGTAAAGGGGTGTCACACTTGGCAATGTTTTTTTTTCACAATCTAAATACTAGTTACTGATTTTGCTAATCATTTTGATAGTACAGTACTACTAGACAGTAATTACAGTACAGTAGCAGACTGTACCTTTGAAACATTATCTAGCCTAGATTGAAAAAGTGCCTGCTTCGATAAGAAGAAGTAACTCAAACAATACACTAAGTCAGTTTCGATTACAACAAAAATAAACTACATCAAATAAATAGGCTCTACAGTTATTTCAATAAGTAAGGCGAAATAAATTAAAAGTCAACCAGCCCGATAAAAGTACTTTAGGTTTACAGCGATATTTTTATTGAAAGGCTGCGCAACCTACCTAACGTTGTGTAATTAATATCACAGAACAATAAAGGCCGGCAGGATTTCACGACAAAATATAAATGTAGGTACAGACCAGTCTACTGCGAATCTCTCTAATATAGATCAACGACTGGTCACTTTTAGACCAAGGCTAGAGATAACATTATTCTATTTGAAGTTACAAACAAATTAAAACAATGCCCAATATCGAAACAAAACCATGCCTACATATTTCCACCACAGGACACTAAACAATAAACTAGATTTAAAATAATAACGAATAACACAGGTCACACAACAAGAGTGTATATTTTACGGAAATAAAAAGATGACAACAACATTGATTCATTATTGATCGATCAGCTAGTTTCAGTCACGGGACACAGAGTAGTGGCTAGGGACAGACCGCAAGGAAATGAAAATCTTTTTGAACTAACTATAATATTAATACGAAGTTGGCTGTCGTGTTGCAAAAGAATTCCATTATGCGTTTTAATGATTTTAAATCGTGACGCTTATTTAAGTACTGTATTTTATTAAAACTGAGAATTTAAAAATAAGACAATTGTATTTATTTAAAGGCAAACTTTATTTACTATTGAGTTTGCTGTAAGGCTCTTTATGTTTTATCGTATGCCTCGCCGTATATTCGTAAATTAAGTTGCAACTCTAAAATGCCATACAACAGCCACCATTGGTAAGTTAGATTATACTGGTAACTTTTTCCACGGATGGTCTTACTTAGATTCAAACCTAAGTTTGGGCCAAATCCCATAAGTGGTGTGGGAGAAAAGAAATAATTAGTGTAAAAAATAAAACGGTGGGTATCTAACAAACGAATCGTCTCTCGATGAAGCATTATTTTTGCTTTTATTTTTATTTTAACACAATAAACCTAACCCCAAATTTTTTGACACCATCTATACATGGAACTGTGGACTATTAACTTGTTCTTCCCGTTGTAAGAGGTTTATCAAATCAGACTAAGCAGTTATCTTCATCTTGTCTACTAGATACTTGAGAAACACTCATCTTACCTCTTATCTTACAAACAATTCCACTGATAACGCTGCTGGTTTAGGACTGATAATATTTACAAGCCATGCTCCAACTTTTAATAAGACATCAATGCTCTTAAAATGTATGGGTTTTTAATAATGTCTTACTACCTTAGTACAGATGTATAACCGGTAAATAAAAGGATAATAGTTACTGAATTACAAAATAAAGAGCTACATTCATTAAATCATCGTTTGAAGGGTATGGTATTGTATTGGTTCTTTTAGTTTTCAGTTACTTAATCCGGTGGAGATTTGTTGAATGTGTTTAGAAACAAAACAAGCTTAGGCTGCTTTAGTTGTTATATCACCTTTGTAAAACCCCTACACGTATTTGTCTCTTGTAAATATTTGAAGACCCAAGGCGAAAATACTGATTAAGGATCCGTTTCAGTTGTCACCTCAAGGAAAGTCTGATTCCTGAATTCATCCGCTCAAGCAACACACGACAACGCGCACGTTGCAACTGGCTAAACAACAGGCCTTCTTTCAACTGATGCGGCCTAACTGTCAAACCAAGCTTGCAGAGGTTTACGGCAGCCTCTTTTTCGAATTTTAAAACCAATTTTACACTACTAATCATGCTATACTTTGAAACTAGAAGATTTACTAACACCTGTATGGATCCAAATATTTTATACGTTGTTCACAAATATACTTTGATAATTGAAGTTTTACTGTTTTGCAACTCAAATTTTACAATTAAAAAGGCATAATCTCGAAAAATCGCTCTAAACGCGGGTCGGAATATTTTTCCAAATAAGTCATGTTAAATGTAAAAATTATATTGAAAGGTAAACAATGTGTATAAAGACTTGCATTGAAGTGCCGCTGCGCAGCTGAGACGGACTCTATGCCGCCAGTTGTGACACAAATTGAACATACAGTAATTTGACACTTTGCTTTAAGACACCGACCACTCTTAGAGGGTATGTCAAGGTGAATATGGTATGAAGGGTGAGTGTGATGATGAGTGTAGTCTTCTTACAAACTATGGCCGATTGTTCCTGGGTACCCGATAATGAATCAAAGCCAGTATCACTGCTCACAGGCAAGACTGATGACACTACTTGGAACTGTGGTGTTAACTCAGAGGAATCTACCAATAGCATTGTTCAATGTTCAATGCTTCACTGATTGAACACAGGGTTGATGTGGTCAAGAGTCAAACTAGTCTTCATTATCGTTCGGTTCATCTTGTTCAGGTCTCAATGTGACTCGAAACTGCAGTACAGTTTAAATTACGAGCCAAACCATGTTCAGAAAACATATCTGTTCATTTGTGTTTTTACGTGAATTATATTATGTTAGCTATATTTGGAAAATTAACACTGATCAATGCGCAAGATTATTACTTGGTATTTATTTTATAAATTAAAAGTGGTGTTTTCCCCTTAATTTATACCGAAATTCATGAAAACTAGACGCACAATGTGACCTGCAGATGCTATACATACAATAGTGTATATCCAATTTTATATTAAATAGCGAAATGAGACATCTTTTATGTAGACTTGTGATCTATCTTTTTTTGTCTATGTATGCGAAGAGTACAATTTTACATTTTTTTCATTGTAATACAGGGTGGTTCAAAAAAAGGTACTCGCCATTGTATATTAAGTATTTTATTCGCTACACAAAACTTACTTTATCTCTAAACTAAATTGAGTGGATTAAGGGTTTGTCAGCGGATCCATGGCAGATGGTATCGCGCGCGACTCCGGAGCTCGTCGCTTCGGTGGCGCGGGTTCGATCCCCGCAGTCATCACTTACAATTTGTAATGTTACTATGCGGTGACGCTAGGTAAAGGTCAAGGTTGAGTGGTAGAGAGGACTTCATAGTCCTAACTTCGCCTCGTTAAATAAGAAAAACTTTACCTTTTTTAAATGCTCGACATGTTTTCCGCTATAGAGTATGACATATTCCATACGTCTTAATATGTTTGCAACCATTCCTGAAACGTTCTTTAGGCGACCACCTCAAAAGACGTATGAAACATATCACACTTAATGGTGGAAAATATATACTTTATACACAATTAATTTTGTATACCTAATGAAAGAAATACTTACCATAAAATGGGGAGTATCTTTTATACCACACGTTATACAATTTTGTAGAATTCTGTAACTTAATTGTTACTCAATTCTTGATTCTAGGTCAGGCTCCAACTACACTGACGGCATTAATATCTCATGAACTTTAATCGTGCAAAATATTACTAGAAAAAGGCGGACACAGCACTTAGTCGTCGTCTCTCTATCCGACACACATGATATACTCGTATGATGTCAAGACGTTGAAATAGCTTGAGTAAGAACCTTACAATGAAAATACTTATTATTAGCATCATTAATCGGTAGAAATACGTGGTTAAAAGAATAATTGGAATTCAAGCAAGCGACCAAGAAACATTCAGATATATATAAATAACGGCTTGCGTACATCAATCTACACTGTACACAGTTCTGTGTGTATTGAGAAGCGGTACACTTACAGAGTTACATAAGAGGTAATTACACGACATTGCATCGGTAACTGATGTACTGCAATCAACACTGTCACACACCAAACATGGCTGAGGCAGGAAAATCAACATAGTTGTGGCAGCTCAAGCACAGATAGCGCTGCGAGGGAATTCTTTAAGAGTCTCAAGTAGAGCCACTGACGCACGCGCAAGTTTGTTCGTTCTCAAAAATCACACGATTTGGTCACATTTAAGTTATTGATATCGGACAAACTCGAGCATGTTGGGCCGTGGGAGGAGATTAAAAACTCTCTCGTAGCGCTATCTGTACTTGGGCTGCCGCAACTATGTTTATTCTCCTGCCTCAGTCATGCGCCGTCTACCTACTATAACAGTATCTCTGCACACATTTAGCTTTGTTGTGCAATACCCGCATAACTGTTCGAACCTGTCCTCTGTCATCAGTGTTATCGATTTCATGTTGTCTATAAAATGTTTAATTAGCTGAAGCAAAGATTGTGCTATGGAAGGTAGATATTACATAGATGCCACACGGCTATACGTAAATGTGCCTCTATGGTGTTAACGGTATTTAAATTAATTTCCTTTCCTAAGTCAGAACATTATTTGAATATTTTTAAACGTGTCCCCTATTGCGAAAATACACAACAAAATTTGTTAGGGCGCATTCTACAATTACTGTACGGTGTCATTGTGGAATTTTTGAACCATAAGAGTATGTTCTTATTTAAACGACAGTAAATACTATACTCTTAAACGAATATATTCGCTTACCAAACTCAGATACAGTATATGTACATGTACAGGGTGTAGTGTGTAGTGTGAGATAAAGCTACCAACAGCAAACATGTGGTGCAATGTTTGATCAACTGGGTGTCAGCGAGGACAATAACTGTTGCTAGTTTCTACAAACCGTTAGTTTTCCTAATATAACATAACTTTAAGCATTGTGGATAAAACACTGCACTTGTACGTACTACTGGCATTTACTACTGGCACGACTACTGGCACACTCACAAACTTCCCGTGTATAAGTTGAACAACAAACAATTCAACTTGTCAGCAACTTTTCATGCGAACAAATCAGACTTTCTGGCAACTCTTCAACATGAAACTGCAATGATCTGCTTTTAAATAACCTAAAAGAATACTTGTGATAATCTTCAACTTTACTTGTGACAGATTGTAAGAAATATATTGTTAAATTCATTAGTAAACGCAATTAGCTGCTCGGCCTGTTAATTTCTAGGCTAGCGGTTATAAAATTAGCAAGTTAAACGGAGGGGAAAAATTAAGGTTTTTTGGTGGTAAATGACTGGTCAGCTTGTGCCGATTACTTTAAGGCTAGCTATTGTCTTAATTAAACATTAGACAAAATGAAAACAAAAGCCAATACTTTCAAGAATTTAACTTGCGTGGCATTTCAATAGCAAGGCTAGCATCTTCGGACAACACAATCTTAGCCTTGTTAGTGAAAGACCTCGCAAGTTAAATTCTTGAAAGTATTGGCTTTTGTTTACATACTGTTTATTTTTTTATTTATTCCCATACTATGGCTCAAGTTTTCTATTTCTTGACTTAATGTTATATTTTAGTTTACTTTTCCCCTGAAGTCGGAGTCAGATTCCGAATTTTGAAACGTTGTGTACTTTTTGTTCACTCATAAACTATGTAAAACGTCCGTAGTAATATTATAACCTTGGAAATTGTACCATCGTCAACGACAAACTTTAAACAAAAACTACAGATGAATAATACACTAAGTGATTGACCTAATCAAACACTTTCAACTTTACACAAATCAACGTATTATCTATCACTGAACGTGAGTAGCCTAGTTAACACGATGAGTTGCTCGCCGCTAGTACACCTCGCGCACGCTTCGTGTACACTGGCCTTAGCTCACCTTTGCAACCAGGTCAAGAAAGAAAAGGCAATGGTTTAATCTGCTACTGGAGACTGAATGTGTGTTGAATTCTTGACGATTATGTGGACGATTGGCGATAGTCAGACGCAAGAAACTGATTACACAAGCTAGCTGTAGTTGTTAGGAATGTGGAAGTCGACTGTGACAACATCTTCCAAGCAATGATCGACTCCTATTCGATACTTGTTGGATTTAGTATCCGGATTGGTCAAGTAGAATCAATACATTTTCACCTTTATGTCTGAGCAGCATTCTAAGAGTAATATCAAAGATAATGTTATAGTACGTAGATTGCGCACAGAGGTCGAGTGGCTGATGCAGGAAAATCAACATAGTTTCGGCAGAAAAAATGTAACCCCCTTACATAGAAAACGTAAGTTAATAGGATCAAATTCAAAGCCATGTGGCATCTATTTACCTACTATAACATTATCTATGAGGTAACCCAGGAACTAGGTTGACAGTTGTGTACATACTGTAGGCCTACTGCTAATGGACGCCCATCTCCATATCCGTGGTATCAGTATCAGTTATCAGAGAGGTTGATAGAGTGCAGCAGTGGCAGCGCTACCGAGAAACCTGATTCCGTCCACACACCAACAGTAACTGGTTAAAAACATTAATAATCTCTACAGGTGAAATCGACCGAGATGTGTCCATTTATTATGTCTTGCTACAAACAGTAGCCCGTGGAAACAGCTGTTGTGAAATTATAAGCCCGAAATACTTCAAATCACCAAAAATAATGTTATGGTAGGTAGATCTCGCATAAATGCCACATGGCTGAGGCAAGAGAATCAACATAATTCGGCATCCCAAGCACGGATAGCGCGGGAAATAGTTTAATAGTCTCAAGTAGAGGCCACTGACGCACGTGCTAGTTTGTTCGTTCTCGAAAATCGCACGGGTTGGTCACATTTAAGTAATCGACTTCGGAAAACTCGAGCATGTCGATCCGAGGGAGAGAAAGAGATGGCAGCGGTCACAGCGCTATCTGTGCTTGGGCTGCCGGAACTATATTGATTCTCCTTTCTCAGCCATGTGGCATCGATGGCCCAATCTACGTACCATAACATTATCTTTGGAATCACTGGTTCCTAGATTGCGCAGTTATTAGCGGATTTTCTTAGGGAATAAGTTTATTCATTTCTATCCACGAGTATTCGTTAACCAGTCAAATCGGTCAACCGGAAGTAGTATTGGGGAATACACATGTTCATAATTTCAGTTTTGTTGCATAAAACCCTATTTTTGGGAAACGCCTCCACCAAAAGGGAACTTCCAGTGGCCAGAGTTTGCTTGTTAAAACTTTTGATCTAGATATTTACAAAAGAAACATTCCGTGTAAATCAGACACCAAATTCGACTTGTAGAATATGTAGTCTCAAAAGTCCAAAAGAATGGTTGACTATTCTCCCTAATACCGTGGACTTTTAAAACACTTTATTTAAAGATGGTAAACTTTTAACATAGTTTTAACAGAACATTTAAGTTTTTCCTGTTGCGTTTTCGGCAAGAAAATTATACAACCTATCTTTATTTCCTCATAAGCAGGTAAATTGCGCATTTTTTGAAAACTCTATTTTAATTAAACTTTATTTTGATGCTCATAGAACCATTTACCTTATGTACATAAGTCATGTTTACTATATACATGTGAACAGGCCTACAATTCAATAGCCACTGGCCAAGTCTCTTCAGAATGAAGAAAACGCACGTTTAAGAGTGCGCTGCAGTGACTGTAACCTTGAATTTCGTCCCATAAGAACAATGTAAAAACACGCATTTTCTTGTTACACCTCACGCCAACAGTTTTCATTGTATATTTATGAAAAAACATTGGTTTAAAGTAGTATTAAATATTTTGTGACTCCGCTGAGCCGAATTTCTATTATCTCACTCATAAAACTGAGTGATATATATAACTGTAAAATTTGAATAAATTTTGTGTTTGATTTTTGTTGTTTTGTACTATGAATTTATGATACTACTAGAATTTCCAAAATTGTAGCTAGCGGAGTCACTGTAGTACATCGTCATCGCTCAAATAAACCCCCTGATGAGAATTGTAGGCGTGAAAGGTGCCTCAGAAAAAATATTATTTTTCATTTTTTTTATGGGACAAAAACATTGTTCTTATGGGACAAAACACAAAATGGTCGACAGGAACTGACGACAGTTACAACAGGATTGAGTCATCTACTTTGCATACGGTACGCCAGTAAGCCTAAGCCTAAGCCAGCCGCTGTCTGGAGTGGATTTGTCAGTGATGTAATATTTTAATTGGATGAGTTGGAGGAGATATCTGAGGATAATTGGCTGTTGAGTTAACGACATTCAACATGGCGGTCAAGGACACAGTTCTGGATCACTGCCGGGCTGACCAAAAATTTACTTTATTTAATTATATGGAGAAAGTAATGACACAATGTGTTAGTCGTGTACGTGTCACCATTAACGCGTTTGAACATACACGTCTCGTACCCCCCTCCGTAACTTTTGAAAAAGGTTATATAAACAAACTTTGGAGGATGTTTTATATGAACCTAAAGGTTTTTACTTACTTTGCGTCACCGACCCCCACGCGAAAACCGAGAGAGAGGGCCCCATAAATATTTGAAATACAACCTCCCCCGCCCTAGTGGCACCTCAAAAGAAAGGGAATTTCAACTCAAATTCAATGACGCAAAAACTGTTTCATCTCAACTCGTTTTTTTGTTATACCCATTTAAAGATTACAAGAAATAAGGTTTTTAATGCCACATTCCACATACAATAATTTATTTTGAACTACAAATTTTACTTGAAAATACTCTAAAGGAAACATCACAACCCTACGACATAATCCCATGGAAACAAAGTTTGTAAAATAAATTGTACGTGTATACTGTAGTAGCATTTGAAATCAAAATTCTTGTAAATACTCGTATTTCAATGGTTATAACAAAAAAACTAGTCAATATAAACATTTTGCGTCGTTAAATTCGCGTTAAAGAAAGCGAATTTCTTTTGAGGTGCTTTAAGAGGAGAGTTTTTTTTAATTGGGGTCCTCCTTCCCCCACGGGTTATGGGAAAGTACGTCAAAACAAACTTTGGGGTCCTATAAAACATTCCCCAAAGGGGTTTTCTAAATATTTCCTTTTTCAAAAGATTAGGTTGGGGGGACATTTAAAACTCACTGCGTATGTTTTCCTTTGTCAGCACATCAGGAGACGGAACGCTGATGAAAGTCATACATGTTTCAGAGTAGCCTAGATTGTGTAGTGAGGAGTGTGTGTTGAGTGATGACTAGCTATTGAAATACAACATCTTAACTTAACTCGTCATAATAAGTTTACTTTAGAACCTAGTCATGAAATATACTCTTCCGTGGTTAAACGATTTCCTCCAATTCCAGGAAAGTCTAGCAGACAGCTTGTTTGTTTTTGAGTATTCAGTATCTCAGATATTGCTACATACGTGCACTCGCATACAAGTACTGTTCAGTGTTACAGTGTCATACCTACTGTACTTTCAACAGACAGTAAAGACGCTAAAGCCGTTACTTCCACTACCGTATCTTTATAGACCATTATTCAATGGATGACCCCGTTAAGTACTCGTTTGAGCCACCGGTCTAGCTTACCGCACATTTCTCAAGCTTTATTGACATTTAAAAAGATCGCAGATTGGTTTATACCTTACTTACGGCACTGTTTCATACCTTCAAAATATAAAAGTCAGTTAAAAGTGCAAAGTTAGTTTCAAATATAAGTGCGGTATAGTAAAATTATATCAAGGATGTACGAATGTGCAAGGCATTTAAAACTTGTCTCAGAAACTGTTTGATCGCAGAAGCCTTTTATACGAGTAGTCCAGACGAGTTATGGCACTCGACTGGCAAAGCTACAGCATAGGGCTGGAGTGGAATGGTTCGAGTGAACGTTGTGTGAATCAAACAAATTAATTACTATAGAAATTTGAAGAAAAATGTTTGGACCGAACCGGGACTCGAACCCGGTCTCCCATTTTCCGGGCGGTTATGCTGACCACTACACTATCTGGCCCAAATATGTATGCCTTCAAATTTGGAGAAGTACTTAAATCTGAATGTTTATCCGAAACATGTGACTGCCAAATAGTGACTTTAAATCAACAAGCTGGAAATATTACAAACTGAATTTAAACACTAGGTCAAACTCGTAGATCTTAAGTGTATTTGTGTAGGATGGTGTAGTGGTCAGCATAACCACCCGGCAAGCGGGAGACCCGGGTTCAAGTCCCGGTTCGGTCCAAACTTGTTTGTCTTCAAATTTCTTTAGTAATAAATTAGCTATTTAGCGATTATACAAATTAAGATCTGAAAGAAATTAGTGTTTGAACAAATTTCGATGTGAGAGTAAAAGCCAAATATTTAGCCTTAACAATGACCATTGCTATGCGAATGTTGTTCAAATGTTTTGTAACAAACAATTTATTTATCTTTTGTTGTATATTTATATAGCTGTTATAAACCTGACTGTGAAATGTTTTCTTGAATATACAAGTACGAAGAAAAGCTAGAAGATAACACTGACAGATTTATAGTGAATTAAGCAAGACATCTTCCGCTTCCGGTACGAACATCACTTACACTTAGACAACTTTGTAACTCAAACACCTTTCCCTCGTGTTAAAGACACTTTGGCCCAAAACAGAGATTATTAAAGTTCAAGTCAAAGATTATGTTAAGGTAGGTAGATTGCGCATAGATATCACACGACAGATGCAGGAAAATCAACAAAATATCGACAGCCGAAGCACAGATAGCGCTGCGACGGAATTCTTTCAAGAATCTCAAGTAGAGCCACTAACACAAGTTTGTTCGTTCTCAAAAATCACACGAAAGATCACATTTAAGTCATTGATATCGGACAAACTCGTGCATGAGGAGCCGAGTGGGAGAAAGACGGCGAGAGATTTCCGGAAACCAGAGGAGATTTCCAACACGTGTACAGAGCCCGATTTTTCCTAAGTTGTTCAATAGGTTCATAAATAAACTTTGACCTTATTCAAGTATTAATGCTTTTCAACTTCTCTTTGTACACGTCTTAAAAAGCATATTTTCGAAAGAAAACGTTACATTAGTGTGTCAGAAAACCGCTCTAGTTTCCAAATATATTATGTTTATTAATTCTAAAATTATTTTGAAAGTTGAAACAGACGGGCCTCCATAAGCCCTTGCATTGAAGTGTCGCCGCGCATCTGAGGCGAATTATCCAAAATGACATTTTGTCATAACCAGTAACATGTTCTTAAAATAAAATATTCTGATTGTAATAACACGGGGACAGTCCAGCAGCCGTAATGTCTGGCACAAGATAAGTAGCCAAGTTACTTCTCTAACTGGAATTAACTTCTCTGTTTCTTCTCTACTTGCCAACTATTCTTGGCTCTAAGTACACTGGAACCTTTACATTGTCTGCTACAACTTTATTAATCGCTGCGCAAAACTGGCGCTGGCCGGTTACATTTTTAGCTGTTTTGCAAAATTATCGTGTTACTTAACTCTTAGCCTTTGGCGGCCGGTGTCACAACTATAATCTAGTTCTTTTAGTTTACACCACGTCAAAACGTTATAATAATCAGCCTGAGATTTTTCGGTCTCGCTGAGGAGTACCATCTTCAGTCACTGATTGGCTGAAGCTGAGCTACTTGCTGTCTGTATCCTATTGTTGGCAGGGCTGCCAACCGTCCATTGGAGCAGGTAATGTTCAATGAGAACATCGACAGTTGGTATCCCTGCTCCAATGGAGGATGAAGGTCTCAATTAATATACATTATGTTCTCTGATTAGACATATACGTAGTTTTATAAAAGCCACTGGTTTTGCTTGCAACGTGTTGACAATACTCGTATGTGCCGCCACAGCTGTTAGCAAAACGAGTAAACAAAATCAAGCGCGTAAGTACAAATGCTGCAGTATCACTTCTCTGGAAATAGAGAAAGCAATAGGACAGAGAGATTTACAGGTCTGAGTGTATATTTTCTGTTGGTTTCAAGGTCGGCTTTGTGTATCAGAGAAACAGAAATAGTGGCCAGTGGTTAGTAAACAGCGGCCTGTAGACACATTGATGTACCACGTAATTAGCTAATGTAAAACCCACATCTGTGTTCTGTGCTCACCAAACGTATTTCTTCGTTAAATGCTTAGTAAAACTTAATAGGATTTAAATAATTATTCATTTTTAAAATTTTCATGAAACTTTTACAAGACTTTGTAAGTTGCTTATTCACAAGGTCCGTAACGTCTGTATGGAAAGAAAGAACAACACAAATTGAAATTACACAAATACAATTTACAACGTTCAGCCGAAAATAGTTATAAAATTTCTTTCAATACTATAGTGGTTAGAAATTTTTATCGAAGATGTGTGTTAAATTTTGAACCTATTTCTTGATTTCATCTCCTATGAGTGGAATAAATTGCATTAATACAATTTAGTTATTTGAAGGCCAAACTATTCATGTAATTAACATGAATAGAGTCAACTTATTGTATTAGACTAGTTGACACTATTCATGTTAATTTATTGTTAACAATTTTGAATAAAGAATATTTGAATTGAATTGAATTGAAAAGGCTGTGAAATACAATCGGAATAGTCATGCGTGCAAATATTTATATTTATATATATATTCCTTGATCCTTGTCTCAACCGGCCTAAAAATATGTCCAAATAAACCTTACTTCTTTCACAGTCAATTTTACATACTGATTCTTTGGTTTTGTTTTTAGTTATGTTAATTGGCTTCTCAAACTTTTTGTTTAAAAAACTGTTCTAACATTGAATTTATAATTTATTAATCGAATATTTTCTGATAACCCTCCTGCTTATGGTATTACAACTGTTCCAATTGGCTTAACTCCAATTAATGCAGTTGATTATTGTTTGGTTTTCTTTTAATTGCTTTACTTTATTATCTGTGTGGTATGTCGATTTGTTTTTATTTAGATTTTTAGGTTATTTGTAACTCAAAAGTGTCAATTTCTTCTTGTTTTGCATGGTTTAGGTCTGATTCTGTAGTTTGTATCAATTAATATAAATGATGAGCTACATTTAGTTTTACATGCTGATAGTTAGAATTAAAGTTAATAAAAGCGTTTGCCTAATGATTGTGATTCGCCATATGGTAGGCCAAGGTTGGGGTGAATCTTTACAGAACACACTGTATTTGACGTCTAAGAAAAGTTGTTCATTGAGTATTTAAATTAAATTAAATTGCTGTCAGCAAATCATTTAAAGTAAGCCATTTCTAACATGTATTTTTGTTTTTTCGAAACCTTACTATTGAAGTACAGAACATTGAAAAAACTTATCATAATATAGACTACGCTTACAATTTAAAATATACAAGTCGTAGAAACATTCGTTAATCAACCAACTCTTTAACTTGGTTTAAAAATAAATATTTTGTATTCAAACGCAAAATCTTGAGTTTGTTGTGGTAGTTTATTTAAAGGGTTTCTCCCCATGAACACAGGTTTTTTTAATACTTAAAATTGTATTGTTCATTAGCAGTTTTAACCTTGTATTATATTTATGGTTAGATATCACAATTACCTAATTTTGCTTTACAACATAGAGAATTGTTTCATGAATATATATACTTGACACTGTGAGTACTCTGTTAGGTTTTAACATTTCTCTGCTAGTTTTCTTTTAACTTTATGTTCAATATACTTCACAGCTTTCTTTAGTAACAAGGTTTCCTAACTATTTTTGGATACCGTTATCAATGCGAGGTTCATGTTACCGAAACCCACCGAGAAGAATGAGTTGTACAGCTTCTCACCAAATCTTGATATTTTGCAAGCAAGGCGTAAGCAGAGCAACAGTTTATGCCACCATTCAGATACGTGTAAAGGCATCATCTCTTCGCGTTACTATAATGAGCCGTCATTTCTAAAATATCTTTTATTTATTGATAAAATTTATTTTTATTGATGTATAGCTACTACATTTTTAACACGCTAGGTCAAAATTAAAGGTATGTACTATATATTGGACGATACAACGGAAGGATTAAACTTTAATAAATTACCTTTTGTGAACTTGCAAATATCTAAACTGTGAGAAGTGGCTAAGATCCTGATCAGAAGTGATATGTAACACAGTCACAACACTGACACTGATAACTGATAAGAGTGGGCAGGGCGCGAGTAAAGAGACTCAACTCAAGCGTGACACGATGTGACGCGAGCCGCTGACACAACTGCACTGCCGAGGCGGCTCTCAGCTCTGCCCAAGCAACAGGTGGGTCTAGTGGGGGGGGCATCGCGGTGCCCTCCCACCACATCCCGGGGGGGGCTACGTGTTGATCCTCATCGATCTCAGCCACAGGTGACGTCCTCTGGGTGACACTGACCTTGTCCTTTGGGAGGTTACGAGTTTCATCTAGGGGGCCTAAGGGACTTTGCGGCGTCCCCCCTACATCCGGTAGTGGGGGCTACGTGTTGATCCACATCGATCTCAGCCACAGGTGACGTCCTCTGGGTGACACGGACCTTGTCCTTTGGGAGGTTACGAGTTTCATCTAGGGGGCCTAGGGGACTTTGCGGTGTCCCCCCTACATCCGGTAGTGGGGGCTACGTGTTGATCCACATCGATCTCAGCCACAGGTGACGTCCTCTGGGTGACACTGACCTTGTCCTTTGGGAGGTTACGAGTTTCATCTAGGGGGCCTAGGGGACTTTGGTGTCCCCCCTACGTGTTGACCCACATCGATCTCAGCCACAAGGGGTAACACTGACCTTGTCCTTTGGGAGGTTACGGGTTTCATCTAGGGGGCCAAGGGGACTTCGTGACCCCTAAATCGGGGAGGTGGGGGTTACGTGTTGATCCACATCGATCTCAGCCACAGGTGACGTCCTCTGGGTGATACTGACCTTGTCCTTTGGGAGGTTACGGGTTTCATCTAGAGGGGAGCCAAGGGGACTTCGCGGTGACCCCCTAAATCGGGGAGGGGGGTTGGGGGTTACGTGTTGATCCACATCGATCTCAGCCACAGGTGACGTCCTCTGGGTGACACTGACCTTGTCCTTTGGGAGGTTACGAGTTTCATCTAGGGGGGGCCTAGGGGACTTTGCGGTGTCCCCCCTACATCCAGTAGGGGAGGCTACGTGTTGACCCACATCGATCTCAGCCACAAGTAACGTCCTCTGGGTGACACTGACCTTGTCCTTTGGAAGGTTTACGTGTTTCATCTAGGTGGGGGACTTAGGAGACCTCACGATGCTACTCTACTAGAAAGATTTCACTACGCTCATAGCCTCAGACTTACGCGGTATTTTACTGCATTTACTACATATCTTGAAAGGAAAACGTACTGTATTTGAAATGACATTAAAATCGGACCACTCATAACGCTGGTACAGCGAAAATTACTTTTATGGCCACTATTTCGAAACGTCTCAATGGATTTTCATAATATTTGATACATTGGTGTGTACTAACAAAACACAAATTTATTTCAAATTGCATTGAAATATGATAAACTGACTCAATTTACGTAGTTAAAACTACATTTTTTGTTTAAAATAAACACTCTCACAAAAGGGTACTTCTCGTAGTCAAATTTTGCTTTCTTACGAACTGACCGGAAAATTTACAAAAGGGACATTTGTACCATAGTTCATGAAAATCAGACAATAAAAACCGACCTGAAAAGAGTACACACGTATGTGTATATAAAGTGTAAAAACAATGCTCAAAACGTGTTCTGGAGGTCAGGAACGGTGCTCATTTCGTGGTCCCGGGTCTGGATCTCACCTTGCTGACGGAATGAATGTCTCATTTTTCCATAGTAAACTCGCTAATGATTATTAGGTCTGAAACTGACTCCATCATTGCCCGCAGCTCCCACTGAAAGCAATCCAACTTTATCAGCTGGTGGATTAACGCCGTCAGATAACTGTGTGTCTTTCCCTTATCTTTCCAACCGAAATTTTACGACGCGAACATAAAACTCATATTAAAACTGTCCCAGTAAGCACTTTTAGGAGCAGTATAACTTTTTACGAGCGTTGATTAGTATTGGTTTGGTCAGTCTATCATCAAAGATAATGTTATAGTAAGTAGATTGCGCATAGATGCTAAATGGCTGAGACAGGAAAATCAACATAGTTTCGGCAGCCCGAGCACAAATAGCGATGCGAGGGCATTCTTTTTGTCCCAAGTAGAGCCACTGACGTGCGTGCAAGTTTGTGCGTTCTTAAAAATCGCACACACACAAAAATTGGTCACATTTAAGTCATCAATATCGGACAAACTCGAGCATGTGGAGCCGAGGGGGGAAAAAGACGGCAAGAGATGCTCGAACCGCTGCCTGTGCTTGGGCTGCTGCAACTATGTTGAATTTGCTGCCTCAGCCATGCGGCAATCTACCTAACATGACATTATCTTTGCTGAAGCGCATCCTGGTGATTTCCACACAATAGTGCAGTCCAGTACACACTCGACCACTCCTAGCGTCTTGTTAATCGACTTCCTTGTTAGGCCAGAACTGGACACTGCCTTATTAGTCGAGTGACAACATGACACTAATCGACACAATAATCGATTGTTCAGTCTATTTCTGTCCTTATAGATGTCGCAAACCAGATTTGACAATTCCGTATTTCACTTTGGTTAAAACTCGATAGTGCCTTACACAAGAATAAGAAGCTTACAAGAATAAGTCGATAAACTGGTTTGGGACAATAAACTCGCACGTTGCTTTTGTTGTGGAATTTTAGGTAGGACAAGGGAAGCGTAATTTAAATATACAAAGTCGGTGTATTGAACTAAAGTTTAAGCGTGAGAAATTTTGAACGGAAACCTAAAAGCAAGTCTTTAGTGAATTTTCATTGGGAAAATGAGCCGTCCGCATTGTATAAGACCTAGGCTCGGGATCATAAAACGAGCACCGATCCTGACCCCTAGAACACGTTCGGAGCCTTTGTTAAACACTTTATATACATACACATGTATATACAGCGTGTCCAGTAATTAGAGAATCAAACTTCACCAGGTGGTTTATTAAGTTAAAATAAACAAAAATATCAAGTCCTATCTCGCTTCGGTTTCTATCTGCTTGTCTGTGTTGTTCACTAACAAATTTATCTTTTAAGTAGTTTTAGTTATAGACTTTAAATTTTACACATTTTTAGTAACAAAGGCCAGTACACTTCCGGTTTCAAAATGGCTGCCATATTAAATTTTCTCAGCCTAGAAACTCAAACCTCATAATTGTTATAATGAATACTTAAATATAACAAAATGTAGCTAATGATTTCATGAAAATTTTAAGGTCAGTTTTGTTGTGCTGCGGTAAATAATAACGAAGACATTAAAGTTTTTTCCAAGCACACTCCATTATTTGCATTTAAGAAACACATGTAAATAAAAGCCTTATGATTATAGTTTCGGACGTAATCTAACGGTTTGAGGACACAGCAAAGAGTCTGTACACATTCACAAGACATAACAATGCCAACTTCATTTTCATACGAGTAAACATCAAAACAAGGAACTCTACATTTGCTTTTGTTAGAGGTATTAAATGTTACAAAGTTATATTTAAACCATTCCGTCAGTTCCTTTAGCCTGTTGATTATAAATCCGATTAAACCAATTGACCTAACAGAATTAAATAAGCTTCTTATGTCAATTAGTTGTTTTATGTAGCTCCTGGTCCAAACCTATTTGTTTTGATTGCGCAAAGCTAACAGTAAGAGATTATACTCTATATTGTTACTCTAGTGGTGTTTTATAGTCCATCTTTTATTAATAAATTGGCCATTTTTGTGCTAAATGCAAGTATACATTTAATTTAACTATAAACAGCAACAAAGAAATATAAACTATAGTTATAATATGAGATAATGAATGGTTATAATATGAGATAATCTTTGTTTAAGAATTGTTCATTTTACCAGTGACGCATTAATTTTGTCCAGGAATGTATTTTATCTAGTATACTTCAGTTATCTTCGAGATCATTAGAATAGTACATTACACGAAATTGATTATCAATATTTTAAAAACTCTTGTGTTAAATGTGTTTGGAAGACGTATACCAGTTATTAAAAGCTATTTTAAATGCATGTCCTTAGCATTTATAGAAATAAACTAATTGAAACGACAAATATACCTCACAAATTCGTTTGACAACTTTTTTTATGCGTAACTTTGCAGTATTTTTCATCACCTGCAACTCAAGGAGGGTTTGTGCCTGTAGGCCTGATGCCGTGCTAACTTGGACTTTGACTTGGCCTAACTCAATCAAGCAATAGTTTACAACAACAAGGCTTCTCACTTAGCCTCAAGGTGAGTTACACAGCCTAGTGCTTAATCAAATGACGATCTCAGGTCTGAAACCGCCTCAAGCTCAGTTATTTACATTAAGGGTCCACCTCAGAGAAAAACTGAATTCGTCCACCCAAGGAACACACGACACACGGGTCTTCTTTCAACTGATGCGGCCTAACTGTCAAACAAACGTCTTGCAAGGTTTAAGTTACGGTGGCCCGTTTTTCACCTTTCCAATAATTTTTACACTAATAAACATAATATATTTGGAAACTATAGGAGTTTTTCAGTACGTTGTTGGACCCCAATCTCTCATGTTGATCCATAGTTTTAAAAATAAACTTTAAAATTGTTTAAGCTTTAGTGATGTTAATTTTGTACACTAAAAACGAATAATTTTAAAGCCTCTCTATACACGTGTCGAAAACCTTCTCTAATTTTTATATGTATCATATTTATTAATTTCAAGATTATATATTTTGAAATTGAAAAACTGGCCGCCGTAAACTTGTGCATTGTACAAAATAGTCCTGTCACGAAAGATGTTCTCTAATGTACAGCAACACAAAATATTACATGTTTACATCGCACAATTATTGTGAGTGCATAGTTCGTCATGAGAAGCGACATAACATGACATAGAATTGCATACACGGATCATTTAACAAATCACACAATTATTGTGTAATGTGTTACACTAGTACTGTATGAAAATTGTTTACAGTTTAACTAAGACACGTAACTCTCCCCTAACGAATTTCTATGGGTATCTTTGTTAAAATTCGCTAACTGTCCATGTCTTACAGTCATTAGTAAAACTATTATAATTTTAGAGTATTCAATGCTATAGCGCTTCTCTTGTGTTGATATAATTCAACAAAACATAGTTTTAACTTCTTATTCTTAATATATTTATGAGGGTTTAATATTATTTTAAAACGACATACAACTGAATTACTTTTGGCCGAAAATATGTACCTAAATTGCTATTCAAAATTTCTTATCACAGGAAGACCTTCTTCCAAAGATTTCCCTTGTACAATATGATCAAAGTATATAATAAATTACCGAATTGGAGGAAACACGAAAACATCATGAACAAATTTAAGAAATGTTTAATAAATAAGCTACTGGAAAAAGCGTTTGACTTTATAGAAGATGTTTTTGAAGAAAATATAATTATTATCAAGATCGGACTTTAGATCTCAACATGTCTAGTTGTTTATTAGACGTTTTTTATTAGACTAATTTTGTTGTTTAACATTTACAATCTAGGCTACTTGTCCATGCCAGCTTAGTTTGTTTTTCAATAAAAATACTATTGCTATCTGAAAATATTGACGCCGAAAGTAATGGAAATAATGTTTCACAATATAACGTAATTCTTAATATTGTTTTTTTATAGACTTTGTTGGGATTTAAGTAATAACAGTATCGCTTGCATTTAACTGAACACGTTATACGTTACTTTTCTGCATGTTAATGTATCAGTCTTTTGAAGGCACTAAGCAACCTCATTATGAGTCACGATTGTATATTTGTATCCATTATTTTAGAACCAATTTAACAGTGGAGTAATAGAACGTAATAAATACTAACGGTATAATAGCCAATGAGACTGTTATTTGTTTTTATAATTGTACACATTCTTATAATAAATAAGTTGGCAGCTTCCTTGACTTAAATATTACAGTAATAAAGTTAAACCTTTTGACGTGTTTACAGGCATTTCTGATTCAAATAAAATTAAGAATATCTACAAAACTGTTAATAATCAAATAGCACCTGGTACAAAAAATAACATTATAAATTATGTCATGACGTATCAGTGGGTTAAAAACGTTGATATAAAAGGTACAGAAATACGATCACGCACAGAAGAAAGTTAAATCGTCGTAAATTAAGCTTTGGAAGAACATCGGTATATTCTTATACTCAAAACGTTATCTGCTAAGTCGTCTATATTTTATTGTTGAAAAATGTGTTATTGTGAATATGTTTCCAAGCTACAAGGGAGCAAGTAAAACAGCTCAAATAATTCAGCCACGTATACAGGGTGAGTTAAAGAATGGATACTTCCCATTACATTTAAAATTATAACGATAGTTAATGAAACTCGGGATACCTTTATAGGTATTTTTAGTCAATACTAAAACTTTGCCCATTTCCTTTAAATGGGATTTTTGTGGGGCCGCTTAAAGTGTTTAAATGGTAAAGACTCACTACGTTATCTCAACCCAATAAAATTTCAGCTTATTAAAATTAAGTTAAACTTAATAGGGGCTTCCATTTTGAACTAGGTTAAGATAGAAAACTCCATTAAAAAAGCTTACCATTTAAAAGCTTTGAGCTGTCCCATAAAAATTCCATTTTGGGGAAATAGGCAAATTTGTATAATATTAACTAAAAATGTCACTTTATTTCCTATAAATGTATCCTAAATTTCATTTTTCTATTTTTATCCATATAAATTTAACAGAGAGTTTCCATACTTTTGACTAATCCTGCAGAAACTCAATTGATAGAAACTGCACTATCAATTACTTAAGCTAAGACCTTGCCCAGTTGTGGATTGGGATTAGACATAATCCTTAGATACAACTCGCATATTTGTGTATCAAACACTTAATCCTTGCAGTGAAACAGGGGGATTATATCAATGAGTAGCAAGAGTTCATATACTTAGCTCTCACTTTATAGCATGTATAAGTATTTAGTTCTTACGAATCAAAATCTACAAGACTAGATTACTCAGGGGTCATCTCAGAGAAAGCCTGATTTATACCGTACAAGGAACACACGACACCGCGCACGTTGCAACTGGCTAAACAACGGGCTTTCTTTCAACTGATGCGGCCTAACTGTCAAACCAAGCGCTAGCAGAGGTTTGCGGCGACCCGTTTTTCACTTTTCAAAATACTTTTACATTAATAAACATAATATATTTAGAAACTATAGGAATTACCCGGGACCTTTACAGAGCCCAATTTTTCATAAGTAGTTCAAAAGTTCCACAAATATACTTTGAATTAGTCTCAAGTTTTGGTACATTTCAACTCCATTTTGGTTTTTATTCAACCATAACATTAACACGCATAATTTTGAAAGAAACGCTCTATAAGCGTGTCGGAAAACTCCTCTACCTTCCAAGTATTTTATGTTTACGAAATGTAAAACTATGTGGACAGGTGAAAAACGGGCCGCCGTAAACCCGTGTATTGAAGCGTTGCCGCGCAGCTGAGACGTACTCAACATTACGCCACTATTCAAAATTAGCAAGTTACCAACAACTGATTAATTTGGTCGATCGTATCAAGTATAAAAGATATTCTTACATAAATATATTTATAAACCTCCTGGATAAAATTAACAAATACTAAATACGATAAATTCTGTTTTCAATAATATTGTATCAAGATTTTCAATACAATTCGTATTGAAGGGAAGCTCCGCAATGTGACTTTGCTCAGTTTGCTTCAATTACAAACTGTAGTGAAACGCTTGAAGCCTCAGAACTTAGACAATATTGTGCTTGCCTCACAATACATTGTGCAGTTCAGCATTGTGCTTTCCTCACAATACATTGTGTAGTCTCTCTGTACTCTACTTATATGTTACGTTACGTTACAGTGTTATCATACACGTGAGCTTTCTGTGATCAAAATCCTTGGTAAGCACAAAAGTAAGCTATGAACTTATTTATCTCTGTACAAACTAACTTGAATTATGTACATAGAATCAAAGATAATGTTATGGTAAGAAGACTGCGCATAGATGCCGAATGGCTGTGGCAGAAAAATCAACATAGTTGCACAGATAGCGCTGCGAGAGAATGTTTTAAACGTCTCAAGTAGAGCCACTGGCACAAGCGAAAGTCCATTCATTCTCAAGAATCGCACAATTTGGTCTCATTTATGCCATCGGCATCGGACAAACTCGAGCATGTGGAGCCGAGGGGGGAGAACGGCGGCGAGAGATGGCAGCGCTAGCTGCATGTGCTCGGGCTGCCGCAACTATGTTGATTTTCCGGTCATAGTCATTCGGCATCTACCTATTATAACCTATTCTATGATGGAATATTACTGTTGATAATGGCTGAGGTGGCAAGTTTCAACTGTCAAACTAAACTTGTGTGAAGTGATCTGTGAATTTCAAGCCAATGAGCAGTCAAAGTTTCAAACTCCGTACATTGTCTCTAAGTTCTAATTATTCGTTCTAATAAAGAAGTCGGAAAACTTGCTTGGTAAAAAACTTTGATGGTTCGCCTCAGTAATAACTTCAGAGCAAAACAGAACTTGTCCGTACAAGGAACACAAGACACCGCGCACGTAACAACTGGCTAAACAACGGGCCTTCTTTCAACTGATGCGGCCTAACTGTTAAAACCTAGTGCCTGCAAGGGTTTCAGAAAGTAGATTAATTTTCTTTTGTGAAAATTAAATTCGGATAATTAATATATAATTCGGTTAGTTCATATGGAATGTGAAAGAGTTTATCTGTGCTTGCAAAGATTATATGATGGATAGTAGATTTTGCGCATAGATGCCACTTGGTTGAAGCAAAAAAAAACATGCACAAGCACAGCACAAGCACAGATAGCGCTGCGAGGGAATTATTTTAAGAGCCTCAAGTAGAGCCACTGACGCACGAGCAAGTTCATCCGTTCTGGAAAATCGCACGATTTGGTCACATTTAAGTCATCGAAATGGGAGAAACTCGAGCATGTGGAGCCGAGGGAGGTGAAATACGGCGAGAGACGGCAGCGCTATCTGTGCTTGGGCTGCCGCAACTTTGTTGATTTTCTTCCTTAGCCATGTGGCCTGGCATCAATGCGCAATCTATCATAACGTAATCTTTCGTTACATTTTTAAAACAGATGTTTTAAAATATCAGCCGGTATAACTTCGAAATATACAGGTTTTATTTGTTACTCGCTACATTCAATAAAAGTATACATATTATGTGACATTCTGTATATTAATTTAATAAATAGCTTAAACAAGCTGATTCTTTATTGAACAATAAGTAGGTTTACCTCTTTAAGACCGAGGAAAGTAAGTCGTAAGTGAGTTATCCTAGACCAGGAGAAGAAGTGACCACGCCAGTAAGCTAATAAAGTAACACATTACTCCTACAATCTCTTGAGACTTGGGATTTCATTACATTCAAGTAATCTTACATAGAATACAACCAAAGATAATGTTACGGTAGGTAGATTGCGCATAGCACATGGCTGAGGCAGGAGAATCAACATAGTTCGGCAGCTCAAGCACAGGAAGCGCTGCGAGGAAACTATTTTAAGTTCAAGTAGAGTTACGCACAAGTTTGTTCGTTCTCGGGAATCGCGAACGATTTGGCCACATTTAAGTCATCGACATAAAACAGAAAATTAGTAAATGAATAAATGAAGTTTATTTCACAAAATTATTACATTTTTTATGTAATAAATACCAAGCCAGTTTCAAATCATATGGATTCTGTCCAGAACGATTCTGAAACTCGAAACTAATCCCTATACATAAAGAACATACAATATAAGTAAGTTTGTTACATTTTGTTAAGCTCGAGTCATTTTTACACAGCGGGTCTAGTTCATAACACTGTTGGAATTTTTAACTATTTTGAATAGCTAGCTCTCTTTCATCTCACCTATAATAATATGTCAGGCTCAAAATAGACATATCCTCTCTTCTTGGCAGCAACAAGAATTCCTGAGATTTTATCGGATATTCTAAAATCCACCTGATACATTAAACAGAAACTCGAATACAAGGTGATCCTTGGTAAACCCATGGTTTTGTGTTGGGTAGTACACGGCCGTGATTAAAGTGTTGTGTCGGGTAGTACATGGCAGTGTTTAAAGTGTTGTGTCTGATAGTACACGGCAGTGTTTAGAGTGTTGTGTCGGGTAGTACAGGGCAGTGTTAAAGTTTTGGGTCGGGTAGTACACGGCAGTGTTTAAAGTGCTGTGGGTAGTAAACGGCAGTGTTTAAAGTGTTGTGTCGGGTAGTACATGGCAGTGTTTAAAGTTTGGTCGGGTAGTACACAGGCAGTGTTAAAGTGCGGGTAGTACGGCAGTTTTAAACTGTGCGGGTAGCACACGGCAGTGTTTAAAGTGTGTTAGTACACGGCAGTGTTTAAAACAGGCAGTAAAGGTCGGCAGTACACGGCAGTGTTTGCAAGCCAGGTCGGTAAGCGTTGGTCGGTAGTACACGGCAGTGTTTAAAGCCTGTTGTGCCTGGTCGGCAGTACACGGCAGTGTTTAAAGTGTAGTACACGGCAGTGTTTAAAGTGTGTCAGGTCGGTACACGGCAGTGTTTAAAGTGGGTCAGGTAGACACGGCAGTGTTTAAGTTCAGTCGGTAGTAGTACACGTACACAGCAGTGTTTAAAGTGCAGGTCGGCAGTAGTACACGGCAGTGTTTAAAGTGTTGTTTTGTGTCAGGTAAGTACACGGCAGTGTTTAAAGTGTTGTCAGGGTACACGGCAGTGTTTAAAGTGTTGGTCGGGTAGTACACGGCAGTGTTTAAAGTGTTGTGGGTAGTACACGGCAGTGTTTAAAGTGTTGTGTCGGGTAGTACACGGCAGCGTTTAAAGTGTTGCGGGTAGTATACGGCAGTGTTTAAAGTGTTGTGTCGGGTAGTACACGGCAGGGTTTAAAGTGTTTTGTCGGGTAGTACACGGCAGTGTTTAAAGTTTTGTGTTTAAGAATATTGCATGACAACGAAGGTGCAGTTTTACTCAAGGCTCACTCACAATTGGACGGCCTTGTAAACTAGCAGAACCTTAGATCTTAGTGTTTCCAGTGTGAGTTCTAGCAATTATGTATAGTATGAAATTATTTGTCGTTGTGTTGTAATATTGAGATTCATCAACCAACAGGGTGATTCAGTAAGGGGTTACATTTTTAAGTTAGCACCCCTATTTTGTTTATGTAGATAAACAGCTGATATTTTTAAGACTGCTTTGTTTACCTTTGACATTTGTTGTAATAGAGCGGTTTTCAACTAAACTGCGAGTTAAAATAGTACATTTAAATATTGTGTAGAAGTGGTGTGAGTTTGACGTGCTTACGGAATGATTTTGATATTAATAATCGCCCATCACGTGCTGCAATTGCAAACTCAGTAAAGAAATTCAATACTACTGGATCGGTGTTTGATAACAAAAGACCTCGTAATGACCAATCGGCTGAAAATATCGCTGCAGTGTTGCGGAAGGACTAGAAAAGTAATGGAAAAGTTTCATTAAAAGTGCCGAGTTTTGAGAGTGGTAATCTCAATACTGTAGTATAATTTTTACATAAATATCAAAACTATAAGAAATCAATTTTTATACAATTATTATAAACATTTTGCTGACAAAGCATTTTTATTTTAAATGTTGAATGTAATTTGTTAGTGAATCACCCTGTGTCTGGAAAGTAACGGTATGAATGTACGACGAGCAAAACAAGGGAAGTGACGTCACGTTCCTCAGATACGGTTTAAGCTGTGATGAGGAAACAGTTCTAATGAGCAAATTAAATTATCCCCTTTAGAACGACATCACTGACTTCACTTTAGCTGCTGGCTTTAAATATATCAGCTGGCTCTTTGAAAATAGAGCTATTCATTTCTCTCGCCAAATAGAACGAAACGTCGTAGAAAGGTGCGGTTTGCAGTTTTTACTTTCCAACACCTCCTGAGTCAAATGGCAAAACTTTATATAAAAATGTGACTGCTGTTAAAGTCACATTGTTTTTCTTTTTTTACGAAATGTTGTATCAATGTTGCTTTTGCAACTCTCTAGGTTAAGTTCGTTAACCAGCTAGATGTGACAGTTTCAAAATGGTGGCCTATCAAAGTTTTTGAGTTACCTATCAAATTATAGCAATACGATAAATGAATAATACAAGTTCACTCTGTATAGTTGAGTCTTACTCTCTCGATCGTCCTGTTGATCTAGAACCTATAGTTTTAGAGTTATTTCTGTGTAACTATTTAATCCGGATTTCTGCACTTTGACAATCAGAACAATGGGCATAAATTGAGCTCTTATTCAGTTTACTAGCCTGCGATTTCCTTGGACACAGAAAGTAAACCTTTTTTTATTTTAAAACAAATTCAACTACCAACAGTTGTTTTTTCTTACTATACAAAAAACATGGAGTAAATAAGGCGAACCGTAAAAAAGACATCGTAAAGAATTATTAATAGTGTATAAAAGAACTACGTCTAATTCAAAATTGATAAATGAAAAATGTTTCTGTTTTATTGGAAATTCGCTAAGATTCACCGTAGCGCTTGTGGCTACTACGTGGCTGCTATGTTTTGTTCTATGGAGTTTAAGCGTGTGTATTTATTATTATTTATTATTAAAAAACTGATTATAATTTTGATATTGTTTTACAGACGTAGAATAAAATATACGTACACGTATATTGTGTGCTTTATTATTATTATTGTATGTCTTAAACCCGATATGGTTAGCAGACTCGTGGCAGGTTGGAATCGTCGCTGGCGCAGGTTCGGTCCACACAGTCACTACTTACATTTTGTAAAGTGACTATATGGTAACGCTAGGTAAAGGTCGAGGTTGAGTGGTAGAAAGGACTTTGTATTTCTAACTTCACTTCGGTAAACAAGACTAACCTTTTCCTTTAAACCCATACACGGAGTTCATAACAACGACCATTAAATCTGGCATGTCAATATAAAATGGATAATAGGCCCGCCATCCTCTTTTGCAACCAAGTTGATGCAACCCGATTAGTTAATAAACTAAGCTAAATCATTTTGATTTTTTTTTCATCAAAGATGATGATGGTTTGGCAGCCTATTAAAGGAAATTGTTTGTGTGTTTGTTAAATTGTTGTAAGTTAAAAATAAAAGGCAAGGGTTACAGTTTACTTGGTAGTTGAACCTATACTAGCATAGCTCTGACTGTGCACAGTGCTAACGAAACTGTTTATGTGTTGTTATATTATCCTTCTGTGTTAAACCCACTGCGCCGGTTAGTATTGTACAGTACTATCAAACCGTAATTGCAATACAGTGGTAGGTAGCATTGAAATATTATCTAGCCGTCTTTGAAAAAGAGCTGGGTATGGGAAGATAATATGCTATGTATTGTAGTGACTCAAACAATACATTAAGTCAGATTCGATTACAACTAAATAAATTCTAAAAACTGTAGAAAATAAATAGGCTGAACAATTATTTGAATAGGCGTAATAGGTTAAGTCAACCAGTCCCGATAAAGTTACACTAAAAGGTTTACAGTGGTTCTTTTATCGAAAGGCTGCGCAACTGACCTAACTTACTGTAATTCGCATTACAGAACAATAAACCCCAGCAAGATTTCACGTCAAAATATAAATGTAGGTACAGACCAGTTTACTGAGAATCTTATGAATATTAACCACTTTTAGGCCAAGGCTAGAGATATCTATTCTATTTGAAGTTACAAACAAATCACAACACTTACGCAACATCGAAACAAAGCCACACCTACATATTTCCACCACATGACACTACACAATAAACTAGATTTAAAATAATAACGAATAACGCGAACCGCACATTTGACTGAAATGAGAAGATGACAACAACATTGATTCATTATTGATTGATCAGTTGGTTTCAGTCACGGGACACAGAGTAGTGGCTAGAGACAGACCGCCAGGAACCGAGAATCTTTTTGGATTGTACGAAGTCTCAGCTAATTGTTTAGTAGTAAACATTAATGCTTGCGTTTTAACTATTAAAAGCCATGACGCTTATTTTTAAATTTAATTCAAACTGTGATTTTAAAAATAATAGAAATATTATTTATTTACAGGCGAAGTTTACTTATTGATGTAATGCTATTTGTTCTGCGTTTTAACTATTTTAAGTCGTGGCGCTCATTGTAGCTTTTTATTTAAAACTAAGATTTAAAACATATAAAAATCGTATACATTGCCTTGATTATTTATATGCGAAGTTTATTTACTACTGACTTTGCTGTAAGGTGGAGGTAACGAGCATTCAACTATTACCGAAGTTGGGTTTACATGTTGAAAATATAAACGTGTCAGTTGCTTTTGCCAGTAAGTAGAACGTAAAAACAATGTATTGCAAGTTGAGGACTTGCCAGTAAAACAACATTATTTGCTTTGGGCGTTGCTTTGTTTACTAACTACATAGTATTAAAAAATAAACAAAGCTATAACTGTGCGGAGTAACCATATCTTGAATCTCACCCTCACCTGTCCCGGTACACACATATAAACAAATTATATCAACTTTGGGTTAAACCATTATAACGATAATGACAAATTTAACTTTACAATCAATAATAATATTCTTCAAGAGGCTGATTATGTTAAATTCTTGGGAATTTTAATAGGTAAAACTGTTATGGGATCATCACATTGATTTAGTATGTAACAGGGTGTCCACAGGACTATTTTTGTTGAAGAAGCTTGTCATCACACTTCAGCCAAGACGTTTTGAAAATGGCATATTATGGCATTATACATCCCCATCTTTCCTTCGGATTGTGTTTATGGGAAAACTGCTCTGAAACAACTTCAAAAAAGGCAATAAGAGTAATAGCCAGGCTAAATTAACGAGATTCCTGCAAAGAATCATTCAAATCATTATCAATATTGCCATTATCATTCTCTCTATATATTACAAACGGTATTTTTTTGCGTCAAAATATTCTTTTGTTGAACAGAACAATGTATACAACACCAGAAACCAATCGATTCGGCCAACCTACCACAGACTTCAGATTTGTGACAGGCTTCCTATGGAAGCTGGTGGGCAGTTGTATAATAAATTACCCACTAGCATTAAAGATCAAAATTCAAAACAATTTAAAACCAATATTAAAAGTACTTGCTTCAAAATTCGTTTTATAAATTACGAGAGTTTCTGGACAACTAAATTACTGTTTATTTATTTAAATTATTTTGTTAAATTGTTTATTTGATTCTTACCGGTGGTATAAGGGGTTTTGAATATTATGTTTTTTTATGTCAAAGAAACAATTTGTATAAAAGAACAAATCATTATATTAATATTATTATTATATACAGTATACAGGGTGAGCGAACAGTCTGGTAATGCTTGTGATAATACTGCAAGAAAGCTAAGGCCGAAAGTATAGAGAATTAAATGTGCTATATCTTTATACTAATCAGACTTTCTGGTCATGATATATCTTTTTGTAATATATCTAAAATGTACCAAAGTGTAGAAATCAATAAGATTTTCGCTCCTAGCCTATATAAATATGGAAAAATACAATTTCAATGCTATACGGCACCCAGACTCTACTAACTGAAATCAAAGGTAATGTTAGAGCAAGTAGATTGCGCATAGATGCCGAATGGCTGAAGAAGGGTCATCAACCCTTGGGTTTGGCAGCCCAAGCACAAATAACGCTGCCATCTCTTGCCAACTTTCTCCCCCTCGGCTCGGCATGCTCGAGTTTTTCCGAAGTCAATTACTTAAATGTGACCAAATCGTGCGGTTTTCAAGAAGGAACGAACTGGCGCGTGCGTCAGTAGCCCTTCCCTCGCAGAACCTTGGGCTGTCGCAGCTATGTTGATTTTCCTGCCTAAGACATTCGGCATCCATGCGCAGTCTACCTACCATAACATTATCTTTGCTGAAAACCACATAACCAGATACCGCTCTCAAGATGTGTGCTTTGATCTAAGCTTGGCCTCAGGTTAACAAAGCTTCTTCAGTTGCAGTATCTCCCACCCCTTTCCTCGTCATCACCACCTACTACAGTTACACAAACACACATACGCATTTACATATACAGGGTTGAGTTTTAAATTTCCCCCACGACCTAACTTTTGAAAAAGGAAATTTTTTTAATAACTCTTTGGGTAATGTTTTTGTAGGATTCTGAAGTTTGTTTAGTCTGAAGACGGGATCAGATTCCACATCCCGAAACGTCGTGAATATTTCGGTCACTCAAAAACTATGGAAAACGTCCATACTAATGTTTTAACCTCAGAAATTGTAACTTTTTCCACAAAGACTTCAAATGCAAGAATATCTCACTGTATACCACAGGAAATGAACGGTGGTGATGATTATGTGGTGTTGGTGTGTGCTGGGCAATGAGAGAAGGTATAAGGTTGCTTGATTGCGTGTGTGTGTTTGTGTGTGATTGACTGATTGTCCAGTGATTGGCGTCCCTAATCAATCACTCGTCACTCGTACACTGACAATATGTCACTACTCACTAAATCACGTGACACATCTCTCGCTACTCATTGGTTGAGACACTACCTCAATACTAGCGGAACTCGACTTTACTTTAGTCAGGACAAGAACATCCACAGTAACAACCCCAACAACGATGTAGCCTGTACTATGTTCGTAAATTGTATTTGATAAAGAAATTAAATTTTTAAAGCTAAGTCTCTTATTTATTTTTAATGAGAAGATTTTTGGACTATCAAAATGTGTCTCTTATTAAAGTGATAAATTATGTACACCTCTCGTATTGAGTCAAGGCTTAGATACGGCATCGTACTATAAGGAAATTCTTAATCAAATCTTTTGAGTTTTATACAAAAAATAACTGTTTGTTTTATTGCAAAATCGAACGGGAGAGCGTCGTGTAGAAACTATTTTAAAACGTCTCAAATATTAACACTGCCATCAAATTTATATTTATGAACTATTATTATTTTATAAGTTTAAATCTATAAATTTTATAATTGGCGCATCCATACATAACTATGAAACTAGGCATAGATCCAGCATGGAAGTCCTTACTTCCTGAAAACATTGGTCCTGAATTCCATAATACATTGCCTCTGCAAATTCAAGAAGCAGATACTTTAAAATTCCAAATTTTACTACATAATATTTAATTGGACAAATTTTGTTACACAGTAAGTTAAAAATTGTCAATCGAAAACTAAATTTTGATTTGATCTGAAACAAGTCCTCGTACGCAGCAACTCTGCGAAACTAAGCAAATGTCCATAATTTAACTTTACATCTTTTAAAAATTAGATTAACTTGTTATACATATTACTGTATAACTAGTCTGGTTTTAATTGGTGCTTGAGTATTTCTTATTTGTTTAATGATGTCTAATATTGACACAGTATGTAGAAGTGTTGTTACGGTTGTGAATCAAAATATTCGTAGTTTAAGATCAAATTTTGATTACTTGTCAATTGAATTGAGTAATTTTCAATCCAAACCAGAAATAATTGTTTTGACGGAAAACTGGATAACTAGCATTGAAACAAGCCACTATCAAAATCCTAACTATTGTATGACTGTATGTTCACTGTAACGGGTGGTACAGGGCAGGGGGTGTGGCGGTCTATGTCCGGGAGGGCAACGTGTGTAAAGTATCGGAATCTGTGGTTTTTAATGATGTTATGTCAGCTGATTGTCTTCTGCTATCCTTTTCAATTGGTGATCACACGGTTTCACTCCTGGCCGTCTAGCGCTTGCATAGTTGTTCTGCGCCTCAATTCATCGCTGAAATTGACAGTATTCTAGTGAGTCGTAAAACCACGAAAAACTTTGTGATTGTTGGCGATTTCAATTTAGATATACCTTCAGATACTGCGTTAGTTCACGACTGTCTAACTTGTCTGGCAACCTTTGGGGTTTCCTCTCATGTCAATGAACCGATCAGATTTGGTTTTAATAGTAATTCCTGCCTAGACCATGTTTTCTGTCGATTCACAAACAGTATCAACTACAATATCACTGCCAAAGTTTTGCACACGTGCATAACAGACCATTCTACCGTATTGCTGCAACCGTTCTTTCACGATTCTTTTAGTCCTGCTGTAAGTCCAGATTTGAATATTGCTAAAATAAATGTAAGTACACTTTTGGAATATTTAAGTGTCGTAGACTGGACTCCTGTGTATTCTGAACCGTCTGTATCATCTGCTTTCCAGACCTTTTTAAATATGTTGAACATCTTTGTTGAACGCTCAGTTGAATCTTCCAAAAGTAGTACAAATCAAGTCAAGTTGAAACCATGGTTGAATAAAATTTTGTTAAGGAGAGTAAATAAAAGAAATAGGTTGTTTATATTAAAACATCATCCAACAAATCTTCTCAGTTTTTACAATAAGATTAATTCTAATTTAAAAAAGGACTTGAATTCTGCTAAGGAGTTTTACTATCTCAACAAGTTCAATAACTGCTTAGGCGATTCCAGGTATCAGTGGGCATTGGGAAACAAGCTCATTGGTGATGAGAAAACGACTAAAAAATATCTGAGATTGAAGTCAATGGTAGGGTATTCAATTCTGAAATTCAAATATCTTCAGCTTTTAACAATTAATATCTTGGTTTAATAATTGACCAAAAGGTTACTTGGAAATTGCATATTGCCAAGGTTAAGAAAGAGCTCTATGGGAGTTTGCGTACTTTTTATCATCTGAGGAGTGTTTGTCCCGAGAAAGTTCATTTAAAATTGCCTTTGGTCATTCTGCATAAAAGTTTCATTCGACTGATTTCAAAACAGTCTAGATATTCTCATTCCTGGCCATTATTCCAGTATCATAGAATCCTTCCGTTGCGTCATTTGTATGTTTTAAAGTACTCTCTGTTTCAATTCAAAATCAATCAAGGAACTAGAAACCACCGTTTTCACTGAGCTCAACAGTTCAATTCAACACTTCAGTGAGCTCAACCTCAAAACCAATCCAAAATAATCATCTTTCATTCATTTTTGCCTTCGACAGACAGTCTCAGATTGTAGTCCAATAGTTATGTTGGATGAGACTGAGATTGAAGAAGTCTACTCGACAAAATTCCTCGGAATACACCTAGACAGAGGGTTGATGTGGGGTTGTCACGTAGACAATGTTTGTTCAAAATTAGCCTCAGGCATTTATGTTTTGAGACAACTAGCCAAATATTGCCCGACTCAGGTACTGATGACGGCATACTATGGACTAATCTACCCACACTTGTCCTACGGACTGGCGTTGTGGGTGAGTTGCACAAATGTAAACTTTTCTAGGCTGTTCTTTCTGCAAAAACAAGCAGTTCGAACAAGCTACAGTGGAGAGAGTCGTGCAGACCAGCATTCAAAAACTTAAAAATGTTGACACTACCCTGCCTCTACATTTTGGAAACATGTCTTTTTTTTCAAAAGTAAATGCGATCTCGTAAGAGGTATAGATATACACTCTTACGAAACTAGAGGCCGGGAGAACTACCGAACTGAGAGACACAGAACGGTAGTTCATGAACGTTTGCCTTCTCAGGCAGGAGTTCAACTCGTCAACAAGTTGCCAAATTCGATTAAAAGTGCCCCAATGCCTAAGGCATTTAAAGCTCGTCTCAAAAAAGGTTTTTATAGCACCGACGAGTTTATGGCACACGACTGGGAGAACACATTAGAAAACAACTAATTCAACCACGGGGCTAAAGTGGGGAAAATTCGAATGAATGAATCGTGTGATTGGAAATTCTGTATGTCTGAAAGAGATCTAGATGTGTGTGAGTGGAAAATTTTAGCTACTAATAACTGACGATTGCGATACATGTATAATGTAATTATGCAATAAATTATTTATTTATTTATTCTTAGAGATTTTTATAGATATTTTAGAGATTCTTAGAAAATGTAGCAGTAGAAGAAGAGAACATCAATATAAACCCACCAACGGAAGAAGAAATCAAGGTGGCGCTGAAAGAAACAAAAAATTGGAAAGCTCCTGGAAGCGACAATATACCTCCAGAAGTTTTGAAAGCTACACCTGAACTTACAGCAAAGATCCTGAAACCACTGTTTGACAAAATTTGGAATGAAGAGAAAATGCCTTTGGACTGGAAAACCGGGTTACTATGCAAACTCCCAAAGAAAGGAGACCTAACAAAGTGTGAAAACTGGAGAGGCATCACTTTGCTATCTATTCCTGGTAAAATATTTTCAAGGATTATCTTAAATCGAATTAAAGATGTTATAGATGGAAAGTTAAAGCGAGAACAGGCTGGATTTAGAAGGAACCGCTCATGCGTTGACCAAATAAACACGATGAGAATAATAACTGAACAAGTAAATGAGTACAATGTAGGCATATACTTAGTCTTCATAGATTTTATGAAGGCTTTCGACACTGTCAAAGAGAGAAAATATGGACTGCCCTACAAGACTTTGGAATACCAAATAAGATAATTACACTAATAAAAGAAATGTACACAAACAACAATTGTAAAATATTGCACAATGGCAACCTGAGTGATCCTGTAGATGTAAAATTAGAGTCAGGCAGGGCTGTGTCTTGTCACCAACCCTGTTTCTGATTGTGTTGGATCAAGTGCTGCGGAACACGGAGAGAGGAGCAAGAGGTATATCCTGGGGGCTCCAACAGAGGCTTGAAGAGCTCACTTTTGCAGATGATATCTGCTTACTTACTCACAGGTTCAGAGATATGGAGACAAAACTTCAAGATCTAGAAGAAGAAGGACTTGCCACCGGTTTGAAAATCAATGTCGAAAAGACTAAATCTATGAGAATTAATGCAGTAAATAACGACATGTTTCAAATTAATGGAAAGGAAATAGAAGATGTGGAGTCATTTACATATCTGGGCAGTGTATTAACAAGAAGTGGGGGAGCAGATGAAGATGTATCTACCCGTATAAGAAAGGCAAACGCCGCCTTCGTACAACTGTACCCAGTGTGGAGAGCTAGGGAGATCTCAACAAAAACTAAACTACGAATATTCAACACAAACGTTAAGGCAGTTTTGCTTTACGGTTGTGAAACTTGGAAGGTTACTCTAGCTATTACCAACAGACTTCAAGTTTTGTTAATCGGTGTTTGAGAAAATTTTAAATATATACTGGCCGAATTTAATCTCTAATAAAGACCTGTGGACTGCTGCAAAGGAAGAGCCCATAGACAACCAAATTAAAACACGGAAATGGAAGTGGATAGGACATACCCTTCGAAAAGATGAAAACGCCGTGGAAAGACAGGCTCTCAGTTGGAACCCCCAAGGTCAGAGAAGGAGAGGAAGACCAAAGAAGACCTGGAGAAGGACAGTCGAGGAAGAAGGCAAGAGAGAAGGGAAGAGCTGGAGAGAAATAAAAGCCTTGGCTGCCAACCGTGTCCGCTGGCGCTGTTTCGTAGAAGCCCTATGCTCTGTACAGGAGTGAAAGGAAATAAGTCAAGTTAGAGATTTTTATAACCGTAGTTGTAACTTGTACAGAAATCTAGACAAACCTAATAATCAAAGAAATATTTTGACAGTGCCTGTTCCTAAATCAAGGTTGAAATATACCAACACTTACTTACACACATACTTTTTTTTTGTAAGCGGACCACGTTTGTTCAATATTTTAAGTTTAAAAAAAATCAACAAAACAATGTTGGTAAGTTTTGTAGTGTTTTAAAAAAAAAGGTTTTGTTAACTATGGAATCTATAAAAGATCTATTCAAAATTATTGTTTAAACTTTGTCCAATTGGTTTTAAATTATTATTGTTTTGTCAACGTATTGTTGTATACTATAGTCTAATTGTGTTCAGTACATCTTAGATTTATTTTGTATATATGTATATTTCCTTAGATAAAGAGTCACTTCATTATTGTGTAATAATAGGTTGCAATGTTTTGTATTGTTTTTATCTGTATTGTTTTGTCACACGTTTTTATCCCTCTCTCACGCATTTATATATTTCTTGTAATGACGGAGGTCTCACTTCTGACAAATTGTCTACGAGACCCCATATATTTTCCTATTATTGTTTGTTATTTAATAATTATTTTTTGTTCTGTGGTTCTGTATTTATTTGTTATGTTTAGCTTTAAATTATTTTTGTGAATGTTTCAAGAGCCGTTGTAATTTAATTGTAATCTACAAAATTGGGAAAATAAACGTATTTATCATTATAATTATTATTATTATAGTTTTTGTTATCTTTTAAGTTTAATCCTATTTTTACCTACTAGAGTGCTTGAAAAGATTGTTGTTTTCAACTTGTTGAGTCAACAAAAGAAGTTGACTTGGATTTGAAAGGAAGAGAGCTCGATAGAGAGAGGCATTGTTCCATGTGCGCCCATGCTACAGAGCTTCATCGACGTTATCAGCTCTCAGACATCATTTAGTTAAGATATGATTAAGGATGAGGTGTGATTCGGGAAAAGAATAGAGGCACATTTATTATTGAATTGTCTTTGGAAAAATGAGATATTCATGCCGTCAGCATGGTAAGACCCAAGCACTGTACCATAAAATGAGCACCAACCATTTACTCCCAGTGCACGTTTTCACCATTTCTTTCACACTTCATAAACATCTGTGTAAATAAAATAGGACTTTTGTCTGTACATTGCAATGAATCCATCGGTTTTTGGTTATTTGGTTTTTTGTATACTTTGTAAAGACCGAAACTAACGTTAGACAAATTCCTAGCTGTCTGTCTGTAACGTTTTTAAAGCATATTGGACTACTTATAACTCAAAATTGCCTGAGGCTATGGTGGTGAACTTCGTTTAAGGGTTAACTTGTTACGCAGTGTGTCTTAAGCTATATTTTATATCCATAGCATCCACAAAACAAATGGCAAGGAACCAAGCTATGGCAATGAAACTTCGTTTAAGGGTTTAGACCATTACGTAGTATGTCTTTAGCAACACTTGATGTCCATAATTATTACATCCTCAAAATGAATTGCGGAGTAAGCGGAGTAAATTAGAGTTAAAATGAGTCAAGTAGTGTAACAAATTGCAAAGGAAATTTGTTTTATTCATGGCGTGTTGGCCTGGTTATGTACTAAAATTATAAAATGAAAAACTGATAATGACTGATTTGGTATAATTTACCAAACAACACAAACATTAATTTTTTTTTTAAATTTAAGTAAATATAATCACAAAATGTAATATTTAAATCTCCTAGCGTAGCACAGATACTGTCAGCTAGGGTGTAGTAAATTATCAACTGGTTTAAATGTTGCAGCTGTTTCATCGATGATTGCTAAATATGTTAAAAGTGCAAGCACGCAAAACACATTTTACTATTCAAAGATAATTATATGAGAAGCAGTGGTGTTATGTTCGTATTAAAATGTACTTGATGAAATAATAAAATGAGTTCACCAAAAAGACATAATATTTTTGTTTACAAAGTTGATGAACCAAAACAAAACTAACACATGATTAAATAAATAAAATAGATTAGTGTTCACACCCACAGGTAGTTAAATGAAATACGATTAAAAGGCTGATTGCCACGTCCACAGCCTCGCGTCAGTCTTACTTCTTGATTTTCAGCGAGTAACAGCATATCATTGCCGCTGTCGTCAGGATTAGTGAAATTTTGCTTTCTCGGAATGGGTAAGTTGCTTCTTGAATAGGATATTTATTGAGTGAACTATTCAAAGCCCTTCAAGTCTTGAAAAAAATAATGTTTTGGAACCAACTGTTATCTAATTGTTTTTGGATTAATCCATACCGTCATCATTGTAAGATTCCAGTCCCGGGAACATGAAATGAGCACCGATCCTGACCTGCAGAACACGCTTTGAGCGCCAGTCAACACTTAATATACATATTTAGATGATTGTACTGTAATTGGTTTCTGGGATGCTCTTGAAGTCAACCTATGTGTCCAGCGATGCATCCGAAGTCGTTTATTTGCCGACGCGTTTCGAGAATTATCTCATCTTCATGGGCGTAAAACTATCATCATCACCATGGAGACACGTCACACTAAAGTACATTTAACATAAAGTTCACATACACACACGCGGTACGAATAAAGAAAATTTAAATAAATTAGAAGCACATTGAAACATATACACGGGAGCTCGACCGAGTGCTGCATGCAAACACTTATACAAAATGTGCGTCTTAATTTATTTAAATGTTCTTTAACCATTTATTTAAATGTTCTTTATTCATTGTGCAACTTAAATTCAATAAAAATATTGATTCCATTATTTTTTAAACACCACAGAGAGTTTTCAATAATTCTACACTGTCTTACGAAATGTTGTTTTCATACATACATTTTTACTCCTGGTCACACAACTGGAACAGTGACCAGTATATTTCCAGATGACTGTATATATTTTAAAAAAGGTTAAAGTAAAGTGTGTTGTTTAACAAGGCGAAGTTAAGACAAGTCCTCTCCACAACTCAACATCGACCTTTACCTAGCGTTGTCGCAAAGTTACGTAACAAATTGTTAGTGTTGACTGCGAGGATCGAACCCGCGGGGTGGTGAGCTGAGGTGTCGCGCGCGATACCAATCCGCCACGGAGCCGCTCAACCTTGTGTTAATTTTATTATTGGAAATGAATAGTATATTCATTACTTATTATTGTTATGGATTAAATATTTCTAACAGAGTTGTGCATCTGAGCTGTTGTGTGATGACTCTACGATAACGAATGTTTAATATTCCACGGAAGGTCTACTCTCAGTTTCATGTGTGATGCATGATGATGAAACTCAGGGAACTTGTTACTCTTTGATCTTCTACACAGTGAGTCTTGTACGAGGGCTGTTCAGAAATTAACTTCCCGTGTTGTATAGCCAATTGTATACAAATTATACATCGTTGGATAGCCCTGACGTTAATCCTCCAGTATGCTCAACAATTTGTTTTGACTATCTAAACATCGAAAAGAAATTGTTTCTAAATGTAATATTCCCACCACTAAACAAACAATAGAAACAATAGTCCTATTTACCTGTTTTTAATTTGACATCCATTTTTTTCGAACGGAATTTTTAGAACACACATGTTTAGCCGGACACATTTTAATTCTGTCATTACCTTTAAAAAGTTGCGTGTAATCCGGCATTTTATGAATTAAGCAGATTAAAGAGTGAATTGCGTCTTTTCTCGTTCAGACTTAAAATAAAACTAAAATAACTTTGAAACTATAGGTTCTAAAATGACGAGAGTGTTATTATCTATTAAAATCAATTATACATTGTGAATTACATGGTACCATAAATGTGACCTGTAGAGTGGTAGAGCGATATATACAGTTTTGGGAAGCAAAAAGCTCCAAACGGCACATTTCTACGACGTGTCCTTCTCTTTGGCGAGAGAATTTAATAGCTCTATTTCCTAAGGAAATTCCCTAACTAACCCAAGTTATAAAAACTAGGTAAAAAATAAAATTAATTATTATTACAGAGTAGTATTTCTACTCTGAACTATAAAGTACCCTTAGGTTAGAAGTCGACTGCGGTGTTGGGACCGCTATGAGAAGACAAGTAAACACCTCTCATACCACATTACTTCAAGAGCAGGTTGACACAATCACTCACACCTGGGTGTCATAAATAAAAATAAATAAATAAATGTTTTATTCCATAGACAATATACATTGGTTGCATTGGAATCGTCAATTATTCTGAAAGCTACAATTTTGGCACTCATACTTACATCGAGATCTCATTCATACATACAATATTTACAATCATTCTGGCTCATTCATTCGAATTCTCCCACTTCAGATTTCGAAGGCCGGTAGCCATTTCGGTAGGCCGGTAGAACTCGTCTGAACTATAGAAAGTGTTCGCGGTCAAAACTGCTTTCAGACGAGACTTGAATGCCTGTGGCGTTAAAGCACCTTTTATCGAATTTGGTAATATGTTGACAAACATATTATCGGTCATAGTGCCGATCTGCCCTTGATGCCCTCTGCAATCATATTGCACGGGATCTACGCGTTTACCGGCACTATTTTTACAATAAACTTTGTAAACAATCTAAATTTTGATAGAATTTGAATAAATTTAGAATTTTTTTTAACTTTGATACATTAAAGCGGTTACATGCGCAGCTCAACGGAATAAACATTCAAGAAGCACGACAACCTTCATTGTAAACTCTTACACATTCGTAGAAAATACTATAAATTTCATAATTTGAATTTTACATACGCCTACTTGAAAAATTGAATATATGTAGGCCTATGGCGTCTATTTAGGTATTGATTGGTGGATTTTGTAGCTACGCAAGATTTCAATTTGTTCATTTAACCATTAGATTAAGGTTAATTGAACAGTTTTTACCAAACTTACCTACTTCTAGTATCTAAAAGGTTACACTATACTTTAGTATAAACTGAATTATTAATAGCCAAGTACTGCAGACGAGGCTATTGAAACACATTTTAAAACTTCTATTACTTTAAATCATTATAAAACTATCTTGTCAATAAAATTTAAAGATTCAAATTGACGTTGTTACCTTTGACGAGCTCGGCGGTGACTTCTTCCTCAACTAGGATGTCCACGTTGTTTTCTACCCGTTTTAAAACCATTTCAGCAACTGCGCTAAAGCAACATGTAAACTTGTTCAACTGGATCATATTATCGCATAACAACATATTGAAAACATGATAAACGACCGCATGAAATCACTAATACTCGAGAAATAATGTTAGTATTACAATAAAAACATGCAAAACACAAACATGCAATCAAAAAACCCTGCCAATCGTATACGTTGATTCTAAAATTTAAGAAAATTGGCGTTAGTGTTCGCAAAAATATCGAGTTTAATATTATTACCACACGTCCGTTGAGAGAAATTTCGACCTTTGTTAAATTTTGCTAAAACCTGGGAGGGTAGTTTCAGGTACAGTTGCGTATATGACTGACAGTCTATAACTCTCCTGTGTTCAGGTTTGCTAGTGAAAGTGTAATATACAAACAGTTTCCACCTTTGTTTGATTGGATTCTGCTGAAAGTGTGATCTGATTTGTTAAAATGTCATGATTAATATTTAGTTGATAATACAATTTCAAAAGTGGTAGTGCAAGACATTACTTTACTGGGATAAAATGAGCTGTGGCGATAACATACTGGAAGAAGAAATATTAATTAAAAATTTTATATTCACGAACAACATAACTGGCGCCTGAACACTAATTTGCTTTTAACAAAAAACACCTTTTTCTGTTAAAATATATGAAACTTCAAAATGAAAATATGCAGCAAGCGTTGGTTTAGAAATCATGGAAATTGCTACATTTGGTACCTGTGAAATCCGACCAGATGAACAGTTGTCTGTTATTAAAGAAGACAGTTTTGATATTCAAATACATCAAGGAACTTTAAATAAGCTAAGATTGAATTTATCAACTCTTATGAAATACTCTGGTGCTCGGCAATTTGAATTTGTGGATGAGCTAAGAAAATGTTAAAAGGCATTCCCGGTATCTAACAGAGAAAAACCAAGAACACAATTGTTTTGACAAACAAAACATTCAACATAACACATTTTGCAAACAAACACTATATTTACACTTTTTGTCGATTGAAATATATAGCTTAAACCTTATCTAAAAGTCTCAACCCCCACAAGGGTAAATAAACAATCTTTACCATCAAACGTCCCACTGGGAGATCTGTGCTGTTATATAATCTGTTATTATTGAATGAGTCAGAGTGAGAGATTAGACAAAATTGTACGTTTGGGATTGATTTCGATGACAGAACTTGTGGAACATTTGAGCACTAAATAAACCATTGACAAAGTTGTATAACATCTAAAGTTGTTTGCAGTACACCTATTTATTAATTATTTATCTTTATCTTTTTTGTTAATGATCAATCTAATGAGCTGCCGACTCTTGGTTGATTGCCCTAAACTTGAAAGGAGTTAAATGTATCTACTAAAGTCTCGTACCTACTTCTACCTTTTCATCGATTGCATGTAATGCTCCTGCAGTTTTTAAAGGAGTTAAAGAGGCATTTTAAGATGGGGAATGATTTCATAGAATTTAGAGTTAACTGTGAAAATTGGTCCAAAACTAGGCCGTGTAATGAATAGCTGCCAAAATCATTTCAAACCGTTTCTTACGACGTCAAAGTCACGGACAACTGAGGCCCAACATTCTGTAAGACATACTTAGAGACTTGTTGTAGCTTTTATACAAAGATAGTTTTAAAGTTTTTATTCAGACCAACACGAAAGAGTGACGATTTCAAATGGTAGTTTGTGCTTTTCCTGCAGTAACTGGACTCGAGGTCAGGTTATTTAGTATTTAACAAAAGTTCTTTTCTCTTCCAAAATATTTCAAAGTGGAACCAGATAAGCATATTTTGTGTGGAGATACAGTATAGCATAAAGTTTACCCTTTCAAACAATTTAGATAAACCCCTTACTTCTTTGTCACAAATTATACATGCTCAAATAATCGTTGTAGTTAAGTTACATTAAATGCAAAACAATTTAAAACTAAGTTTATAAATCAATACTAAAAGAAGCCCAAAACCGCGCTGTCCTAATTTTCAAACCCTTTGCAGGAGCACCCCTCTCTCCCTCCCTTCCTGTTTTGCTTGAAAGGTGTTAGAAATAAATATGCGTGAAATATGAACTTTCCGCCGCATGTCATTTTTTAGAGCTGCCTAATGGCAACTACTCCAAGCATTGTATGTTAAGGCAGAAACCCGGACATTACAGCGTGTCAAGCTATTTTGCAATAGATTTTCCCAACACCGAACAATTGTACTAATAATACCTTGTAACAAACAAATGGAACAAACCATTCATTGTCTTAAGGGTTATTATTTAAACTTATTTGAAATATTTAATATAAAATATATCATATTGTCCAATACAACATTTTTCAAGATTTTAATTTAGTTAATTAGGAACAAACCATGCTTACGCATTTCGCATGTTATATACATTAAAATTAATTATATTTCTAAATTGTTCTTATATTAAACTCTTATACTTTTAAAATTCAAAGCTCTAAAGAGAGATTGCTGCGACAGGTAGGTTCCGGCAGGTTGAGCAAATAATTGAGCGTATAAAAATATTTAATTATAAGAGATAACTACTTAACTCACATGATCACTGCTGCCCTCAATGATCCAGAAAGCTGACCAAGTTGGTATAATATAAGTTTTATTTATTTACTCAACTTTTATATGTTATCAAGACAATCTGGCCAGCATTGCTTTGATAACATGATAACAGTTCTAGCTGTCGCTCGCACATCTCACATCACATTTAAAGTCGTTTACATATGTTATTAATCGGTATACAAATTGAAAAAATATGAGTTTTAAATTATTCCCTAAATTGGTATATTTTTATACCTACAGTATAAAAGTTAAATAATTACACAATTGAAATAGTTTTGTTTTCTTAGGAATAGCGATTTATTAACTAACTCCACTGTAAAGAAATATGGCAACAGGCATGATTAACACAGTACATTGAGTTTAATTTTTTATTTCGGGTTAATTTTTTCTGTGTGTGATGCAAATTCTGAGTTTTTCATAAATAAATTTAGTGTGTCCGGACTAGAATTTTTAAAATGTGTATTTTACAAAACAAAACTCACCGTCATATTACGGCCGTAATGTAGCGGTCACCGCTTTTAGGATACCATAGCTTTACGGCCGTAATATAGCGGTGAACCTTTTTCTAGGAAACCATAGCCTAATGTTGCGTTACCAAGAAAAACAGCTGTTAGGGAAAATTGAAATGAACCAGCCAACAAATTACTAACTAATTTGTGTTTTTAACTTTACGTTATACACAGTATTGTATAAATACAATATTAGTAGTGTTGTATAGATAGGATTATTAGAATTGTCTACTCGGCCTTCGGTTTTCGCATAATTCTCATTGAATTATGGTTTACGTCCATAAACAAATTGGGTTTAACTGATAGTCAAAGGTTGACGAAAGTATTTAATTAAAATTAACCACAATTAAAAACTTGCTACATCTGTTTCCGCTTAACAATGATTCAATATCCTATACATATACAGTATTATTTCTGAAAACATCGCTTAGTTCATAATGTAATTAGTTTAGAATTGGTGTGTTCAAATTTAATCTTATTTCTAGTGCAATCTTTATGGGAACATTTCTGAAGTGTTTGTATTTAAAAGGGTTCATAAATATACCAGCTGTTGTTGTAAACAAGAATATTTCGGTTGGTCAAGTTTATTGTCTGTCGAGTTAAATTTGGTATTGTAAGAAATCCTCTCCAATAAATCTGGGGCGGGGAGGTTGCAGGGCCTCTATCCTGCACTACGTCACTCTACCCTCTCCACACATGTAAGTGGTGATTGCGGGGATAGAACCCGCGCTACCGGAGTGATTAGCTCCGAAGTCGCGCACGATACCAACCCACCACGGTCCATAGCTTATTCTTACATAAATTTATTATGTATGATTACTTTAGCAACAGTTCGCGCTGTATGGGTCAGGTTTGTAAACTCAGTGACAAGATCGTCATAAAAGCTGAATCAACAAGCTTGAGTTTTAGAACCTCGTAAAGCTGAGAATCCACGCTGCGTAAAGTCTACCTAACTTTGGACGTTAAAAAAATATACAGAAGACACTTCTTCTACATAATCTCACGTTAAATTATTCTGTAGAAAATTACTTGTAAAGGAATTTTGACAGGAAATTGAGCTATACATTTCTCGTATGTAGAAGCAAACAGGAGGCAGTTTTGAGCTGACCATCCAACACGCACAAAGTCAAATGGCTAAACTTTATATACTGTTTATAGATAGGCATAATTACAAATATTCCTTTTGTAAATATCTAAAGCAGATTCGTTTGCCAGCAAAATCGATTTATTACAAGTACCCTTTTGGGGGAGGTGAGAGAGTTCGCAAAAAAACTGTTTAAAATTTTGATTCACAAAATCTCCTCAGTTAGACGTTGATTTTTGGACGCATGTTACGGTGACATAAATATGTTTAATAGCTTTTCAGTTAAAATGATAACTTTTCTAAAGAAGGTTAATAGAAAGCTTTTAAAAAGGTCACAGGCTGTGGGAAATATCAAATTTTGTCTGAAATAAAATACTTCGAAAGTGTCACTTAAATAGCTCAAATCGAACATAAATTCCCCACGTGATTTTAAAAGCTTTCAGTTCTTAAAATAATGACAATTTCAGTCGATAACCGTTTTAAAAGCCAATTTTACATCGAACCGGAGGTCAACATTCTTTTTAACATTTTTATTAGTAAAAAAATTAGTAATTTGAGATGAATTGTGATGGAAACTAGGAACAATATAGTGTTCAGTTGGGTATACTGTGTAAGGGATGGTGTAACCTCATAAAGAAGGCATTACAGTGGCTCTATACCGCAGGGGAGACGAGGTGAGATTGTTCTGTAATCCAGCGTCACTTCATTGTCTATCAAGTCACTATATATACAGGGTGTTCCACAAGTCACTACTCATTCAATTCAATTAAGTAATCTTGTACTGTACTGTAACCTATTCCTTGAATTATCATTTCATATAATGTTTTGGCAAATATAGTTATGTACATAGGTGATACTTTAAGTTAAACAAAATACATTAGGTTCTGTCATTTAAATTACTTTTTCACTATAAAACGTACACACATTGAGAACAAATTTAAAAAATTGCATAATTATGTAGAATAGAATAAAACATTTCTAAAATAAAAGTATATATATAACTTAAACACGCTATTGCTGTTAAGGTTCAACTTTGAATAATATAAATTATTACTCATTCAAATTGATGCTTTACTAATTAATTGACCACGGAACTATTTATGTTCGCATAAAGTTAAAACGTTTCTCAAATTACGATGTTACATTTCCAAGTCGAGGTTAACTGCAAATGAGTAAAACAAAATGGAACAAAGTTTTCTTTGCAGATGCTTTTCTCCGTAAGCAAACAAACAAAAGAATTGAAGTTGTTTCCTCTTGGCCATTGTTTTACTTTATCACAACAACTGTTATTATATTTTCCTTAATAAGATATTTAAATACCAAAATCAAAATTGTTAAATGTTTTCTTGTAAACAAAATGATACACAACAAAATAAATGCTTGTCGTTCTTGCGAATTTTCGTATGAAATAAAATAGACTTATTCATTTCTGTAACTAACTTGTATAGATTTGATCTTGCAGTATATATAATTAAAAATCATAACTTTCGGAGCACAACCCATGAAATTCACAGCTATCATACAAGAGGGAAAACAATACTTACATTAAATTTCACAGACTAATTAAGACGACAAATAGTTATATGGTCATCACTTTAAAAATCTTTAACTATATAAAACATTTATTAGACAGTTATTCTAATAAACCGTTTTTACGTAAATTTTACCTCTGGCTACTTCAAAATCCATTCTACAATATTGTAGAGTTTTTTTAAGTAAAAAAAAGTACAATTAGATTAAAATGTTTTAAATTGATTGGAAAGTTGACTCATGTTTTCTATTGTATTTTCTTTATTCAATTATCTATACTAATATATAAAAATGAGATGGTATGTGTCTGTGGGTGTGTGTGGGTGAGTGTGTGTATGTGTGAGCACTCTACAGGTCACACTTTTGGTCCAATTTTCGTGAAATTTGCTACAAGTGTTCCTTTTGTAATTCTCTAGTTTAAGTTCGTTAACCAGCTAAAGCTGTTTCAAAATGGTGGCTATTCAAAGTTGTTTAACCAAGTAATACTAATAATACCTTAAATAAATAAACAGTTCACTCTGAAAATAGATGATTAACTTTTTAATCTATCAAAACCGTTCCCGTAGCTCCAGAACATCCGCTTTAAAGTTATTTTATTTTTATAGTGTAGTTTTTAGCTTCAACATTCAAAAACCGGGCGGACATAACATTTTTTAATAGTGGACAAAACTCCTGTGCATTTAACATAAAACTAAAAATTAAATTCCTCATTTAAAATTCCTAAACTATTGGTATATCCCCAAACCTTTTTGTTGCACCCCTCAGGATAACGTCATAAATCCTGCTAAGGACGACGCATGTGTGTTTTTTTTATTTGTATTATTTATAAAGTATGAATACTGCATTTTGTAATCCAGGAAGGTGTACTCTGAAGTGATGCATGATGATGAAACTCTGGAAACTTGTTACTCTTTGATCTTCTACATATTGAGTCTGACAAGAAGCAACTCAACACAACTTATATGAACATTGTAATCGCGTTTGTAATAGCTTCTACATGGAAGTAGATTTCCTTGTGTGAAAGTAGTATTTTCAATAGCGATTCTTCTGTCACCTTATGCATTAGATGGACTGTCTTACTTTTATTCTTCTGGTCCCAAAATTGCCAAATACACAATTTTTAGAAGCAATTTTCATACACAAAAGTTTAGCTTATATTATACAGGTGAGTCTCTATTGAGTGCATTAATTTTAACAGTGGATTTTACTTGTTGAAATGGACCAAAAAAAACCTATATGCCTATACCTAACTTCACTCGTTTAGCTGTAATGGCGTATTTTGTGATTTTTTTGAACTACACTACTTTGAACTGTTAATGTGACAGTAAAGCCCACATTATTGTGTTAATGTCAAAAGGTAATAACCATTTGAAAGAATTAATTAATCCTATAAAATACATACTTTATCAAAAACATAACGTCTTTTTACTCTACGTAAAATGACTTTAAGGCTAAAAATATTTTTACATATTTGATTCTTCAATTTTCAAGGCTTAATTAAACTAGTTATACTTGTCGTACTGTAATGTCCAGTTACACCAAAACTGCCGTGTTCCTTTATCTTTAAAATAATGTTAGAGTATGTAGAAGTCATTAGGGAAAAAATTCTAAAATGTCGTAAAATGTTGCAAAGGTACACAATTAAAACAAATTAGTTAAAACGCTAAACTAATAGCTGAGCCTGTAATATTTCTTTACCAGTTGAATCTGTTGACTACATCAGCTGGTTGGAGAAGTTCATATAACAGCTGAGCCTTCAACTTGTCAGCCGTATTGTTGAACTGTACCATACAACCCCTTAACAAGAGACTCCCCATAAGAGTTCTGCCGCTTGATCCAGCAGTATGATCGTCGCAATTTTTGGTTATTAACAACAAGCATTGCTAAAATGTAGAGAACCCTCACCTGGTACATTAATTTTCTAATCCAAACAAGAAGACAAAATAAGTCTAAATTAGCTAATTAATTGGAACACTTTACTAAAAAAAACAAAATTCGCAGACATCTGTGTTAATACAACAACAACTTAAAGAGGCGAGGAAACGGTGGAGGCCAAACGATTGTTCCTTCTTCGTTCGTTATGCATTAAAAAACGATATTTTCAATCGACTCAAGTGGATTCATCAGTACTCCAAACGGTCTTGATGAAATCGCAACGATCATACAACTGCTGGATCAAGCGGCAGACTCTTATGAGAGAGTGGAGTCTCTTGTTACGGGGTTGTATGGTACAGTTCAATAATACGACAAGTTGAAATCAGCTGATTATATCGTTTTAACTTCCAACCAGCTGATGTAGTCAACAGATTCAACTGGTAAAGAAATATTACAGGCTCATATTAGTTTGGCGTTTTAACTAATTTGTTTTAATTGTGTACCTTTGCAACATTTTACGACATTTTATTTTTTCCCCTAATGACCCCTACATACTCTAACACCAATTTAAAGATAAAGAAACAGGAGATTTTGGTGTAACTGGACATTACAGTACAACAAGTATAACTAGTTTAATTAAGCCTTGAAAATTAAAGAATCAAATATGTAAAAATATTTTTTAGCTTTAAAGTCATTTTACGTAGAGTAAAAAAGACGTTATGTTTTTGATAAAGTATGTATTTTATAGGACGATTAATTTTCTTTCAAATGGTTATTACCTTTTTTGACATTAACACAATAATGTGGGCTTTACTGTCACATTAACAGTTCAAAGTAGTGTAGTTCAAAAAAATCACAAAATACGCCATTACAGCTAAACGAGTGAAGTTAGGTATAGGCATATAGGTACTTTTTTGGTCCATTTCAACAAGTAAAATCCACTGTTAAAATTAATGCACTCAATAGAGACTCACCTTGTATAATATAAGCTAAAACTTTGTGTATGAAAATTGCTTCTAAAAATTGTGTATTTGGCAATTTTTGGGACCAGAAGAATAAAAAGTAAGGCAGTCCATCTAATGCATAAGGTGACAGAAGAATCGCTATTGAAAATACTACTTTCACACAAGGAAATCTACTTCCATGTAGAAGCTATTACAAACGCGATTACAATGTTCATATAAGTTGTGTTGAGTTGCTTCTTGTCAGACTCAATATGTAGAAGATCAAAGAGTAACAAGTTTCCAGAGTTTCATCATCATGCATCACTTCAGAGTACACCTTCCTGGAATACAAAATACAGTATTCATAATTTATAAATAATAAAAATAAAAAAAACACACATTCGCGTCGTCCCTAGCAGGATTTATGACGTTATCCTGAGGGGTGCAACAAAAAGGGGCTAGGTTTGGGGGATATACCTATACAAGTTTAGGAATTTTAAATGAGGAATCTAATTTTTGTTTTATATTAAACGCACAGAGTTTTGTCCACTATTAAAAAATGTTATGTCCGCCCAGTTTTTGAATGTTGAAGCTAAAACTACACCATAAAAATAAAATAACTTTAAAACGGTATGTTCGTTGAGCTACGGGAACGGTGATAGATTAAAAGGCTAATCACCATTTTCAGAGTGAACTGTTTATTTATTTAAGGTATTATTAGTATTACTTGTTAAAAACTTTGAGTAGCCACCATTTTGAAACAGCTTTGGCTGGTTAACGAACTTAAACTGAAAGAATTACAAAAGGAACATTTGTAGCAAATTTCACAAAAATTGGACCAAAAGAAATTTAGTTTTCTTCAAATGGTGTTATCTTTTGTCATAAATACAATACTTTGGGTTTTACTGTCACATTAACAGTACAAAGTCGTGTATTAAAAATCATTGCAAAATACGCCATTACAGCTAAACGGTTAAAGAGGTATAGGCATATAGGTCTTTTTGATCCATTTCAAAGTTTCGTCAGCCCTTAAAATTGGTGCACTCAGTGAGCTCCCCTTATGTTGGTGTTGTAGAGATTTTTATTTAATGCCACTTAAAAGCTTTATTTATTTTGAGCTCTAAACAGAACTCCGAATATTTTAAAAGTCCCTCTTCCGCTAACCTACCACCCTTAGTCATCTCACCAAAAGTAGCTGTTCTTTTCCTGCTCCAGACCACATGACAGTCGAAGAGAATGTGTTCAGCAGTTTCATCATGCAAGCCACACTTCCTGCATGAAGGGACCCCGTCAAAGACTCCACACCTCTGTAAGTGCAACCTGAGGCCACAGTGACCAGTGATGAGTCCACCACCAGCCGCAGTCTGTCCCTCTTTGAGGTGGGCAGATCTGATGCTATGGTGCTGAGGGTTGAGAGAGAACAACTTACTCATGCGATGGCCTTGAACAAGGCTACGTCCCTCTCATGCTCCGTTCTTACCCACGCTCTGATGAGTTGATGGACTGCACTACTGGGAACTCCACAGAAAGGTTGGGGTCCCACTAGCTTTGTGATTGCTGCATTATTAGCTAATGCGTCTGCACCTTCATTACCTTCAATACCCGAGTGTCCTGGTACCCAACACAAGGTGACCATGTTGAGTGTACCCAATCGAGAAAGTGTACTATAGCAGTCCCAAACTAACCTGGACCTAAATTCACAGGAATTTAGAGCATTAAGGGCCGCTTGACTATCCGAAAATGTTGATAGACTTGTTTCTATAACCAAGTCTAAGGCTCTGAGCACACCATAAGTATTGCAGTAACCTCAGCCTGAAACACTGAGTGATGCATTCCCATGGGGATACAAGTTTCCATCCTAGGGCTCTGCACCATACGCCAGCCCGTACCTTCTCACCTTTAGAACCATCGGTGTACCACTCCATTTGTGCCCGAGGGATAGGCCTGCCATCAGGCAGCCACTCCTGACGTCCCGGGATAGTGATCCTGAATGGCTTGGAAAAGGAGTAACATACCTTCATCTCGTCAGAGTACATGTCCAGGACATTGTCCTCCACCAGAGTTGTTATTCTGCCGTGGCCATAGGGACGAACCCCCCTCCACGTCTGGCCACGTTGGAGACGATATGCACACTTCCTCGCTACTGACCTGATAAATATGTCGAGTGGCGGGATGTTAAGGCAGTGCAGAGAGAGGCACCAGTGTGTGCTGACAAAGGCACCTGTGACGGCCAAGCACGCCAGTCTCTGGACACTTGCAAGCCCGGCCGCCGCCGTCCCAACTTGGACTCTGGGCCACCATACGATAACCCCGTGCGTGAGAGCTGGCCTTACCACAGCAGTATAAAGCCAAAGCATGATCTTAGGCTTCAGACCCCAGGAGCGACCGACTACTCTTCTGCAAGCCATGAGGTACTGTTTTCCCCGATCGATGACTCGTTTTACCTGTGCAGCCCAAGTGAGTCTCTTGTCCAGTATGACCCCAAGATACTTGACCTGGTCCCTGAGTTCTAGTTGTACTCCCTCCATGACGACCGGCCCAAGTCCTTGAAGCTTGCGCCGATTTGTGAAAGGGACAATAGTAGTTTTTTGTGGATTAACCCTCAGTCCAACTTTCCCACACCAGATGCTCACCTTGCGCAGAGCCCCAGAGAGGAGTTCAGTTACCGTGGGTTCAAATCTGCCACTTACCAGTATCACGACATCGTCCGCGTAAGCCTGTGCATACACCCCGCTGTCATTGATTATCCTGATAAGCTCGTCCACCACCAGATTCCACAGGAGTGGTGACAGAACACCCCCCTGAGGACAGCCTCTAGTGGTACTTACTGTTCTGCTGACACCTAGAAGGGAGGCAACACCTTCCTCTCAGCATACTGGATATCCACTTACATGTGATGTCATCAATACCGTGCCTTATAGCAGAGTTCTCGATGACAGATGTTCGAGTGTTATCAAAGGCTCCCTCAATGTCAAGGAAAGCTGCCGCGATCTCCCTGTAATGAAGGGACTTCTCGATTCTACATACCAGGTATTGCAGCGCTGAGTCGCACGATCTTCCAGTAATGTAGGCATGCTGATTGGCATGGAGGATACCTGACCAGAGCCGTGTCCCACACATGTCTCAGCACGATCTTCTCTAGAGTCTTGAGTAGGAAGCACAAGACTGATCGGGCGAAAGGATTTCGGTTCCGAATAACTTACCCTGCCTACCTTCGGTATGAAGACAACCCGAGTGAGTCTCCACGAAAGTGGTAAGTGACTGAGAGCTAAACTCGCTCTGAACAACCTGCAGAGAATGGGGAGAATGCACTCCATAGCCATCTGCAGATGAACCGGTCTGATCTCGTCTCCTCCTGGTGACTTGAACGGGCTAAAGGTCTTTAGGGCCCACCTTACTCTGCCATAGGTGACGATGCGACTGGCGCTAACCCAGTCACATCTAGCTGCTCCTGCCCTGATGATATTTGCAGCTCCCTCAGCATCAGGAGGACCATCCCCTTCATTCAAACAGCCAGGAAAGTGGGTGCCCAGAAGAACCCCAAGAGTATCCGCTGGGCTGACTATAAACTCACCAGATTGACTTCTGAGCAAGCCGGCAGGAGAGATGTGTTCCTTAGCTAGGACTTTGCGTAACCTGGATGCCTCCTGCTCCTTCGAAATATCGGAGCAAAACTTATACCAGGAGTCTCTCTTAGCTTGTCTTACCTTTATATTGTATTCGGTCAATCGTCTGTGGTAAACCTCCCAACAGCCTGTTATCCTTGAGACCTTAAAGAGGGCACGAACCTCTTTTCTAAGGGATGCAAGCGTAGGGTTCCACCAGTTGACTGTTTTGTTCTTATGGGCAGTTGGAGGACAGTTAGCCTCAAAAGTGGACACAATCGCCTCCCTAAGACCCTCAGCCTGACGGTCCAGGTCCCTGCGCGTACGTACCCTTCCTGAGCAGGTTACCAACTTACCACCCAGTTGTTCTTCATATGACACCCAGCAGGTGCGCCTCGGATTCCTAAAGAGCACTTCGGCTGACCTGGGGAGGGACATGTTAAATACTATATGCCTATGATCAGAAAGAGAAGGCTCACCAGACACATGCCAATTATGTATCAAGTGAGACACTGAAAGGGTACACATAGTTATGTCAATTACCTCTTTTCGAACTCTGTTTATAAAGGTAGGTTCGTTTCCTGTATTACAAATGACAAGTTTGTTGGACACTATATAATCTAGGAGGGCTTTACCTCTGTTATTGGTGTCCGAGCTGCCCCAGGCTGTATTGTGGGCGTTCGCATCACAGCAAAGTACAAGCCCGAGCTTCTCCCTGTCTGCGAAGTCGACAAGGCTTCGGACTTCTCTTGCGGGTGGGCTTCCGGTATCGTCATACGGGAGGTACACTGACGATATCAGGAGATGCTTGTTCAGGTCACTCGCCAACAGCTTTATAGTGGTGAGGTCCCTAGAACAGTGCTCAAACACAGGTACACAATTCAGACTGTTACTGACAAGCATACAGGTTCGTGGTTTCTCGACTCTAGGGGCATAGACTAAACTAGCCCCAGGACAGTTAAGTCCTAACACTTTATAACCTTTAACCCAGGGTTCCTGTATAAGTGCTAAGTTGAATTCTTCTGTCCGGAACCTTTTATTGAGGACAGAAGTTGCAGCTTTTTGTGCTGAAGATTAGACTGAAGGACCTGCCCTTCATCTAATGGCACATTAGTCTTATCTTCCTTAGTGAGGACCTTGAGTCTAACCTGGTCTGTTCCAAGGTAGACTTTCCAGTCCCTGGCCTTGAGGGTTTTTGTTGAAAGGTCATCAATGTGTAGGGCGATGGTCCGGTAATCCTTCCCCTATTGTCATTAACCACCTTCCAGTCTTCTGTTGCAATACCTGCATTTTGCAACGACAGTCTGCAGGATCTGTTTTACGTCCCTGTCAGCAAGTGGGTCCGGGGGTCTGAGAAGAATCCTGGTGGTACGCATGAGGTCTTTATACCTCTCCGCGACCACTTTCCTCCCCTCTTCACCCCCACTCTAAGCTTGGGGCCGTCTGCATGACCCAGGCTCTGGTGACCTCGTTCTCGCAGACCAGAGTGCAGACTCTCTCTCGAAAAACTTCTGCAGATCTTCAGCTGCGTCGGGTCAGGAGCCTCACATATCTCGTCTGCCAGCGCCCCTCGAAGCCCCAGCACGTCCGCCTCCGTGAATCTCACGTCCGGGAAATTCTCCGGCACCAGCACCAGCTTAACAGCAGTCAGCACCTGCGCCGCGGTGAGTTGATGATCAGCGGCGTCAGCACCACCAGGTTGAGGTGTGGACACAGGTGGTACGGTGGGTGCACTCCCCGATGCCGACGTTGACGAAGCCGGTACTGCGGCGACGACCTTGACGACGCTGCGCACCTTGGGGCCCTCAAGTCGACCACGCTTGTGTGCCGGTGTCGTAGTTCTACCCGGCGACTCGGAGCTGTCGGAGTGGAGCCTCTTGGGGAAGTCCCTTCTCTGCTTACCGGAGTCACCAGAGCCCAGTTCCGCCTCACCTTTTTTGTTTTTCTTCTTCTTTGCCAACCCCTTCCGCTTCCTCCACTCAGCAGCAGAAAGCCAGGTGCCGTCGGCAAGTTTTTGCTCTTTAGTGAGCCTCTTCTTCTCCGCTCCACTAACATGCTCCTTCTGCTCTTGGTCGCTGGTCCTGTCCCCAGCAACCCCTTGAGTAGAAAGGTCGCTGGACTTGCTACCAGCTCCCTCCTGGAGTAGCATCTCTTCATCGACCTGGCCGATTTCGAGATTCAAGTTTTCCCCGATGGGACTGTCCGGGGGCAGATCCCCAGTCAGCTCCATCTGGGTGGAGTCCTCACTGTCAGTGAGGTTTAGGTTTTGGTTTTTTTTCTTGGTTTGGTCCATAAAGATCCCACGAGTACCGAGGAAATAAAGGTCCACCCGACCAGAGCCTCGAATGGCCGGGTAAGGCTAGTATACTACAGGAGGTCGCCTGGTATCCTGTAGGCTCCGTTAAGACGCATGCTCCCCATGCGCCATGCACCCCATCAGCACGGATCGCCTAACACCTTAGGGTTGGGGGAAAGTTGGAGGGGAGGGAGGTAGGATATACCCTGACAGAGGAGGAGCGACCCCCGACCCACCCGAGCAGACAGAAAGTCAGCCCCCCTGGGTCAGAGGCCACCCCTACCCGCAGAGTATAGGATAGGAAGTTCACTGTTTCGGGATCAAACAGAGAATGGGGAAAAGGAGCCCTCCCCATCGCTCATCGGTTATGGGAGTGATGAGCCCCCGGACTTGGGACCGGAGTGTAGGGTTTTAACAGTACAAAGTTCAAGAGAAAAAAAATCACAAAATACGCCATTACAGCTAAACGGTTAAAGTTAGGTATAGGCATATAGGTACTTTTTTGATCCATTTCAAAGTTTCGAATCCACTGTTAAAATTGATGCACTCAGTAGAGACTCACCCTGTATAGTATTTTTGTACACATTTTTATTAAATGACCACTTAAAACTGCTTTAATCTTATTTTTAAACAGGAATCCTTTAATATTTTAAATAGGCTTTATACACGGGGCTTTTATCAAAAAGGAACAATGCAAAGGAAAAGGTACAAGTACATGTCTGTATTTCGTTTGTATTATTTCTTTCTGTGCCGTGATTGGATACGCCTGGTATTCTAATTTCGCTTGCCAGCTAACTTGACTGAAATATTTTTAAAATTTATTTGCATGAAAACTGTACAAATATGCGACCTATATTTAAATGTGTATATAACGTTTTTTTTGACAATTCTCAATATGTATTCTGGGGGTATATTGGTTTGACAATAGTTGGGTCAAGGTTTGAGTTTACAGGGTCCTAAAGTTGGTGACGATATCGTCATAAAGCTGAATCAACAAGCTTGAGTTTTAGAACCTCGTAAACCTGAGAATACATTAAATTCCCACAACGCCACACACAGTATATCTCGAGCCAAGCCACTGTAGCCGAGCCACTGTAGCCAAGTCATTGTAGCCGGGCCAGTGTATCCGACTACAACTGTATATGTAACCGAGCCACTTAGCCGGGTCACTGTATCCAAGCCATTGGAGCCATGAAAGTATAGCCAAGCCATTGTAGCCGAACCACTGTAGCCAATCTATTGTAACCGGGCCAGTGTAGCCGAACCACTGTAACCAGGCCACTGTATCCAAGCCAGTGCAGCCAAGCCTCTTTAACCGAGCCACTGTAGTCGGGCCACTGTATCCAAGCCATTGTAGCCGGGACAGTATTACCAAGCCACTGTAGCCAAGCCAGTGTAGCCGAGCTACTGTAGCCGGGCCACTGTATCCAAGCCAGTGTAGCTGGGAACAGTATAACCAAGCCACTGTAGCCAAGCCATTGTAGCCGACGCCACTGTAGCCGGGCCACTGTATCCAAGCCAGTGCAGCCGAGCCTCTTTAACTGAGCCACCGTAGTCGGGCCACTGTATCTAAGCCATTGTAGCCGGGACTGTATAACCAAGCCACTGTAGCAACCAGTGTAGCCGAGCTACTGTAGCCGGGCCACTGTATCCAAACCAGTGTAGCCGGGACAGTATAACCGAGCCACTGTAGCTGCCAGTGTAGCCGGGCCACGTTATCCAAGCCACTGTAGCCGGGACAGTATAACCAAGCCACTGTAGCCAAGCCAGTGTAGCCGAGCCACTGTAGCCAAGCCAGTGTAGCCGAGCCACTGTAGCCAAGCCAGTGTAGCTGAGCCACTGTAGTCGGGCTACTGTATCCAGCCAGTGCAGCCGAGCCTCTTTTAACCGAGCCACTGTAGTCGGGCAGAGCCACTGTATCCAAGCCAGCGTAGCCGGGACAGTATAACCAAGCCACTGTAGCTAAGCCAGTGTAGCCGGGCCACTACATCCAAGCCAGTGTAGCCGGGACAGTATAACCAAGCCACTGTAGCCAAGCCAGTGTAGCCGGACCACGGTATCCAAACCACTGTGATTTACAATATGTTGCCTCGATGTGTTCGACAAAATGAGTACTCGTAGTTATGAAATGGCTTGATTATGATCTCGCAATCTGACGACAAAATGAGTAGGTTAAACTCCTGTTCAAACATTGCTCTCGTGTTCGTTGTTGTTTAATTAATTAATTCTTCATACGACAACGACAACAATGCGATCATGTGTTATTGTGGAACTGGATATTCATTCTTTATTCCAAACTGTAATAATGAAAGACTGTTTTAACTCTTTAACTGTGTTTTTTAAGTTTTCGATGAATTGAAGTCCTGTAATTGTGGGATGGTACCTTTATAAATTGCCCTTATTTACATGTTCAAATTATGTAATTCTACACATTTTGGAGTGTTTTATAGTTATGAAGCTAAGTACTTATTTTTTAAGTTACCACACACATTATAAACCCCGTCTTTCATGAAAACTACCGATTTTTCAGTACTTGTAAAGCTACAAGCTGGTTACTTAGATACTTTTACTTTGCTTTTAGACACCGACCACTCTTAGAGGGTATTTCTAGGTGAATATGAGATGATGTTGAGTGTGATGAGTGTTTTGATGGATGATGAGGTCTAGTCTTGTTACAAACTAGGGCCGACCGTTCCCCACATTGGGTCATTAATTAATAGCCCAAAGATCAATGAAATGTACCAAAGGCTTAACGTGACTTCCGAAACACGGGGAGTGGCCACCGTGAAAGGATTTACTGCAGTTGGGAATCGAACCCGGGCCGTTTTGGTTGAAAAGATACTCGTAAAACTTTATTTGGTTAGTTACCTGTCTCACAACATTTAATTTTAGTTTTGAAAAGGTAGTCGTTGTATAAACGTGCAGACTGTATGCTATGAACTATAAGAAGAGACATGCAATAGCGCACTGTAGTATAGAGTGCCAAGTAGTGCAGTGCGGCTTGTGCTGAATATGGGTCAATGGCAACGCAGCAGTCTACATTACACACAACACAAGTTAAACTGCGCTATGACAACTGCAGTTTTACACAATTACACTTCGTTGAGGAATTATTTTTTCTGCGAAAATTCTTGGTCAGATGATTTTTATGGCATATTTGGTATGTAAGCTTAAGGGTCCGCCTCAGTGGTCACCTCAGAGAAAGGCTGAATTCGTTCGCCCAAGGAACACACGACACCGCGCACGTAACAACTGACTAAGCAAATGCCATTCTTTCAACTGATGCGGCCTAACTGTCAAACCAAGTGTTTGCTAGGGTTCACAGCGGCCCGTTTTTCACCGCTCAAAAGAATTTTATATGTAAATATAAAATAATGATATATTTGGAAACAAGAAGAGTTTACTGACACGTGTATAGAGCCGATATTCACCGATGGTTAATATAGTTTCACAAATAAAGTTTTAAACTGTTCAAGTTTTGGTGCTTTTCAACTTCATTTTGTGTACTTACTCGTATTACACATAATTTCGAAAATAACGTTCTATATTCTATACGCGTTTCTGCTTTCCAAATATATAATGTTTATTAGCGTAAAACATCGTTAAAGGTGAAAAATGGGTCGCTGTAAACACTTGCACTGAAGCGTCGCCACGCAGCTGAGGCGGACCACTACGTCAAACTATTAAAATCGTTCAAAGTAGGAAATAATGGATTGTCCCTTGGGAGGTTTGACATGAAACGCATCTTCAGGATAAAGCAGAGAATCCTAACTATGACAAAGGGGTGTGTTGTAGCCATTAGCCTACTTAGGCAATAAACTTAGCTGAAAGTAACAGCAGGGCAACAACTGCATGTGTTCTTCTGGTTGTATTACGTACGAGTACTCTCTGGTATTGTAGTGTCTGCGTTTTGCGTACTTAGACATTGATGTCTTATTCTCAACGTTATGAGTTCACCTAAAGACAGATGGATACGAAATGAACATTTTGAACCTGACAACTTATAATCTTTAAGTAAACATTGTAAAATGTGTGTAACACTGTTGTAACAGTGGAATTTCCAACTACAGTTGAATACAGTTAAGCCGGTTTGTTTATCAACTTTGCAGAAATGTAATTAAAACGTACGAGTTTGTAAAGCGAAAGTGAACAAAAGGAGGATTATCCGCTATCAAAACCCGTGCGCTCAAACTGATGTTGGTTTGGAAAATGTGTTTGTGAAATTCTAGAAAACAATATTTGTTCATTTAAGTATCATCATTATTTAAACATACTGAATTTAAGCTCATGTCTTCACAATCATAACTCTCCTATACTTCTCATGTAAATCAACTTTCAAATAAAGCTGAAATACAAAGCATAGCAGACACGTAGCCACAAGCGCTACGGTGAATCATTTATCTATTTTAAATTAGACGAAATTCCTTTATACACTATCCCCGCCGTCACCACATACATTTGTAATGTGACTATACAGTAACGCTAGGTAAATGTCGAGGTTGAGTGGTGGAGAGAACTTTGTAGTCCTAACTTCACCCTGTTAAACCAGAAAAAACAACCTTTTTACTTTCTGTATACATAGGCTAGTATTTTATACAACAGCTCAATGTATGCCCAGTGCTCTGAATGTTAAAGTGCAGAAATTTGGATTAAATAAGCAATTACAGTACTTTAAAACAGTGGGCCGTATGTATAATAAAGAAGGATATGCTTAAAAGAATAAGGTAGCAGTAAAAGGTTTTGCTTTAAAGTACAAGGTTGAAGTATAAGCATTTCCTTCAATTCACATGTATAAACATTACCTTATGCTTGCAAGCAAATCCTTCTCACATGAGTAAATGGTGTCATCAAAAAGTAGACTTGTTGCAAGGTTAGTATAGAGGAGGTTGGCCCACTTGAAAAATCAGTTTTGTCTACGTGACGCCACTGCAGACCTCCGAGAATTGCCGCCCGACCCAACTTTTACAGCGCGTTAAATACTCACTCACGGTGACGTAACCAGAATTCTTCGTACTTACATATTTAAATATTTCTCTTCAGGAAAACCCGGACTTTCCAACGATATGCATATCAAGTATATTTCTTACTATTGTGAATTTATAAAGTCAAAATGTAAAACCCATTTTTAGTTCAAAAAAATTATGACATCAAAAAGTAAGTGATCTAGGCAGATTTTTATTGTTGATTGTTTTTATGGTTAAAGTATTTGTTTTAAAAAGGAAACTTCAAATTTCCATTTAAAAACAAGTTTAATAATTTAGCTCAAGTGGTTAGTTTGCAATTCCACTTTAAAGGCGAAAATTGATATTTAAAAATATCGCATGTTAGACTTCAAAGTGGCGTGTAACTAAAAAACCTAAACTTCTTGACTATTACTGAATTTATTATACATATTATTTTTAATTTTCTTAAAGAATAATGCAGCATACGATAAACTATTAACTACAACTAATGTTTTTTGGAAATACGTTTTGGAAAACCGTACTCGAAAGTCAGATCCATCGCGTTTGCAATAGTGCAGATTGCTGAAATTTCATGAAAACCTATTTGTTTGTGGAAGTTTTATGTTTAATTTTCTATGCATATGAATTATTATTTATTGATTATTTAAAAATACATCAGTCTAATAAGTACGATGAATAATTAACAATTGTGTTGAAAGCATATATTTTAGCATATAGTCACCATGAGCTCTAGGTTTAAATATTCCTACATGCGTAAAGTCAAGCACACCAATTGCCGTAGGAAACCTATATTTACTTTGCCATAGCTCTTTTGCTTGTCTTATTTCTTGGTCGGATTTAGGAAATATAATCCAATCGTTTGCTTGTGCAACAATTATATTCACCACTGACCTTACAGTTCGTGACACTGTAGCCTGATCTACTCCAAGCTCTTGCCCAATTCCCTTTTGGTATCCAGGATCAGCTAAATAGCGTAAAGTTACTTTCATTCGTTGTAAAGAAGATAGTGATCCACCTCTAGACTCTTCATTTGCACCTAAAAATGTATTTGCTAGCCACAGCACATTTTCCTCCTCAAATCTGTACAAACTCTTAAAATCACCGGGTATTGTAGGCAAGCGTTGCCTATAGTGTTTAACATTTCTAACATGCACTACGTCAGCCATCACACGAATAAATACAAAAGTAGATCCACTCTCTTGTAATGTGAGTCTGCTACTGACCAGCCTCGTCTTTTTGGAAGGATATCCTTACACATTTAAGTAAAAGCCTACGATTATGCATACCCATTTACTTCTGACAGAAGTATAAGATCAACAGAAAAAGGATTTGCTTATGTTTACTAAGTATAAGGTTTTACTTACATTTTTATACATTTAAGTTGAAGGATTTGCTTGATTTTTCGCAAGTATAAGCAAATCCTTATTTTTATGCATACGGCCCAGTAAGTTATAGAGTAACGGAAAATGTTTTGATCAGTTGAGAAGATAAAACTCTACTATTCAGGGTGAACTTTGTATTCAATTAAGGTATGGCTACAGTTTGATATGTAAATCTAAACTTTGAATTGCCTCCATTTTGAAACGGGCTATCCGATATAGCTGGTTAACGAACTTAACCTAGAGATAAACAAAAGAAACATTTGTACCAAATTTCGTGAAAATCGGACCAAAATGCAATCTGTAGAAATTAGTCATATATATATATATATATATATATATATATATATTATTTTTTATTACACATAAAAAGAACAAGTCTACTTTGGCTTATATTTCGTTATTTTCATAACTTATTCGTAGCCATAACAAAATAAACACTTTTCACATACAGTACTTATATATAAACCTGTTTCATATATATATAAACCTGCAAACCGCACCTTTCTTAGAAGATGATAAAAGGAGTGTTTTTCATCATCTTTTTTTCTCTCCCTCTTTGTTTAGTAACTTCCTGTGGCCACTTTTCCAATCGAGGAATTTATTGTTTTAAAGGATTTTCTTTATAAATTATTCTTCTTTTTCTTTTCTTTTATATAAATTAGTAATAAATTTGCTATTTAGCTTTTATTAAATTATATATACAAGGTGTGTTATAAATGTCTCCCTTCAAACTTAACTTTTGAAAAGGAAGAGATTGAAAATCCCTTTGGGGAATGTTTTATGGGGATCTGAAGTTGTTTAGACGTACTTTGAGGTAGTAACCGGGGAGAGACCCCATAATCTTTTACAAACCCCCTTTGTGGCACCTCAAAATAAAATTAACTTTAACGCAAATTTAACTGTCCAAAAAGAATTGTTTTGTCTTAAATATTTTTAAGCTATACTCGTAACTGTTTTGTTGTAGCAATTATTTGTTTGCAATTTTGAATTTTGTATTTAAAATTAGTACCTAATTACTACTGCAAACAGTGGTCATCATGACTGATAAAAATATATTTTCTGTCCAACACAGTTTAATAAGTTATCAGTGAGTCTTTTAAATGTCGACGAATTATCCCCACGGTACTGTTTAAACACGAGTTTTATAACAAATGTAGTAGAATGAAGTTGTGTATACAGGGTGAGTAAACTAAAAACCTGGTAATATACAGCAATTCTCTGCACCAACACAACAATATCCCTGAACACAATTCTCTAGAGTTTTGCAAAATATAAAACTCATTTGTTGTTCTCAAAGAGAGAATAGAGAAAGGAATAAGATATACGGGCAGATAAGTCCGGCATTGTCAGCGTACAGCTTGTGAATCTGATAAACATGTTCATGTTGTTGGCATTTCATCTTCTGTTTTCCACACAATACTTAATGACAATGGAATAGGTTTTAGTTACCTCCGTCAATATCCAAAAAATTGTGTTGATAATTGTTACATCCTCAGGAAGTTTCGATGTAAAAACACCATCGGTACACAGGGATGTTTAAAAGACTAGAGACCCCTTCAAGTTACCTTACCCTATCGAAATGACATAATTTGGGCTTAGTGCAGAATTAAAAGTCTCACTTAGTAGAGCCGATGCCGCAAACTCGATCTTGAAGTATTTCATCAACCATAATTAGCAAAAGTGCTCATTTCATGGTTTTGGGTCTGGGTCTCACCATGCTGACAGCATGAATATCTAATATTTCCAAAGGAAATTCGATAGTATGAACTATACACACATGAAATTTATCCAAACATTAGAAAATATTTTAAGCGTCTGTTCCTCTCACGTAATGCCATACCTGTAGCGAAGCGCGGGGATTTGGCTTGTTATTCAATACCATATATTGCGAGCTAAACACCTGCTAGCTAACCAGCAATGCTGGAAGCTACTGTCATATTTTCAAACTTATAACACAGATTGAAAACATGCAGCACGGCGTAGACAGTAAATAGCTCGCCAGTTTTACTACGTTCTGTATGTTCAATATCTAGTTTACGAGACACGGGCGACGCAAATAAAACCTGCTGAATTAAATAAGCCTTAACTTAATAAACACCTCTTCACCTAGCCGAGGTTTTATTCCTGTAACTACACGAGATTGCACAAACTTACATGGTTATGTTTCCACATTACATGTTTATGTTTCACATTACATGGTTTTGTTTCACATTACCTGGTTATGTTTCACATTATATGGTTGTGTTTCACATTACATGGTTATATTTCACATGTCATGGTTATGTTTCACATTACATGGTTATGTTTCACGTTACGAGGTTATATTTCACATGGTTATGTTTCACATTACATGGTTATGTTTCACATTACATGTTTATGTTTCATATTACATGGTTATGTTTCACATTACCTGGTTATGTTTCACATTATATGGTTGTGTTTCACATTACATGGTTATGTTTCACATTTCATGGTTATGTTTCACATTACATGGTTATGTTTCACGTTACGAGGTTATATTTCACATTACATTACATGGTTATGTTTCACATTACATGGTTATGTTTCACGTTACGAGGTTATATTTCACATTACATGGTTATGTTTCACATTACATGGTTATGTTTCACATTACATGGTTATGTTTCACGTTACGAGGTTATATTTCACATTTCATGGTTATGTTTCACATTACATGGTTATGTTTCACGTTATTATATTTCACATTACATGGTTATGTTTCACATTACATGGTTATGTTTCACGTTACAGGTTATATTTTTACATGGTTATGTTTCACATTACATGGTTATGTTTCTATTTGTGTTTTACGTCTTTTGCTGTGTCAGTGCAGATGATCATGAACGGCCATACTCGGTGGCAGGGGAGGGGCAAGGCCATTTATTGTAAAATGGGGTTTCCGTCAATAAAAAATTGAAAATTGAAGAAGTGCTCCAATTAAACACTTTAGAATGAAAGTTCAATATAAATTTAAAAAGAATGTTTAAGAAGAAGAAGGTTATTTAAAAAGAATGTCCTACTTTCGATCTCCTGTAGTTATTTTAGTGTAAGTGCTACATCAATAATTCACATACGGTTGAAAAGAAGAAGTTCCAAAGTTTCGTTTGCATACATTGAGAGATCATGTCAATTTTTTATCCTATCAACAAGATCGCTGGCCTTCAACTTAAGATATTTTGCGTTCTTAAAATTATAAAAAAGTCAGTCACTTCAGTTTAGCGAAAATTTTGTCGTAGGTTCGTGACTTCGACGGAACTTTTCTTGTGAAAGAAGGTTTACGTACCCCTCCGGCTAGGAAATTAAGTTGACCCGTAGAACCGTATCAGAGCTGCAGTCAACCCCATAAATCAATATTTGCTTCGTGAAGTGTGGGAAGAGTTAGTTATCGGCTAGTTTTTTCCGAGCAGTCAGAGTAGGACATGTTGAGCATTGATAGAAGTGGGGGACAAACTTCGAAATGTCCTTTTTACTAGTATTTAGTTCATGTAAATCTAAGTAATAATAAATCAAATAGAGTTTTCTGAAAGTAAGACATTCTTTTTGAATAACCCTGTATAATCCTACTTTTTTTTGAACCACTTAAAACTGATTTTAATATCTTTATCTTGTTACATTTAAAATCACAGAAAAATGATTTTAAATGAGCCTCTAATGGCTGTGGTCTTGTCCATATTCATGAAAAAGTAACTCCAGATTATTTTAAAGCATCTATAAAACGCGGAATCTTATACGCAGGAACTTCCTTTCATTAATCATTCTTTAAAGCGTGTAATGAACTTTTAACATTCTAACCTTTGCTTCACTTTACATTTATGATTTCATTTTATAAGTGAAGTTTAGTAGAAGGTAGTGATATTCATAGTCATGATACTCACTCTTTAACTAGCTATAGAAACGATTATCACAGACTAGAATCATTTTAAAAGTTACCGTCTCAGGCTGGAATTACATTGTTACAAAAACTTCCTAAGAAAATGGTAAGTCTTCAAAATTCTAAACAGTTTAAGAAATAATTTAGAAATTATCTTGCTAACCAACGAATTTTATAGTTTGCAGGAATTTATAGACCACTCAGAAGTCTATTGTTCTACAATTAATATAATACAATCTTGGCATATATTATAATTCTAAATGTACTGTAGTGGCATGTAATGTGCTGTTTGCAAATAAAAACACCCATTATTCGTCTGTTAATATTAAAATCAAAACTATGAAGACCCGTACAACGTAGGGTTGAACTGATTTTGTGTGAACAATATCGAGTTTGCATATCAAACAAACAACAAAGTCAAACTACAGGTAGAGAACCATTCACAGTTGAACAGGAAAGGTTCGTTATTTGAATGGTGCATTTAATTTGTGTTGAATCGAACTGAATTGTTCGCACAATTGATGCTTCCCTGTTCAAACAATGTTTCAGCATTCATTGTGGTTCCGACAATTAATAATTCGTCCTGTGGCAATGCAAGTTTTTACAATTCAATGTGTTCTCCCTTTGTTCTGGAACGCTTTCTCTTTACTGTACTTGGGTTTGGAAATGTTGTACTTCTTTGCTTGGTTAGGAGGAAATTCATCATTTTAGATTGTTATTTATAACTTGTCTGTTTATACCCTGCCATATTTAAGTTTCAAACACTTATTTACATGAAAGAAAATAATCTTTACGATTTCCTGGGTTGCATGCATATTTATGCCACTAGAAACAAAAATAGTTTAGGATACTTTAAATGTAATTACACAAAAACTCAGAAGTCCTCTTATTATATGTCTATAAAATTGTACAATGCCCTTCCTCTTAAGCAGTTGCCTACCATAAAGTTTAAAAATGTGTTCATAAATTATTACACTAAAATTTAAATTCTTAAGAACCTAAAAATATTTACGTTGGCGTCATTGTATATCTTTGAAACTGTACTATATTGTGTTTCAACATGTGATATAGTGCAGGGTCAAGATATTCATTCGTATGCCACTCGCTCAAATTATACATTTCGTCAAGATAGCCATAGGTTACAAATTTATGAAAGATTACCGATGCAAGCTGGTGTGAAATTTCTAAACAAGCTCCCAAACGAGATCAAATGTTTATTACCAGAATTGGGTTTGTTCAAAAATAAGTTTAAGGAGTATTTGCTGATTAAGGCTCCTTACTCTGTAGCAGAGTTGATTGCAGAACCAGCTAGCTTATCTTAATCTAAAATATGTAACAAAGTAAAAATAGTAATTGCAAAATAAATTTAGCTATTTAGAATTATATCACTTAAAAAAGAAAAATAAGATTATTTTAGGAAATACCTTGACAATATTCTTTAGTCCTCTGAATAGTCTTTACCAGTGGCTTAAGTCCATTATACATTCTTACGTTGTAATTCACCTTCCATTTCACCAATTCAATATCATATCCATTTTTATAATAAGTCAACACAATTAAAACATTTCTTTTGTACACTGACTTAATAAATTGTTAATTAACTAGAAACTGTCTGTATAAAGTTGACGACTTGTATGGTATTGATTCTGTAAACTATGTTATATGATACGTATAAGATTATGACGATTGCAATACGAGTACTATTGATGTTCTCATGTGTTTCTGCAATAAAAATTATTTATTTATTTATACAGAATGATTTTAGAGATTGGATTTTGCCTTTGAAAATAGTTTTAAATAGTATTCCACCCTAATGCCTTACTTTTAATTCTAAAGGTTAAATATGTCAGGTTTGGTTTAATCCTTTTGGTATTAAAGCGTACTTAGTTAAATAAGTATAATACTTGTCACAAATTAAAATGTTTAAAAATAGTTATAAACTTGAGCTAATGACTGAAAATAACATTTTTAAACTTGTATTATCTCTTTAGGTATTTTTCTTTGAGGGATTTCTAGGTAACAACTACTAACTAGTACAGTATCACGTTTCTCACACAGCTTAACATGATAATATGACCAGGCGGACACGCAGCCAAGTCCTAAAAAAGCATTAAGTTCCTAAATAGACAGTATTTAAAATATTTATTGTATCCAGACTATTCATTCGGTGACATCAATTTGCATAAATCCTTTAGAACATCTGTAAAAAACATTTACAGAATCAAAAATAAAGAGCTTTTTGCCTTCTTTCAATACACATGTTTTGCCACTCCGCGTTGAAATTCAAAAAGTATAATCAGAACTCTTAGTGCAGGAACAAACTTCCAAAACACGTGTCACATCATCACTACAAAAAATCAACAAATTCGGCACATTTATAACCTCAAACTGTATTAATGATTTAGAATTCTCACAGTTACCTCTCATATTTCCCGCTCCATCCAGGTTTCAGCCTATCATTCCAGGCTTTAGCCTATCTTTCCAGGCTTCAGCCTATCATTCCAGGCTTCAGCCTATCATTCCAGGCTTCATCCCATCATTTCAGGCTTCGGCCTACCATTCCAGGCTTTGGCCTATCATTCCAGGCTTCATCCTATCATTCCAGGCTTCAGCCTATCATTCCACGCTTCAGTCTATCAACCCAGGCTTTAGCCTATTATTCCAGGCTTCAGCCTATCATTCCAGGCTTCAGCCTATCATTCCAGGCTTCAGCCTATCATTCCAGGCTTCAGCCTATCATTCCAGCTTAGCCTATCATTCCAGGCTTCAGCCTGTCATTCCAGGTTTCAGCCTGTCATTCCAGGCTTCAGCCTATCATTCCTGGCTTCAGCCTGTCATTCCAGGTTCCAGCCTGTCATTCCAGGCTTCAGCCGATCATTCCAAGCTTCAGCCTATCATTCCAGGCTTCAGCATATCATTTTAGGTTTCAGTCTGTCATTTCAGGCTTCAGCCTATCATTCCAGGCTTCACCTATCATTCCAGGCTGTCATTTCAGGCTTCAGCCTATCATTTCGGTTTCAGCCTTTCATTTCTGGCTTCAGCATATCATTCCAGGCTTCAGCCTATCATTCCAGGCTTAAGCCTATCATTCCAGGCCTCAGCCTATCATTCCAGGCATCAGGCTATCATTCCCGGCTTCAGCCTATCATTCCAGGCTTACAGTAATCCTAAACTCAGTATGACTTTCAGAAGTTCGGAAGATAAAAAAGCTCCTACTCGAATCATATTTTACTCACAGATTTTGCTTATAATCTGTAGTTTTTTAGAACCCCTGCAGTTCCTAATCCCTGAGAGTTGATATTTACACAAGTACGAGTACAAGCCACAGTCACATTGTGAAGGGAAGGTGTAGGTTTTCTCAGTCTGATGACAGAGTAAGAGTACACCTGACTCTCTGTCACACATTACTGCAGCCTTGTGTTCTAGTGTTACACTAACTCACTACAGTCGTGTAATTTGCACATTTAACAATAGCAGGTTGCCGGTTAATGAGGTTAAAACATCATTACACACGTTTCCCATAGTTTTGATTCAACCAAAATAATTACATTCAGCGTATTTTTGTATAAGAACAAAAGTTTGCTCAGCGCAACGAGGTGGTTATAAAAAGTTACAGTTTGTCACATGTAGGAAACATGTGTGAAGGCCTTTGCGGAAAATTGGTGGAAAACACCAATCTTAATTTTAGAATATTAAAATAATATAAAAATAAGAATAATATTAAAATTTTAATATTAATTAAAATTAAAACAAAACTAATACACATTAATTGCAGAAGATCTTAGGAAATCATTATTTAGAAAGCGCCTTCAAAACGAGACTGCAACAAACAAACATTGGTGTATGTTAAAAGCGTGTCTTTTTGCAAGCACTTTGCTTCTTTAATTTTTGCATTGTACTGGGGATACATCATTCATGTTAAGAAAGCAACTTAATTAATTTAGCAATGTACATTTTTAAACTTAAATATTCTGAGAAAACTGTTTTAAAAATAGATCTTAATTTGTATAAATGCTAAATAGCTAATTTATTAATAAATAAATTTGAAGACAAAAGTATTTGGACCGAACCGGGATTTGAACCCGGGTCTCCCACTTGCATAACTGCCCGGCAAGCGGGAGACCCTGGTTCAAATCCCGGTTCGGTCCAAATATTTTTGTCTTCAAATTTATTTAGTAATAACTGTTTTAAAAATGTTTTAAATAAATGTAGAGTTTGTTAAATTATTTAATTTGCTCTCATATTATGAATTATGTATATCTAATCCGATGTAACAATTATAAAAGCAAAGTGCCTGCAAAACTGACACATAGATAAGTTATTTATTTTTAAACTCTCAAAAATTTGCTAATATATTCAAAAATGTAACAAACATGGTTTATTTTAAAGTTCTCTGTTCCCTGATTATTGTTATACACCATTGTATACATTTATATTTTATTTTTTCCTTTAATAATATTTTTATAATTTAATTTTTAACACTATCATGTTTTCATAGAAATTTAGTATTTTATGTTTTTTTGTTATACCTTCAGTCGAGAGCCTTTGATGATATGAACCTTAATGGGCTTTTTCATTTACCACAAACCTTGAAAGTTGTTTTTAATAAAATAATCTGTTGTTATTAAAATTTATATAAATATAATATATGGACATTCATATAAATTTAAATAAACGAGACATTTACCCAGTAAATATATGTATGTCGAATGTTGAAACAGTATAATTATGTTATAATTAGTTGTGCGTAGAACAGTACTTAAATTTGAACAACAAGTATATTCTTGATCCTAATTCAAAAATAATTTATCGTTTTATAAATATTCCTTAAATTATTTATTAAATTCTTATTACAAAGTAGCACTACGCAACTGAAATACATATTTAGGAATTAACTCATTTAAATATATTTCATATAATATAATAATCTAAATGAAAAATATAATCCAATTATACTTTACATTTATGGAATGCACCGTCCAAGGTTAGCAAGGAATGTTTTTACAACTTGGACGTTTGAAAATTTTAGGTATAGTCTATAACAGCTGTAGTCAATGATTGTTATATACCATAAGTTTTTTGAACAAAATTAAAAAAATTAATATTTATTATTATTATAGTGTCAACGGAGGGAAATGAAGGGTCTCAGTGCATTCATCAATGATATCGACTGATACATCATCTGTTAAACTTGATGAATGAGTTCAGCAACTTTGGCTCTGTATGGACACAGCTGTTACTCAATATATAAATCAATCACGCCTACCTCTGACCTGCGACTACGAGTAACTGCGCTCTCTACTGCTTCCGTCATCAATGGCAATATATTCCAGCTCCATGGCAAATAGAGCTATTCATTTCTCTATTTAACCGGACAACTGTGCACAACATTCAACTGTGCAAATGAATAAATCTTATCTTAACTAATTTTTTAGTTATACCTATTTAGAGATTATAAGTTTTCAGGTTTAAAATATACTTAAGATACAGTTTATTCATCGGTATATTAACTAATCTCTCATTGAATGAAATCTAACTATCTTTTGCAACAGGGATGATTGAAATAAAATCAGGTTGAGTTTGTTTTCTGTATATTTTAAATTTATGTTTCTTGTCTGATTTAGAAATTTTTATATTTAAAAATGTATTTCATTTTCCTGGTATTTTTGTGATTTTAAAGTGCTCTAAAAGATTGTTAATATGTTACACTTTAATATTTTATATGTCTAGTATAGTGTATGAAATAGGTCTTATAACAGGTAATTTATGTGCCATGTTTTTACAAAAATGTGTGCTATATAATCAGCGTGAATTTTGCGTAAATCAACTGAGGCTGAAAGAAAATTGAGAGCGTTTATGTAAATAAATCTCAAATACAAAATCTCAATATACACAAAATATACTTGATTTAAGTTCTTTGTACTTTATAGAATGAGGCTAGCTACCCGATTGTATTTTATCGGCTATTACAGTTTTTCCTCCTGCACAAGGCTACTTTATGGCAAGAAGTCTCTTTGAATGAGACTCAAGTGTTTTCTGAGTGATTCTCTTTGTGAAAGAATCTCACTGAAGAAACATCCGCTTCTTTATTTACATTATTTATTGATTTCCATAACATTTTTCTAAAGCTACAGAATACTGTGTTGAACAGGTAAAAGGGCTTGCTAAAATTTGCTTGATATCCACACGAGCCCACGACACAAAGTAAATTCAGCCAAACAATATATGTATTTGTCAGTTACATGATGGAGAAAGATTTACTTGAAGCTATGAATTACAATACAAGAATATTTGTTCATTATTAAATACAGGCAGAGAGAAACAATGTACTTTACAACAGATAAGGGGCGGAGCCGAAGCGGCGTTCTCTTGTGATACTATAAAATAAAGTCTAATGTATAAATAAATAAATCTTTATTTAAAATAATACCCCCATCTGACTTTACCTTTGATCGTGCTGTGCAGATTGTAACTAACTGTGTTTTGTCTCTATTAAGTTTTAATCCATTAACACTGAACCATTCGTTTAAATCTGATAGAGCTTGATTAACTTTTAGAGCAAGATCATGAGGCGAATTGTCCTTTACTATAGCTGTTGTGTCATCTGCATAGAGTATCAAATTATTATGTGTATTCGAGGGAAGGTCATTAATATAAAATAAAAATAACAATGGTCCCAATATTGAGCCTTGAGGAAACCCATCTGTGATTTTTTCCCAATCTGATATACACCTTTCCTTATTTTTTATAACAATTTTTCTTTGAAAACGATTTTTTAAGTATGATTTTATCCAATCAACTGCATTTAGTGATAAACGATACTGTAACAACTTCTGTATTAAAATATCATGATTTACACAATCGAACGCCTTAGATAGGTCACAAAACACACCCACTGTGCTCTGTGAACCATCCAAGCCCCACGACACTTCCTCCACAAATTCTGAAACCGCATCTATTGTACTCCTGCCCCTTCTAAAACCAAACTGTTTACTAGTTAAAAAATTATTTTGCTCCAAAACGTTCAACAGCTGATAGAATGCCAGTTTTTTAAAGATTTTTGAGAATGCTGGTAGTATTGAGACTGGTCGATAATTATCTGGGTTTAGCTGATCTCCTTTTTTTAAAAGTGGTTTAAGCTCAGCATATTTAAGTACTGTATACCTATCGTGAAAAGTTGATTTTTTGAAAGATTTACTTATGATTATACTGAGTGGTACTGCTATAGAGTGAGCACATTTCCTCAATACATCTACTGGAATTTCATCAAAACCTGATGTTTTCTTTTTTTTAAGAGATTTTATCGCGAACTCCACACTCCGATTAGTTTCAACATTTTTAACTAGTTGCAAAGCTAAATTACTGTTGACAGAGATCCCAATTTCTGTAGCAGTATTAATAAATTTGTGATTGAAATGGTTAGCTATTTCCACTCCTTCGTCCAAAAGCATGCGGTTAATTTTGATATCAGGAAAATCTTGTATTGTTTTCTTGATTCCTAGTTCTGACTTAACAACCGACCAAGCAGCCTTACTCATATTCTCAGATTCTGATATGTACTTTGAGTTACAAATTTCTTTGGATTTGTTACAAACATTTTTAAATATACACTTATATTTTTTAACATAATTTATAAAATCTGCATTAGTTGACTGTTTAACAATCCTACTTGGCTCTCTTTTTTTCTTACTTGAAATTTCAATACCTTTAGTAACCCACATTTTTGTATGTGCAAAACTCTTAGTTTTGTTGTTAAAAAATTTTAAAGGAAAAGCTTTTTCAAATAAATTATGGAAACATGTAAAAAAGTTTGAAAAATTAGTGTCAAAACTGTTTGAGTAAGATACATTCCATTTTGTAGAATTTAAGTCATACTCAAAATTACAGAGGTTGTTTTTTGAAAATTTCCTAGACTTTTTTAGGAAAATTGATATTACCGGTATCTTGTAAGCATAAATGATCCGGTATACTTATAAAAAGAGCTCTGTGATCGGAAATACCCAACTCCAAGTTCATGGTTTGCTGACAACTACTGCTTTTAATCTCCAAAGATAAAATATTATCAATGCAAGATTCATTAGCAGCTGTGATTCTAGTGGATGAAAATATATTTAATTTGAATCCGTAAATTTCTATAAGGTTAGTAAAAACAAACTTATGTTGGAATGAACGACAGTCCTCAGAGATATCTATATTAAAATCAGATGCTATATAAATATTTTTGAACTTCTTTTCCTTGTTTAGCTTGCTTAATAATATTTCTAACTTTTCTAGAAACAGATTTAAATTTGAAACTTTAGGAACTCTGTATAAGGATACAACAATGATTTTTTGTTTTGGCATTTCCAGACCACAAACCTCAAACACTCCATCCTCCCCGAGTTCACATATAGTCAAGTCAAAGTCAAGTCAAAACATCTTTATTCGTTTTTTGTATAAATTACAAATGAATAGTGTCATTGTTATAGTGATAGTCCATAAGTATAACATAACAATGTTATATTACACAACAATTTATAAAACAAGTCAACTTAGTATAGGCTTATATTTAGACACATTGGACTTGTCATAACCCAAAAATATAAAACACTTTGTATAATATTACATATGATTTATTATTTTTTACATTTCTGTATTAAACAAAACCATTGTCTTTTGGGATTAAGAAGAGGTGGAAAATTCATCTAAGGAGTACAGAGCTAAATTAATTAGATGTTCCTTTAACAATTTTTTGAACTTCACCAAATTTTCTTGACTTTTTATAACAGCAGGAATTTTTTTTAGAAATTTGTTTCCCATATAAGATGGTTTTCTTTCATAAAATTTAAGTCTATGAACTTGGACCGTCTCATTTCTATTTCTGGTATTGTAGGAATGAGATGGTAAAACTACATTTTTATTTTCTACACAATTTTTAAATATTAAAATTGTGTCATAAATTTTGTCATATATCCTGCCTCCCCTTAAAATCAACAATTTTTCAACAAGATACATGAGCCCCCGTGAGAGCCTTCTTTTCTACAGTAAAAACTTGCTAGGGTACAATTTGGAAAACTGTCAAGTAAATTTATTTGATCTTTTGAGAGCCAATGTTCATTTAAACAAACAATTTGTAAGCCAGGGCTTTTTAGAATTAACTCCAGAACATGTTTCTTACTTATAATGTCCCCCTGAACATTACAATGCATTAGCCAAGAAACATGTTGACAGTTACAGATGCTACAGTGACATATATTAAATTTTTATTACACATATAGCAGATACAATTTCCTTGTAATAGCTATCTAGTTTAAACCTGGTAGGGAAAAACTAATTTATCACAGAACACTGGTTGGAGAGGTGTTGCTGCTGCTTTTAGACAATCCTGGATTGAGTCCTTGAAGTGTACCAAGCTTCTCATTGGCCCCCTTCAGATGAGGTGTCGACCATCCTTAGAAACACGGAGACATCTGGGAACTGCTCTGACGCTTATTTTCCTCTGGAGAGGGTAGCTGCTTTTCCGGGGAAATGCTAACTTGCAACAGTCTTTTCAATTTAGTGTTGAATCCCTCATGGCTTAAACCATTTCTGAGAGACCTTGTTGATTTTTGGTCGTATGATACCACAGTTATGTGAGCGCCTGTGTGTGCCTGAAGTTTCAACAAGTTTTCAACAAAATCTTCAAGTTCGACATTGTCTCTCACACAAACCATCGGCGAACAGAAAAGAGTTTTAAAACCCTTACTCTTTAAGTCCTCTGCCAGCTGAGTGAAAGCAATGTTGTAGTCCATCTTTGTTGGCTTTCCATAATATCGGGGCTTGGTGATAATGCTGTAAACTGCTGCCTTTCTGTTGGTCTGTTGGTAGGCCAGGTGAGAGTTGATACAGTTTTTGGATGATGGCTTCCCAAATTTTCTTCCAAAGGTTACCACAATACCCGCACTCATGAAACTTAGCTCGTCGAAATCTGATGAAATAGAATGAGCAAAGGCCACTGATGAGTTGTTCTGCTGTTTAAGAATCACATTGCTCATATTTTCCTCAGAGATGCGAACAAACCTCTTACACTCAGAGAATTCTCTTTTTGATGCAAAAGTTGCTTTGGCTGATTCAAACGGAACTTTAATGTTGGTCTGAGTTGGAATGTCATAAGATAGGATTTCTTTTGCAATTCTATTGGCTACTATTTGATTTTCTGTCCAACTAAGGTGAATACCATCGTTGTTGTAACATCGGTCTGTTACTGCAGTAAAATCAACAAAACTTACGTTCTTCATTGAGCGAGCCTGCTCAAACATACTCAAGTTCAGTCTTATGATTTCCTCATTAATTATGTGAAAGAGAGGAATATCCTTCCTAAAAGGAATACCACACAAAATAACTCTACAATTCTTCAAGGTAAGTAATGTAGTCTTGAGACTCCTGTAGATGGTTTCAGTGTCCCCGTTGTAGGCATTGTGTGCTCCTGCAATCAAAACAACAAATAACTCTTCTGCTGAAAACTTATGGTTTTTCATCTGCAGTATTACATCTTCAAATTTTGCTCCGGGTTATACAAACTGTTTGATATTTACTTCTTTTTTAAGATTTTCTCTTATTCTCAGAGACAAGTCTCTTCCATGACTGTCACTAAAAATGCTTATGCACGTAGTAGGTTTATTAAAAGGTTTTGTGGTGCATACTGGTGTTGTAAGATTTTTTTCTGTCTGAGTAGCAGTGTTAGTCAAAGTCTTTGATGGAGTCTGCTGTGGTGATTGGCTTGGTTTTTGGCCTGTTGAGTGGGAAGGGTTTACTGATTTCCCTATGAGACTAGACAAAAGTTCACCAGAAATCTGGTAATAGTTGAAAATAGTGTATGCTATAATGGATCTTTTTTTAACAATATCAGCCACTGAAAGAATGAGATCCTTCAGGATTCCTGGGTCAACTGTGTGTTACCATGTAGTCTGAAATTAATACTTCAATGGCGGAGAGCATGAAGATCCCGCAATCATAGCTGTTTTGTTGTTGAGGACCGTCAATCTCCACGAGATTGGGTGCCACATCTTGACCTGTTGTGTAACATAATATTTTCCTTGCCAACTCTCTGGCAAATGGTAGGTTGTGTCTTTTGATGGAGTCATAGTGGTAGAAAAGATCAGCTTCTTTATTGTAGATTAAGACGCTCCAGTGAGAGCCTCCTGCCTCCTTAAGTTTACTGTCTGAATAACAAATCTTGCCTAAAAATTAACCATCTTCTGAATACAAACTAATTGTTGCTGGCATCAATGATGTATCTACTGGCCAGGGCAGAAACATCCATCGCACATTTCAAAACTTCATAGACCTCAACCGAAACAACGCTAAACTCATAATTACCACATTGCCATTTCGACACGACTTAAATCAGAATCAGAAAAACGTTTATTCAAATTAATTTTGTATATTACATTACATAAATGCCATGTGCACGAAGGCACACTCGGCTTAAAAAAAGAAAATTAATTTATATAGTAGTGTTCAAATTAGCAGTCTTGCTTCACTAGATAATAACAAAAATCAACTGTTTCTTAATAACATCATGTCTTTAATTCTACACGAGGGGGTACCCAAAAGTATTGGGAATCGGTCGATGGCGAGGTGGGGAGCGCATAGTTCACATTTTGACCAATAGGGGATGAAAGCTCAACTCTTCCTGAGTTCAATGCACTCAATGTGGCCAGTCTGAGAGGCTGTGAAGAGAAGCTGGGTGCGTTTTTCTAAAAGTAGTTTTGTTCTGCTTCGTTTTGTTTTGATAGTTTAATTAAATGGACAACATTCAGCCGTGAGGTTTTTGCTTTTTTCTCGGTAAGAACACGTCAGAAACGGTTGCAACTATTAAAAAAGCTTACAAAGACAATGTTTTGAGCAAAACCAGAATGAAACGATTATTTTTCCCAAATTCAAGATGGCGCGTGGACGACCTTCAAATTCTCGGACTGGTGAAATTGTTCAGAAAAACCTGTCAATATTGCAAGAAGACCGTCGGAGGACCATTGGGAATGCTTCTTTACTGTCTGGAGTGTGTAAAATTCAGTTTAGTGAATTTCAACACACTCCAGACCTAAATTTTGGCGAAATGGACACTGGTTCTTTCAGCATGACAATGTGCCTACCAACGTAGCCATCTCAGTCCGCTATCTTTTGGCCAATACCAGCATGACCACCCTTCCCCATTACCCATACTCGCCAAATCTTGTCCCACGCGACTTTTTTATGTTCCCATAATGAAAAATTACATAAAAGATCGCCGTTATGACGAAAATGAAGGAGTGAAAAGGCAAACGAGGATGGAGCGTGCAGCCATTCAGACTAAGGGGTATGAGGGGTGCTTAAAACCATGGGAGCACCGAATGAACAAATGCATTACACTAAATGGAGAATATACTGAAGGTATACATCTAAATTAGTAAAAAAATAATAAAGTATGGTTTTTACAATGAAATTCCTGTTATTTTTGGGTACCCCCTCGTTTATTAGTTTAGGTTTAAACAATAAAAATATTACAGTAAAAAATAACTTCTTGAACTTAGACAAACATATTCGTTAATAATGCACTTCAAGTATTTTTTTCACTTCTTTCTTATAACTAGACAATTTTCCATTTAAATTTAAATGAATATAAAATTTGTTAAAAATACTAGACATTTAAAATAACATTGGTTTCTACTCGTGTCTTTTTTGTATAAAGGAAAAATCAACATTTTATCATTTGCTTGTCTTGTATTTCTGTTTATTTTTATATTATTGAAAATGGAATGGTTCTTTTTAACAAACATTAAAATAGAGTATGTATAGATGTTTTTAAAGTTCATTACGTGAGGGGTGAAATTTTCTTACGCTACATATGGTACGAATGACGAGTTTTTGAGTTACTATCAACGGTTTCATAACGTCCTGGAACATACCGCCCCAATATATGATTCCGTACCTCAAGGTGGACTCAAACCAAGATAGGTAAAGTGTACGCAAATTGGTGGAATACATGAATTCTCTCATATGGTAAAGACGATAATTTATTTTCTGGAGTTTGTTTACTAGAAAATCTACGTGAGAGTGCCACCTCAAATTAGAATCAATAAAAATACCTAAATATTTAACTTTATCGCTTATATTAATATTTACACAATTACATTTACAAAGGCACAAATGAGAGTGGCATTTTATTTTTAGCTCTTCTTTAATTTTATTTACTATAGCTGGTTTGTAAGAGAAAACTTTTGAGTTTGACTTTTTTGTATTAAAACTTGCCTCATAATCATCAAATTAATATTGACATAGTCAAGATAAACTCTTCATTGTTGGACTTCCAAAAAGAAAAACATGTAGATGTCATTGATGTAAGTCAGATGGGCAGGAACTGTTTTACTCGGCATGGCCTCCACCTAAATGAAAGAGGAAAAGAAATGTTAACGGAAATGATAGCGGTTAAGGTAAAAAACATGGAGAGAAAGGCCTATGTGCAGTCTGAAGTGAAGCGCAGACAACAACTAAAGACATACACCGAGGCTCTGTCGACATCAAACATGGACATCGGCCACGAGCTCTGCCAGGAAAAGGATGCAACAACTGGACATCGAAGCCTTCCGTCGTCTCTCCGAACTTCTCAGCCTTTTTTATTCAAAACTCAAAATCTGTTGTATAAAAAGAGGTAAGGTCACTCACTGATAACAACAAAGAACCCAAAAATTCCCGAAATAAGTAACGGTTTAAATATTTTTACCAAAACACTCAAAGTGCAGCTAAAAAATTGACTTATTAAATATTATCTGTTCTGATATTGATCCGGATGTTTTGATTTTAACTGAACACGGTTACCACCCTGAGACACAATCCTTTTTAAATATAGAAAATTATAGCCAAGGCAATATTTATTGTTGAACAAATTTGAAGTCCGGGGGTGTGGCATTATTTGTAAAACATAACATACAATTTGACAAATTATCATTTAGTTTTTCAGTTGATAAACATTTTGAAGCTAGTGGAATCAAGGTATATATGTTAAACAATGACAAGGTTTTCATCATCGGCCTTTGCCGCTCTCCGAGTGGGGACATCAATATTTCTTTTGACGATTTCGAAAAAATGTTACAAACATGATACAGTATACAAATTTCAAAAGCCCTAAATATTTAATTGCTGGAGATTTCAACATTAATATTTTAAATACCAAGAAAAACCATGTAAAACGGTTTAAAGACATTTCAAGTTCCTATAATCTATTTTGGTCTATAAACTTGCCCACTTGAGTATTAGGAAACTCAAAAACCTGTTTGGACAATGTCATTTCTAATGTAGCTTCTCTTTTTAAGATAGCAATAATTGATACAGCTCTATGTGATCATTACGGCCAAGAAATTAATTTGAACATTTCAATTCCAAAAATAAATTCCTCCTCTACTATAACTAAAAGACTGACTTCTTCAAAACATATTGAGTCTTCCAAGAAGATGCTTTACAATGAAACCTGGGATGATGTTCGAAAGGAAGTTACAGTAAATGATAAGTTAACTGTCTTCAGTAACCGTTTCATAGAGTACCTTGATTTTGCGTGTCCTCTACGAACTATTACAAATAAGGTAAATAAAAATCTTCTTAACTGGGTAACAAAAGGCATTCTTCAGTCTAGACAAAAAATAAAAGATTATTCCAAATATTTTCTATCACAAAAGATGACGATTTTAAAATGTATTTTAGGCGTTATAAAACTATTTATAAAAGAGTAATCCGAGCTGCAAAGTCCTACAAAATTAATAAAAACTTTGAAACATCCACCAATATTTCCAAAACAGCATGGAACATAATTAAAAATGGTAAACATGTGAAAACCTGTAATAGAATTGAGCTAAATATTGACGGGACAAAAACTGACAATAATGTAATAATATCTGAAAGTTTTAATAACTTCTATTCAAATTTACCTCATAATTCATATAATAACCTTAATTATTATTTCAGTTGATTTCTAAATGATGAAGACATAATAACTTCTTTTAATCTTCAGTTAGTTTGCATTGTCTTCTGCAAAACCATTAAAACAATAGTTGAAATTTAAAAGTGATTATATTTCACCTAATAACCAGTGGCGGTTCTAGCCAGGCAGCTGCCTCCCCAGTTTTCCAGGGTGTGTATTTTTTTTATAAGCTTAGTTTGGGGAAAAAAATATTTATTATCTTTTAAAACATAACAATCTATGATGAAACTTGGTTTATTACAATCAAATCAAATCTTTTTATTTGTCATTAAGCAAATACATGCAATAGACAAAGTCAAACATAGTCAAACAATGGCATGAACATTAAAATTATTATAATCACAAGAATCAATGAGGCTAACTTACAATACATTAACAACAGAGACACTGGTACATCATGTTTTTACATTACATCTGTATCATATTTGTATCGATAGCAAAGAATTCTCGGATATCGTAAAATGGGTTCAAAATCAACCAATTATATAATTTCTTTTTCACTTCAACAATATTGAGTTGCTGTACATATTTTGGGAGGTGATTCAAAAATTTTGGCCCTAATACAACATAAGTATTTTTAGTTTTACCCAATCTACAGTAGGGAACATCAATGAGATGTTTATTCCTAGTATTATGTTGGTGAATATCAGCTCTTATACGAAGATTCTCTTTTCTCTTTAAAGTGTATATAGTAGCATCAAAAATATACAAATTCACCACAGTTAAAATTTGAAACTGTATAAACAGAGGTCTACAATGCGCATTAAAAGCAGCATTGCTCATAGCCCATAAGGCATTCTTTTGTACTAACAAAACAGAGTCACATTTACATGAGCATCCCCAAATTAACAACCCATACCTAACATGTGATTGGAAAAATGCAAAATATGAACTCCTTACATATTCTAATGGGACACAATTAACAAGTTTTCTAAGTAAAAATACAGTTCTACAGAGTTTAGGTAAAATATAGTCAATGTGGCTTTTCCAATTCAAAGACTCATCCAACATTACCCCTAGAAATTTTACACTGGAACACAACTGTGAATCAAGACTAGTTGGTTTCTCTTTTAAACTAAAAAGTACATTTAGGCTAGTCAAATTAGCAAAGTTAGAGGAAAGTTTAGGCACAGTCCTAATTCTTCTTGATCTTTATGTTTTCGAGGTCGCTGAACTCGAATTTGAGGTTTGCTGACAGATATTTTGGCGGAACATTGTTTTTTTGCAAAACAGTGAAAATTTTGTACTTGTTTTAGTCTTTGGCCTAAATCTCAGTAAATATGCATTTTATCGAAAAGTGTGCCAAATATTAAATTAAAGGTAAGAAGATTTACCACAAGTTTTATATTTGACACCTTTTTCTCCGACAATATTTACGCCGCTAGAGCACATGGAAAACCATGCAAAATATTTCAATTATTGAAAATCGCCATACTTTGCTTTTTATCCGACTTTCATGGAAACAAGCCGTGTTACAATAATTTTGACTATTTATAAGCAACTTTACAGGTTGGACATGAAACTTTTATTTTATACTATAATACTATAATATACAGGGTGGCCCATAAGTCAGTTGACCGACATGCATTCAATGAAATGCATGACTGTTAACTGACTTATGAATGTAAACTATCGTAGGGATCAAATCGAGAACGAAACGTAGTAGTATAAAACAATGTCAGATTAGTTTTGTCTACTCAATACAATTTTTATTTGGAAAACATTGAACTCAATAAAATACACTTAAAAATACTCTGTCTAGCACAAGCTTTACCTATATTTGACTTAATTGGTAGAGAATAATTAGAACAAATTAGTGAATTTGTACAATTATAATATTTGTTCAAATTAGTACAATTATTAGTATATATATTATTAAATTGCTTTATATACATGTAAGATCAGTTATTTCATACATACATAAGCAGTATATTAAAAATAGTAAATATGTCAATGATAGAAATAATCTCTTGATGCAGAATTTTGTCATTGTCATACACAGGAACGTTGTTTTTCCTGAACGTTGGATACCCTGTTTGAGTACCCTGGTGTTCCTCGTCTTCTTCCTATGCTGCTAAGACCTCTTCATCGGTAGGAAACTTAGAGCGGTGAAGAGGTCTTGGCAGCATAGGAAGAACGAAGGCTAATGAATCTCAAACAGATGTCCAGCCGCTCAGGAAATTCTCTATTTAACCGTATATTGAAAATGTTCGTATAATTCCCGGTTTTCCCTGAATTTTCGTATGGTTAACACCCTGCCAAAGGCTATGTGAAAATACTTAAATACTCAATTACCTGAATATTCCAATAATTGCTTTTACATTTTCTTTTACTTATATAAATACCACCACATTCCCAATATGTTATAATTTCTTAGTATGCAATTATTTCCATAATATTAATTTTATTCTTTTCGTAAGTATTTCCCATCTCTGGTCCACCTTCAAAGAAAGGGCTCTATTTTGTTCTAATTATTCTCTACCATTAAAGTCAAATATAGGTAAAGCTTGTGCTAGACAGAGTATTTTAAGTGTATTTTATTGAGTTCAATGTTTTCCAAATAAAAATTTTATTGAGTAGACAAAACTAATCTGACATTGTTTTATACTACTACGTCGTTTTGTTCTCGATTTGATCCCTACGATATATAAGTCAGTTAACAGTCATGCATTTCATTGAATGCATGTCGTCAACTGACTTATGGGCCACCTATATTATAGTATATATATAAAATAAAGTTTCATGTCCAACCTGTAATAATTGCTTATAAATAGTCAAAATTATTGTAACACGCTTGTTTCCATGAAAGCGGATAAAAAGCAAAGTATGTATTTTCAATAATTGAAATATTTTGCATGGTTTTCCATGTCTCTAAATATTGGCGGGAGTGTCAAATATAAAACTGTGGTAAATCTTCTTACCTTTAATTTAATATTTGGCACCTTTTCGATAAAATGCATATTACTGAGATTTAGGCCAAAGACAAAACAAGTACAAACTTTCACTGTTTTTGCAAAAAAAAATGTTCGACTATCTGTCAGCAAACCTCAAATTTGTTCAGCGACCTCAATAAAGATCAAAAATTAGGACTGTGCCTAAACTTTCCTCTAACTGCCCTTTTGTCTAATTTGACTAGCCTAATTCTGCTTTATCGTTATTAAGCAAAAGTTGGTTTGCACTGAACCAGCTCTCTGCTCTGGCGACATCTGACTTAACATTTACTAAAAGATTAGGATGGTCATGGTTAGATGATAAAATTGAGGTGTCATCTGCATACATAAAAATATTTGATCTTACATTACTAGGTAAATCATTAATATAAATTAAAAAAGAAAAGGCCCCAAAACAGAACCCTGAGGTACACCATTGCTTACCACAACTTCTTTAGAGCAATCACTTCCTAACATAACTTTCTGTCTACGGTTTGTAAGGTAAGACTTAAATAATCTTAACGAGTAGCCATTGATGCCATATAACCACAATTTTTCAATAAGCACATCATGGTCAACACAGTCAAATGCTTTGCTTAAATCACAAAAGGTAACCCAAGCAAATCCTTTCCTTTTCCAGCACATTTAACAACTCCCTAACTAATATAACTATCATAGACTTGAAATATCTCATAAATTACCGTCCCAAATTGGAATTAAATTTTTTAACAAATTACCAGACTATTTAAAAATTATAAACAGTATAAACTCTTTTAAGTCGAAACTAAAAACATTTTTAATTCAAAAATCATTTTATAGCGTTGGTGAATTCATGGATGATTCGAATACAACTAATTTTTCCAACAACATTTCACCCGTAGCAAGTAGTACTATAGGGGAACAGTATTTTGGTGATGAGTTTACCTTATTTGTTTTTTATATTTAGATTTGTTTGTTGTTGTTTTTTTTTTTTTTGTCACACAATTCAATTTTGTATATGACAAATAAAGTTATTTATTTAATTCATCAATATCATCAATGGTACTTCTCCCTTTCCTGAAACCAAACTGGCAATTAGATAACAAACCGCAACACATTTAAACAATTTGTTTATTATCCTATTTTTTATAAAAGAAATATAATGTCCTTCCCCACCCAGGTTTTTAAGGTCTAGAACCGCCACTGCTGAGTAATAATATTAGGCTTCTTCAGATCAATACAATAAATTAACAATTTTTAACTTGGAAAAAAAGCTTAAAATCATATGATGTAAACTAAAACTATTTAAAATTTGGTATAAGTAATTTGTCACAAAGATTGTTTATACTATAACTATGTTGACTAAAATAATCTTTAAATTTGTATTTCATAAAGGCCGATTCCAAAAATGTGCTTTTAAATTTGTTAGGTTCAAAACGTATAATTTCGGTATTTTCAAAATTTATTCTGTGGTTGGTGTTAATTTGGTGCTGTACAAGATCATGGTTAGTATATAGGATGTTGGCCCACTCTCATAAGACTCCGTGTTCCAGTTTTTGGGCAAGATTGGGACGTCACTGCAGACCTCCAGAACTCTCGCCCGATTCAACTTTTACAGTGTGTTAAATACTCGCTCACGGCAACGTAACCAGAATTTTTTGTACTTACATATTTATATACTTCTCTTCAGGAGAAAACTGGCTTTTCCACGATATGCATATCAAGTATATTTCTAACTATTGTGAATTTATAAAGTAAAAAATGTAAAAACCTTTTTTAGTTCAAAAAATTATGACATCAAAAAGTATGTGATCTAGGAAAATTTTTATTTTTGATTATTATTATGTTTCAAAGTATTTGTTTTAAAAAGGAAATTTAAATTTTCATTTAAAAAAGCTTAATAATTTAGCTCAAGTGGTGTATTTGCAATTCCACTTTAAAGTCAAAAATTGATATTGACTTCAAAGTGGCCTTTAACTAAAAAAACCCAAATTTCTTGACTTTTACTGAACTTATTATATATTTTTTAAATTTATTGTTTAAGAACAATGCAGCATACAATAAACTATTAACTACAACTAATGTTTTTTGGACATACGTTTGAAAAACCGTACTAGAAAGTCAGATCCATTGCGTTTGCAATAGTGCAAATTGCTGTGATTTGATAAAAACTTATTTGTTTGTTGAAGTTTTACGTTACATTTTTTATGCAACTGAAAGTATTGGACACATTTTTAAGAAATCTGGATAGGCTATATGCGAGCATACAAGGTCAAGAAGGAAACAATAGCCACTTACGACAACTTCAAAACCGAACCGGACATATCAAATCAGAAAGGAGTATATAAAATTACTTGCACCAACCAAAGTCCCCAATGCAATAAACATTGGTTATACACATAGGGATTTTAAGACTCGATTTAAAGAGCATCTGAAAACAATAAAGACCACCACATAAAATTTCCGAAATGTCTAAATGTTCTAAAATCCATAAATAACAAAAATATAGCAATAGCTCATGAGAATTATGAAATAAGTGAACGCTAGGTAAAGGTCGAGGTTGACTTACATAGTTGAAATGATAGTCTCCTTGTTCACTTCCCTCCTCATCTGTCAGGTCAGTTCACGGCTTGTCATTGTACCGAGTGTCCGAGAGTCGGAAAACAACTTCAGTATTTAAATAAAAAGTATTGACCAAAGGGTATGAGTAAAATAAGTAAAATATAGTTTTTCCTAGTATGTAGTTCTTGTAAATCTGCATGTCTTATTGAACTTTTTGATGAAAAAGAGCAAAAAACCTGTCTTTGGATTTTCAAAAGTGACAACAATTCAAAGTTTTAACAAATTAGAGTTTGTAGAAAATTTTTAGTAAGATTTTATTTTTCAGCAAACTATCTATAAAATTCATAGAGCCAAACAAATTAATTAACTAGTGTAAAGTATCAGACTTTTGTTTCTCTTGAGAAAGAATATACTCTGAAACTTCTTTATAATCTAAAGTTACCAACTTGAAATTTTTTTAAAGTCAAGCCTTTCATTGTTGAAAATTACGTAAAACTATTCAGAAACCAGAAATCAAATATTCTATTGTCATTAAGCTTGTATAACATGCGATAGACGAAGCCAGTTATAAATTAGAGTAAAATGATAGACAGATTTTATTTTATAGCTTATTTAATATTGCATATTTCAAAGTTTTTCTGAGCTTTTTCATTCACTCAAAATACACTAGAGTCTCGCTAATCTGGACCCTAAACAAGAAAAGTGGAAGCAGTGTTAACAACAGTAAAGCCAACGGTTGGCAACATTGCTTCCATCTATCCAAAGGCCCTATGACAAAGGCCCTAGTAGGGCTGAAAATTTGACAGTCTGTGTTCTTTTGTAGGCTTCTACTTTATCCAGGTGAGCCTGTTCTCCTTTCTATTCTTTTTTGATAGCTAATCCCAACACTGTTAGGGGGAAAGAATTGATGACATTTTTGAGTTGGTAAAATAAATAAAACTAGTGGAGGTGTGCGAGATCTCAGGATTGAGACAAGACTTTTTTTGGTACTATTTTTGTTTGATACTATTTCTAAATTATATTTCAGTGGGTAATTTGTTGAACAATATTGTGGCATTAAGTACCGTTAGTTTTTCCAAAAAAGCTGTTTTGTGTGGATGTAGTTTTAATCAGTTTTGTGGTTGTAAGTTTAAGGATTTGTATTGTTCCTATTCAAAATAGGACGTATTACTTTTAACTTAGACATATTGAATATTACTATATTACTGTGACATATTACAGATATCACGATATATTACTTTTATGTTAGAGTTTGAGTGAAGACAGTACCTCAGCGATAGGGTAGGTAGGCTCCATGTCCACCTGAGAGGGAATGATGTCGATGTTGTCTATGATCTGGGTCCTCATGGCGATGAGTAAGCGCGCTCTGTACGACACTCCCTCGCCCAGGCCCGTCTTCAGGTTCGAGTGTTCGTCAATCAGCGAGTAGTCCCACGTCAAGCCCTATGAATGAATGTCGGCCCGAATGTCAAAAGTTAGTAAGAAACCTGCCAACAAAGTGGTTGGTTCAATAATTAATAATGATTAAATTTTGTAAACATACTTCCTTCCATTTGGGAAACTATCAAGGGTATTGGTGAATAATAATCAGTTTTAAAACCTAGAAAACTAATATTTCAAACGGTTTAGGCATAAGTGTTTTTAAGACCAAAGTTATATTTGTCAGACAAAAAAAAAGAGTATTACTTGACAAAATATCATAGTAATTAGCTTGATATAATTATTTTGGTCTCTCTGTGGAGTACAATCTTCAGTCACTGATTGGCTGAAACTGTACTTGCTGCCTACTATCCTATTGGTAGGTGGGCTGCCAACCGAACAGATGAACAGATGGATAAGCAGAAATGGTCAGGCCCGGATTAGCCATTATTTACGCCCTAGGCCAAAGTTCTAGATTGCGCCCCCTTCAGTGTTCTGAGAGGTTTGAGGTGTGTGGAATTTTTTGCCATATTTAACTGTACATAAGCCAGTTTCCACCGCGACTGATGACCAAGACTGGAGACAGGAGACCGCAACCAACATGATTGTGCCTCGGTGTCTTCTGTATGTCCCCTGTCTCTGTCGCATCTTGCAACTAAGCGCCTGTTCAAAGCTAGATGACAAATACATAGATTGCGGTCACCTGTCTCTAGTCTCGGTCTTGATCGTGGCGCAAACCACCGCCACTCGTTCTAGAGCCTATTTGGAACTATTTTAACCATTTACTAATTTTTAATTAATTAAATAATATGTTCAAAGAGATAAGCAGCTAACGGAATAGAAACACGGGTATCAATGAACTTACTTGAATAGATATAAGACGTTCGCTTTAAGGAGGGTGTGGAGGAAAATTTGGTAAAGACAAGAACCTGGCGTTCGAGATGAACAAAATGTCCTCCAAAATTGTATGGTCAATGATTGTTAATTCTGTTAAATTTCGCGTTTTTTCGCCGTTCATTTTACTCCTTGTGGGGGTAGTGTGGATGGTGAACATTAATCTATGTTTAATCACGAGTTAGTGTTGTTTTGTAACACAATTTTGTAAACATTCAATTACTGTAATTAAACACAACTTTATTTCCGTTGAATTCATTATTTAATTAATTTGTTGAGTAAGTTTTGATTATATAAGTGGTAAATTACCTCGTCAAACAGTTTCCAAATGAGTGGAGTTCCACTACATGTTTCGGGACAACGGTCCCATCTTCAGGTGGTAGTACACATTAAACACATTGAAATACACTGATGGTAGCTCCAGCTAGGGATTGTCGAGAATTTATAAAACACGTTACAAAGTACATGGTGACGAATATAACACAAAACACAAACACAGAACGAAAAACTAACGAACTGTAGGCCTACTATACGCGTCACGATCTCGAGCCGGTAGTTGACAGACTGGAAATGAATTCCTAAGTTTTGATACGTACACAATCCCACTGTCCCTCTCCTCATCTTCGTTAATCTTCACATTCCTCCCTGTCAGGTCTTCTTTCATCTCTAGTCACTGAGGCAAGTCTCCCATGTCAAATCATTCGTTGCAGATCTCTGGTCACCACTCCTCACCGCAAGTTCAAGTGTCACAGCTCCCCGGAGATGATTGGTCCACCTGCTCCACCGTTGAGAACTTTGCCGTCACCCTGGCAAGTAGCCCTTACAGAGAAACTGTCATCGGGCCAGATGACCTCCGGTTTTATCGAGGTTGATACTCCTCCGACTCCTCCTCCTCGTTGCGAGTCGGGCTAGCCACGGCTTAGCGGAGTTAAAATTAGGTTTTGTTTATTTTATAGATGTGTAAAACCGTGAAAACCCACATCTCCTTGGAGGCGAAGCCGGTAGCAATCCTCTGTGCAAACCCGACCTGCTTGTTGCCCGTTTCCACCGACCAAGGGACCTAATAGGGTGTTATCAACACTCTAATATGAAAGAGGGAAAAGAGAATGACTTCGATTTTCACTTTTCATACTTAAGTGAAACCCAGACGCCAAGCAAGGCGGTGACCCGGTGTAACCTCCCTTAACCAAGGGACCCTAATCGGGTGTTATTAGCGGACGTTACACAATTGAGTGCTACCTTATGTGTGTCGAACACATTCTGACTTGAGTTGCCATAGAAATTATACGTTGCACTTTTAATGTTATCGTTAATAATTTGTGGAATTTTAAAGTAACTATGGAAATAATTTTTTTTTAGTAAGTACAGTGTAGCAATTTTCGTTTTCCCAGACCGCATAACATCGCCCTAGGCCATGGCCTAGGTTGGCCTTATGGGTAATCCGGGCCTGGAAATGGTATTGCCATTGTCACCAGTAGCAGCAAACATTTACATGGAACACTTTGAGAAGATTGCACTGCAGGAAACTCAGAGGAAATCAAAGTTCTGGATGCGCTACGCGGATGACGTTTGGGCAGTTTGGCCATATGGTAGGGAGAAGTTAGAAGTGTTTCTTCGTCATCTCAATGCTGTATACACCAATCTCAAGTTCACCATAGTAGTGGAGAGTGATCGCTGTCTAACGTTTTTAGACGTGATGACGCTGAGGAAACCAGATAGAAGTACAGCCCATGCTGTCTACAGGAAGCCGACTCACACCAATAGACACCTCAACGGGCAGTCTCACCATCACCCGGCCTATAGGTTTATTGCCCTCAGTACATGTCAACAAGAGTTCAGGAACACATCAGGCACACAAAATGCGAAGATGTTGAAAAGTCGCCCATAGCAGAACATAGTTACAAGACGAAACATGCAGTAGAATTTGACTAAGCCAAAGTATTGGCAAAATTTCACAAAATTAGCCGAGAGTCATCCAAGAAATAATTGAAATAATTAAAAATTATAATTACTTCAACATATAAGACAGCATCATACTTTCCAGAAACTGGCAACCAGTCCTGAAGAAGTCTTTTCGATAGTGTCACAGCCAATGAGAACGTAGGCAGTTAGCATCCCTGCTTCATTGGACAGTTGGCAGACCACCTACCAATAGGATAGTAGGCAGCAAGTACAGTTTCAGCCAGTCAGTAACTGAAGATTGTACTCCACAGGGAGACCAAAATATCACGCTAATTATTATGATATTTTGTCACGTGTGAACCGGAAGAACTAGATTATAGTACTGACACTGACTGCAAAAGCCTAAGAGTTAAGAGTACTACTTACTTGATGAGTTTAATCTGCCAAAAGATTATGCAGTTATAATCTTAAAAGGGGAAAGTAAGACAACCCTCAACATTTATTTTGTTTTTCAATTTGTTTTTTGCACCAATTCTATATTACCATGTATCACAAATCACAAGGGTCTCCTGGTGCCTTCTGGGGTTGACCAAACCTGTTTGTCAAAACTTAATAGTGTTACTCTGAAGCGTCACCCTCAGTAAATAAGTTGAGTTGTTCACCATCCATACTGGGATATGTCCATTATCGCAAATAACCATAATCAACTCTTCAAAATAGAAAAAAAGCTAAATCAACAATTTTTGTTTCAAAATCGAGTACAGTTAGTTATTGAAATATTTAACCAAACAAACTTAGTATTAAGTTACTCCCAGACTTTTTGTGGAGGGAGGTAATGGAAAAATGGTTGATAATGTGAAAGGAGATCTTTTACCTTGAAGGGAATAGGGATTAACTACATTTCAACACATGGAGATGGAGGAAGCTAGTCAGCACTCCTGGTAAAGGTGTGGATGATACGGATGATACTATACCTTTCTCTCCGTCGTTAGAGATGGTCTTGAGGTCTATGAAGTGTGTGCCGATAACAGAGTTGTCGACAAGATCGTTGTCACGCAGGTGAGATCTTGATCCTCTGACACAGTGGAGGGAGCATCCCTGTGAAGACAATCTTCTCCTTCCACACGGACGCGGAGCTGTGCTCCCTCACCGACGTCTTGCCCTGCAACCATCAACATCATCAAACAGTTGCAGACAGTCAATCTATTCTTCAAACCAAACTAGCTTGTCAATCTTTTCTTTTTCAAATAACCCTTTACATGAGCACCTCAAATTTTGGCTAGAAACCAAAACTGTGTTGATGATATGAGTTATTATCGTGGAGATATTGGGGAAATTACTCAAATTTAAGCTCTTTTAATGACACTAGAACCCTTCATACCATCAAGCCAGCAAAGCACACTTGACTGTAAGGGTCCACCAAAGTAGGCTATCTACTGTGCTCGGGCTGCCGAACTATGTTGATTTTGCTGCCTCAACAATGTGACATCTATGCGCAATCTACATATCATAACATTGACTTTGCCTACGGCTTACATGGCTTTATTATATGACCCTTTCCTTATTTTAGACCAGGTAAGCAAGTCTACTGTACTCACGTACCTCAATGTCGTCCTGATCTTTCTGGAAGCTGCGTTGACAAATGTGTATTGTGTACTCCAGGTAAGTTCCATCTCCTTGTTCTCTTTCTTGACGTAGATATGGGCCGCCAGCCCTTGACTTACTTTTGCTTGAAGATGTTCACCATTGGCACACTGCTGTCAGTCTTGAGCATACTCAGATAGCACAGCTTGGGCCCTCTCAGTTCCAGGCGCGGATCCAGGACTTTGACTTGGTGGGGGCGGAGGGGAGGATTGGGGAGTTTGTGAAATACACAAAATTGTAGTATTTCAAGAATCAAAATAACGCATTAAAGCTCTATTTTTAAAGGAACTATGGAACTTTATAGACATACTTTTAAGACAAATTTCCATCTTACAAATTATTCAGTTATTATTTTATAAATTAAACTGTCCTAAGCAAGGCTTAACTTTATTCTACAAACAAAATGTTAGATTTCCATACTTGTGTACGGTAACATTATTTTTAGTTTGCCTCAGTAAACTTTTAGGCTGTTTTAATAGGCTTACCCCAAGAAAAATAAGATTTTGTCTGCCATAAAATAGAATTGTAAAATTAGAATAACATATAAACATAGCAACTGATTAGCAGCTAGTGACAAGAATTGTGGCGTTGCGCACCCTAATGATACTTATGTTGCAAAACATAAATTTCTTTAAGAGTGTGCAGTAGTGGCAGTGACCTTGAATTTTGTCCCATAAGAGCAATGTAAAACATGCATTTTCTTGGGTCACTTCACACCTATAGTTTTTATCGGATTTTTTAAGAAACAAACTTCGTTTTTAAGCGCATTAAAATTTTAGTGACTCTGCTGAGTCGAACTTCCATTCTCTCGTGTCAAAACGTGACATAATGCAAAAGTTAAAAGCGTTGAATTTGAATTTCTTGGTTTTACTATTAACCCTTTGATGTCGCGTGTCGACTATAGGTCAACAAACGCTATTTCCTTTTGAACGCTTGGATGTGCAGTATAGGAGACGGTTGAAACAGTCTCTGATATGCAAGGACTACGCAACACTAACGGTGCCTAGCAGACAAGAGCAAAACTACCACTCCCTCCCCCCTCATCGGCAACTCAAGTGTCTGTCACGGCGTGGGTTCAAATCCCACCCGGGTGCGCTCTGGTACGGTGCAATGCTAGTTGTTGGATCATGCCAGGTGCGGGGCCACAATGACCCGCTGAGGATCACCGAAGAGAAATGGCTCAACAAATCCAGTGAGGAGGAGTGGCACTTTTGAGAGCTTAGGGGGCAAGGTGTGGTTCAATGACTGGAAATGCATCGTACCAGAGAGGGGTTTTGCTGAAATTTTGCTTATTGGGTACTGGGAAAACCCATACGAGGGGGCCTTTTACGAAAATTTAAAAATAAAATGAGACCGCAAAGGGTTAAACTAATAAAATGTTCCAAAAATGTTTTCAGCGGACATTGCAGTACACTGCCTTTAAAATAAAGCATATTTCAAACAGATCTGTTGAAAATTGTGGGGGTGAAGTGTCTCAAGAAAATGCTTGTTTTTACATTCTTACATTGGTTTTATGGAACAAAAAACAAAATGGCCGCCAGGTACTGTCAACTGTGCACTCTTTAAAGTAAATCACAACTAAAATCCAACATTAGATCTAGCGGTTTTGGCATGACCTACAGGTCGCACCTCATGCATCCATCTAGCGGCATCGTTCGTCAGGTTTAACATGGCCGGTGAGATGGGCTATAGGGCCATAAGCGGCCATCAGGAAATCTCAAGGCTACCGGCCAAGCTATACCTAACGAACTGTACTAGGATAGCCACCATCTCGTACTTGCATTGAAAGCAACTGCCGGTAAAAAACTGTGGGAAATACCAACGAATCCACATGATGCGTTCGTAAATAACTCAAATAAGTATAAGTGCCTAGTTTGACGCTTCAAAGTAGTTTTCACGTTTTGAGTTTACAATATGGTTCACATTTCCAAAGCCAGTAATGATTCGTGCATTGTCCGGTTTAATCTTCAAATCTTCAACAATTTTCGTATACCACTTGATCAGAATTAGAGGCGATCACCCCTCTGGATCCACGCCTGACCAGTTCAGGTCCAAGGTGATGGCACCTGGAAACCAGTTGCGCAATGTAGTAGTGGGGGTTAAAAGGGGTCATCACAACTTTAAAGCTACGTTTCCATTTCAACAAAATCTGCTTAACAGTGTTGGGCTGAGCAACTCATAGCTGGGGACAAAGTTGAAATGGAAACAGAAGCATTTGGCGCAATGTTGCGGGCAAAATTGTTGGGGACAAAATGTTGCGGCAAAGGCGGGGCTCTGCCCAACACAATGGAAGCGCCTTCCCACCTGTCGCGGTGTTGCAAACTGCGTTGCACCGTATAAGCTTCGCCCGTTGCAGGTATCTCAAAGTAGTAGCTAGCTGCTCGGCAGGTGATACAGGTTTTCGAACACAATTGTTTTTATTATCAATGGTGCCACTAAACTAAGTAAACTTTCAAAATCTGTAAAGTCATTCTCACAAAGTTTTCATAGCCACTTTGTATTTTTAAATCCAACATCAAACTCCGTGGTCCCTCACTTTCAGCGCTTTGCTAAAACTACGAACCCACCAGCGTGGTGGTTTACGCTTTCGTGACTTTTAATATAAACCCCATCATCACCAAAAACGCTGCAGTCGTACTCGTACGTTGTTCAGCCATGGTTGTTGAAACCTCACTGCTAAAAGCGAGTCTAAATGGAAACAGTCCACGAGTCACAACATGGCAACAAGAGCCCAACAGTGTTGGGCTCAAAACTAAATAAGTGCAAATATTCTTTCAACATTGTCCCCAGCATGAGCCCAACATGCGCCCAACAATGTTGATCTCAGTGTTGAAATGGAAACTTAGCTTAACAATTAACGGTGTGATTACACCCTGGGGTAAGTAATTATCACAATGCGTGATCTTACTTTGAAATGAATTGGTCACTGTCCAGTCGTGTGGTCTTAACTGGCCAAACCGCAAATGATATATTATTATTATCAAAATCTATGTTTAATAGTATACCTTTACAAGCAGCTAAAATCAGTCTGGCAGTCGAGTTCCCATCCACACGGGTTGTTGACAGGATCGTTGTCACACAGTTGGATCTTGATCCTCTGACACAGTGGAGGGAACATGTCTGTGAAGACAATCTGCTCGTTTCATCACAGGTGCACAGCAACACACCGTCCGGGAGCAGCAGGTTCCTATAATCAGCATGTTACAAATGGGATTGAGATTTTTTTAAATGTAAACTGTGACTGAACAAGAATTTTTATTCTCAAAAAGTTTAATTTTTTTGTTCACATTTAAGTTATTGATATCAGACAAACTCGAGCATGCCAAGCCTAGGGAGGAGAAAGACGGCGAGAAACGGCAGCACTATCTGAGCTTGATGGGCCCCTGCGACGTACTATGTTGATTTTCCTGCCTCAGCCATGTGACATTTATACCCAACCCATTTACCATAGCATAATCTTTGGTGCAGGATAGTTAACAATCACAAGGGTTTATTTAACACTACTTCACAGGTAAGTTCCACCCAAATTGTTAATTTATTATATATGAACCTCTACAATTTGAAACTTTTCATGTCGTAGTAAAAAAAAGTCATATATGTTAACTAAGTCTTTATTAAATTGTCATGAGTATTTATACGAAGTTGTTTTATTATTAGATACAATGGGGTTGTATTGAATGATTGTTTAGCGCTCGTGGAGTACGACTGTTACTTCTGTTCTTGGTCCAGCAACAGGTTCTGCTCCCTGGGCGGCCGTTGTTTGCTGAGCCGGATAAGATTCTTTGACACTATACTTGAAGTTGCCTCCTCGCTGCAAATTCAACCAATTGCTGAGTGGTGTGAGCTTAACATTGCACAGCGTGAGCCTAGGCTTAAGCTTGATTTGGAGAGCCAAATTCAAGCCATTGCTTATTGTTCAAAGTGGCATAGACAAGTAAAATGCGGTATATATTCATCGATAATTGCGGTAAATAAAGGGATGTAACATCAAAATTGTATTTTTTACTAATCACCCTCTGGGTAAAAGATGGGAAACTATTATTCTAATTTGATTTTAATTATTGGACCTGTGGATTTGATATAACACAATTCATAAACAATGGGATTAAGATAATTTCATAAATAAGTAATAATTTAAAGTTAACAAACCTTAAAATAACCATCTTCTTTTGTAAGCTAGTCGGGTTCACTTACATTTTCTTCAATTACTGTATTATTCTTTTACTATCCTTGCAATCAACAATCACCCGTTTCAAACAGGCAAATCAGCACTTGATCTTATTCTACATTACTAGTAAGTACTATATAAAATCATACTGTACTGAAAAGCCACCTCAAGAAAGATTTTAATTTGAAATGAATGAATAACAAATGAAAAGATAACGGAGTTATTACACAATATAACATAAAAAATGTATTCATTTAACAATTGTTTTATTTTTATATTGACAAACTGGTTTTATAAGAAACGATGTTTCCAGACCAAAAAACCAACTATTTACCATAATAGTGACAAGATATAGTATAATGCAAATATTTTTCAATAAAAAGTGTTTCGTATTACTTTCTTTTACTGATATATCTGAAGAAACCAACAACACCACAATACTGACGAAATAGCAGGTATATACGAAATTTTCTAAAAGAAAACTGTTCCTCTGAGCCAATGAACCAGGCGTCATCGATTTTCCATATGGCAGCTTTGATTATGGCTAATTCAGTATCGATCATAACAAAATCTTTTGTTGCACTGAATTTTTTCTGCCACTTAATACTTATAGTAAAAGCTTTCTTGTCAAGGACATTTTTGAACTCTTCGTGGAGGACACAGTCTGTAGTACAAACCATGGCAGTAAATGCCCCTCTAACATCTTCTACAGCTCGGTCATAGTTTTTGTGTTTCTCTTTTACATGGCGAACTAATGTTGTCTGGCAGTTCAGGGAAAGGTAGGATGGTGCGTCAGGATTAACGCACGGGTTGGTGGTCCGGTAGTCTAAAAACGCATTTCTACCTGATTCCCAAAGACCAACAATTTGTACATCAGCTATCAGTGCTGGTGGGTGTGCTCATGCCCTCAGCTTCACGAATGACTGGCTCATTGAATACAAGATACAGAGGGGTAAGCCCTAGTCATTCGTACTCCCAGATTTCTCAGTAGTATAAAACACTGCTGTAGTAAAACATTTTTCAAGCTAATTTCAACGGTAAAGGCAAGACCTGTAGCATTTTTTCCTAAGTAAAAGATTGCCAGTCGTTGCTGGTGAAGATTGCCCACAGGATGTCTGGGAATTGCACATACAGATTGAGGGATGAGGGCACAAATGTCAGTTGTTTACCAGGTGCGACTATATATTCAGGTGACCTTTACAGAGCCCCATAAAATAATTGAATAGTAAATTACCTGTTGAGATTAATGTTCGTTCTTAATGCAAACAGTTTCTATTTTGTTTACCTGATTGTCCCAGCTAAGGCCCGTTGCACACACAACGATTTTATCGGCCGAAATCGGTGTGTGTCAACGAGACATCTTCCAAATCCGCAGTATGTTGCCTCTCCATCTTCGTCGATGCAGAGTTGGAAACTTCTGAACTGTTTGGATACACTGGTATCCTGTTTTGACAAACGAGTACTCCACAATTGTAATAGTGTCGTCTGCAAATTACGGAACATATGTCGTTGATATAAATCGAAAACGTAAGTATAGTCATTTGCCCGGTGACTTTACGGTAACTTCAAAGCTCCGGTGTAGACCGCGTCAATTACCGGCCTCCATCGCGTCAATACATTCATCTAACTGGATCAGGGCCAGCAATCGATTTCCCTTTCTGATATGAGCGAAACGTAGATACGGGCTCATTGCTTCACGAATGACTGGCTCATTGCTTCGAAAACCACTATCACGTAAATAGTATACAGTACTTTGGAAAATGAGCGAACGTCTGGCACTCTAGTGCCAGATGCTGTAGATAGAGAAACGTATACGCTCCATTGGAATTGACGCGAAACGTCTGGCACACCGGAAGCTTTAGTTAGTAAAATTGACGCGGTCGCCTTGGTGTCCGCTTAAGCCTGAGACTTGATTTAGTCATGCCCGTGTTTTACTAAACCTCCCCTTTTACAATTTAAAGCATGGCAAACACACATTGGCTCTCCACATCCGTCACGGTTTGCAGGTAGAGAAATTTCATGTCCGTATCTTAATGACAAAGCGTCACGGAACTGATTTGCTGAAAGGTCTTAATGAATTGCGACCGTCGGTATAACATTTAGCTAGTGTCATTGATTTTAAAATGCATTGACTTTAAATATACATTTAAATATACATTTAAAGTCAGTGCCAGTGACTAGCGTTACCCTCAACTATTCTCTCAACTGTTATTTTCTTCTTTTCTGGCAACATTGACACTATCTGCTCACCAATGTCCTTAATTGTGTTTTGTTTCGCGCAATTTTCTGTCTTCTTGTTGTATGGTCTTCAAATGCATATTATGTTCTTCAACATTGAGATCTTCGTGTGTTTGAATATTCTGAATTTGTTCTATGTGTCAAACGATCTTTCAGCCATACAAACAGGATCCTTGATTGCCATTCCTCCCAATTTCGTCGGCAAAGGCCGCAAAGCGAACAACTTATGTTCAAGTTCAGACACTTTTCTCCCCATAATAGCCGGCGTAAGGTGTATTTGAATAGATTCTCTTAGGCTTAAGTATTTTTCTTCAGGACAATCAACTATTTTTTGTAAGAAACCCCATTCAAACTGTAAAGGTTTTGTGAATGCTGAATAAGTAGCTTACGGGGACTTTTTGCAGCAATTCCAAACTTTTCAATAGCTTCATTCCAAAACTATATTTTATTTTCAACAAACAAATCTTTTGACTCTTTGGTTCCAATAAAACCTCCTAAAAACTGTTTGATGGCTCAGGATAGTAACCCCATTTAGGACCTTCAATCATTAGTTTCCTGGCTTAACTTACACTGGCACTAACATGTTCAATAAAGCTATGTAGAAAAACCTTTTAGATAATTTTAAAATATGAATAAGATAAAATTTCAGTCTGAATTTTCAACACAACTTCTCAGAAAAAACCAACAGCTGTGTATTTGTGTTTGAATTACTTAACTAAAATCTTCCGGAGTAGAATACCTGTATTGACGCAATAGTTAAACTAGAGCCAACTCCAAGATCCACGAATTTATAGCATTTGATTTATATAATAAGTAATAACATTATTTACCCGTTCAGCCTTTCAAAACTTGTCAATACATTAGTTTTTGTTATAGCATATTATAGGATATAAATGTTTGACACACTTTATTACTTATATGTTTTGTTTTTATAAGGGTGGTGCGCGCGTCGTAGTTATCAATTTTCTTTCTTGCAACGGCCGTCTTTTCTCCTCATTGGTTGATTTCACGGATTAAACAGTAAATAAACAACAAAAAGAACAGAACGAAGAAAATGACGGAAACGAAATGTCACTTGTAAAAATATTCTGAACTTCAACCGGAATTTATTTTGCAAATATGCCAATTACTTAAGATTGTATTTAAAAATGTATTGTTATTCGTTTTAACTATAACCTCATTGTGTGCTAACGTATTACAACGTGAGTGTATTTGTGAGTCTAAGTGGACTCTTCATCATGATGCCCACAAACAATGAAAGGAATATTTTGGCCAAGTTAGAAGCTATAAAAGACATAAGGTAATTTTGTTCAATACCTAGAATCAAGAATAAAGAATCTTTATTTGTCATTGACATTACAATAATGTATTAACAATTGTCAAGTACTTTGGCAAGCAAAATTGCTGCTGTCAGAGAAAACATATTTAGCTAATAATTATAAACAGTCAATAAAGTACAAAACATTAAAATTATTACAAAAATAGTAGAAATATAAACCTGTGGATTACATGGCACAAAATCAATATAAATGAATAAAACAATTAGTAAACTTAAGTACAATATAGGTGATATGCACATATAAAACAAGTAATAAAATAAATAACATTAATAAATAAATAAACATTGAGATCAAATAAGATAGATTAAAGATATTTATAAGAAGGACAGTAACAATAAAATGACTGAAATAGGTCACATGATTTAAATAAATATTTGTGAGTTAAATGAAGGTTATTCCTAAAACAAAACTTTATCTACAAGAAAGAACTCGTCAATTGAGTAAAAAGGATGCTCTAGGAGCCAGTCATAAAATTTTCTTAAAAATAAATCATGCTTATTTGTGTAAGACTTAAGTAGGCTACATTTGTTAAGCTTATTATAAACCTTCTTTGACAAAATTATATGGGAATTGAGAGTTTTGCTTAATCTAACATGAGTTGTACTAATATTACTATTGCACCTTGTGTTGTATTGGTGGGTTTCATTACAGAGAGTGAGCTCTGAGAAATTATTTAGGCAATAGGTAAGAAGATCAAATATATAAAGATTGATAACAGTTTGGATTTTAACTGAACAAAGAGAGGTTTACAATGATCATAAAGCCAGCACATGAAAGGCATGACCTTCTTTTGTATAAGTAAAACTTCTTGAATTCTACAACTACTACCCCAAAATATTAGCCCATATCTAAAGATGCTTTGAAAGAAGGCAAAATAGGATACTCTTATATAGCTATCATCAACAAAAGACCTTAGCCGTCTAAGTAAATATACTACTCTTGACAATCTAGATGTTAAGTTATCTATGTGGGAGTCCCACTGTAACTTACTATCAATAGACATTCCTAAAAATTTAACAGATTTGTTATCAAACTCAGGTGGTTGAATAAATGGCCTAAGACTAAAAATAATATTTTGTGTTTTATTGGCATTGAGCTTAAAATTATTTGACACAAACCAAGTAGTTCCATCCTCAATTGCACGCTCAGCCATTTGGGCAACCTCGGTTAATGTGCTACCATGAAAAGAAAGTTTATCATCAGCGTATAAAATTGTCTTTGTTGGGCCAGAAATATTACAGGAAGATCATTTATTGAAATGAGGAATAATAAAGGCCCCAATATAGACCCTTGGGGAACTCGAAACTCAACAGTTACTTTGTCTGACCATTCACCATTGATGCATACCAGTTGTTCACGATTGCTTAGATATGATCCAATAAACAATAGTGCTGAGCCCTTGAATCCGTAGTACTGTAGTTTAGAGAGCAGATCATTGTGATCAACACAATCAAATGCCTTGCTCAGGTTTGATTACTACCTACTGCCTAATATTGATCTACCTTTTAAATTTGTACATTTGTAGTCTACTGATCTAGAACACGTTATGTTTAATCCTAAACTACTGCTAATTCAAAATTTGATTCAAAATAGGCTAGGCTACTAGTACAAAGGTCTTACAGTTGTAACTGAAAAGTCATTTTAGTTGGGCCTTAAAGTGAATGACTAAACCTTTATTAAAACTTACCAGAACTCATCTGAATTACACTTTTTACGGTCTATTTCCAGCTACTCAATTGAAAGCAGCTTTCGGTTTTTGTCTCTTCAAAAAACTGTTATTCAGATTTTGCAACTGATGACTATTGAAATAAGAGAGTTCTAAGAAATAGAAAATAAAATGAATTGAGAGAACTACTAGGTAGTGCTGCTAAAAGGGGCAGAAGTGAACCGAGATTTTATAGTGAATATTACAGTCCAAACTCCTATCTAAACATCATGGTATATGTGATTTCATACTGCCAACTGAGATTGAAACAGTAGCTAGTTACTCCTTAACGATACAGCTTATCCACTGAACGTCTCAGGTACTTAAACCCGTAGGTATTTGATAAGTAAAAACATGTGCAAAGAGAAAATATTATTAAATTCTCTATTTTTCTAGGTCAAAAACAATGCAACTGGAAAAGTTAAAAGTAAAGATAATTCAAGAGGTTGAATCATCGGAACAAGAAGAGAAGTGCCTTTCCGAGTACAAACAGGAAATGGAACTGCTGATTCAAGAAAAAATGGCCCATGTGGAAGAATTGAGACAAATCCATGCAGATATAAATGCTGTATGTTTTTTGCATTATTTAGAAATTATACTAATAAAATGAAACAGGTGTGGCGTTTGGATCATTATTGCTTGTTATGTTTTCATATTTACTTCTCTTTGTTGTTAAGATAATGTATTACTCATAAAAATTGCAAACTATTTTGTTATACTCGCTTCATGCAACTTGTGTATTTTCATAAGCCATCTTGATGCCATCAAACAGACTGTAAATCATTGTAAAATAGTGTAAACTGTATAATTATGTTAAATAAATAAATATTAAGAGATACGAGTATAATGATTGCCATGGTGATGAATTAATAACAGCTCTTATACAAATGTTATCCTATCTTTTTAAAAGGTTTTCTCCTTATTTTACTTATTACTTAGATAATTACGATGTATCTACCACCTACTAGTAAGGATACTTACTTGCGTAGGATACATATAAGTAGTAAGGTATAAATTTCATGTTTCAGATGGAAAATGTGATCAAGAAGGCAGAAGAAGCTCGCAGTAGATCTCTAGACCGGGCGAAGAGAGTGCACGAGGACTACAGACCGTTGAAGCTAGACATAGACAGAATGCGACGTGACTATCTCGGTCTTGAGCGATTGCCCGAACTTCACGAAGAAGAGTCTGCGCTGATAACACCTGAGTGAGTAATTAATAGATTATCACTATTTCAATAATTATAATCAAGCCTGTGAAGAAATAGTTAATTTTTTATCAAAAACCAACTAATAGTTCATTTCAGTTGAATATCTAAGCAGACTCTTAAATATAGGACTACTCAGATTCAACCAGAAAGCTAGAACACATTTCCTGTAGTTTCACTAAACTTGAATGTTAAATCCATCTTCAGTCGACGTTCCTTCTTTCCCGATTTTCTTTGTAAGAACGAAGCTACTCCCCCCTCCAGTCAGTATCTGTCTGGTAAGTACCTGTTCAGATTACTTTATACTGGTGTACATAAAAAAAAGTAGTTCACACAAGTACTGGCAACTTTGTAGTAGTCCAGATGTTCAACATGCTCCGTTCCTCACTAGGGGAGATTGGATAAGATATCAATGTGAGGGGACGCTGCAGGGTAGATTGTGACTTCAGGAGAGGCTTGCCATAATCTTGGAAGGTCCCCCGAATGTTGGCAAAGCTCTCCATGTCTTGGAGGTTAGAGTCCCGTTAGTGGTTGTCAGTGGCCTCGCTTGTCGTCTCTCTCATGATTGTCTGATCAGCTGAACCTAGTCCCATTCCTCTCCTGAATTCAGACTTCCTTTCATTCCGGTAATGGCGTAATATGCTCAACAGGCATGCAGAAGTGCAACCTTGACCACTGACCACTTGATCCCCTCAATCCTATTATCTCAGAACAAAGCACCTTGCTGTTTTTCTACAGAGGCTGTCGAGGCCTTCTGACGTAACTTCTAGATTATTATTTATTTCAGTGTTATTTACTGGTAATATTGCAGGATGTTTGCTCGAAGTTACTTTGAGAAGCATTTCAAGAACGAGTGGCGGCCGGAGAATGCTACCATCACTAGTTTTGCCCACGCTCACCAGGCGGCAGCAGCTTCTGCTTTCTTGGCTCCGGTGCAGCCTCCGCTGCAACTGCTGCCAAGCTCCAGCAAGATCGACCATCATCGGCCCCTCCCTCCAGTGCCCGGGCCAGCACCTACTTTCAGGTGTGCTTGATTTAAATTTAACTAGGTGGTAGGTATTTTAAGTCTACTTTGGAAAACTTATCATTTTTCTTGGCTTGAAAGGGGTTTTAACAACCCAAATTTTGGCTCTCAAATTAGAAATGTAATCTAGGGATCCATGGCTGCTTGTGATCCCCAGGCTTGAAGTGATCTCTTCGGGTCGGGTCAACAATGGTGTGGGTACAAAAACAAAAGTCATAAAAGAAAATAATCATGTACATATTGTTATCTTTTTCTCAAATTTTGTTTTTTACACTTTTACTTAGCCAATTTTTACCAATGCATTGTTTTGAACACATGTTTGTATGTGTTCATAGGCAACAACCTCCTCCGATGAAGTCGTGTCTGTCTTGTCACCAGCAGATTCACCGCAATGCTCCAATCTGTCCTCTGTGCAAGGCCAAGTCTCGCAGCCGCAACCCCAAAAAACCCAAAAAGAAAGACTAAATTTCTTTTGTACTTACATTAAGGTCCTTGGATATTGACTATATTAGGTGTTGTTCCATTAATCAAAGTAAGATACGGTATGTTTGTTTATTGTAATTTATATTATAGTGTATTTTGTAAGTTAGTATTTTGTTTTTAAGTTCCTGGCAAAAGTTGCCACTTTGAAACGATTCCTTCCATGAAGGTGTATACTGAAATTTTAAAATGTTGAATGGTTTCAATATTCTTTTTTATATATTTTAAACCGAACATGATTTTTAACTTGGTTGGTGGGTTTTTATACAGTAGAATCTCTATGAGAGATAAAAAGCCTTTGAGTCCAGTTTCCTCACCATCAGTAAGCTAATTTACTTCCATAGTATATATATATATATCTTGTTAAATAATTTTTGTTAGCAATAATTCGAAACAAATAAACCATTCAACTTTGATGTGCCAAACATTTAGGCTGCCAAACTATGATCTCGTTTTGTTTTAATTTTGTAATAATTTTACTATATAATAATACTCTACTTATTTACTATAATGAATGAAAATCAATGTTTTATATCTCAAGTAATGTGTGTATCAATAAAGGATCAATTTACATCCAAATAGTTGTAAGTTTATTTACTTTTAGTAAAATTCTTACTTGACTTTCCTCAAATTTCTTCGGAGTAGCTTTTATGCTCAATAACCATTATTTATAAATCAAATCACAGATTTGTAAATTTTGACAACTGAGAAATCTTAAATCCTCATTACTTATTTAGTTGCAAGGATGAAAAACACAGGTGGAAGTGTCTCATAGACCATTTAAATAGGAGGTGAAAGGGTTTAAATGGTCTGAGTTGCAGTGATGAAAACACAGGTAAAAGTGTCTCATAGACCATTTAAATAGGAGGTGGAAGGGTTCTAGGAGGTGGAAGGGTTCTAAGCAATTGAGAAATCTTTGAACAAATTAAAATTTAAACAATCAAGTGGGTCTTTAAAAGCGAGAAAACTATTAACTGGTGACCCTTATACTTCATTTAGGACCATGTAAATAAAAAAAAGGCTATTAGAATCTTTGTAAATCTTCATTCAAGAAGAACCTGTAGAGATACATCCAAAAGCTTGAAGATTCTAAGGGTTGTAAGTCTCTACATCCTGGAAGTGGTGATCTATGTTGGCATCAAAGCACCAGATGCTGAACGAAGTGGAGCACAAATACACCACTGCAACACTAGGCATGCAAACAACTTGCCTGCCAGCTCACCGCCCTAGCAGCACAGAGAGAAAACCCTCCTACATGGGAGCCAACATGTAGAACCTCCAGGAAGAACTGAAGAAAACTGAGCCACACTTCCTATTCTCTACTTAAGAAAATACCTACTACTTAAGAAAATAGAGAGTTTCTGTATCAAACTTGTAAAGCAGACAAACTTCAATCAAAAACTTACAGGTCAGAAATACTTACATTTGGAATTGCACATGTATTTTATTTGTCATTGCTTATAAATATAATAAATAAATAAGGGTTATCACAGATACACTACAGTTAATCAGCCGGGGTCAATGTTAGCTTGTGATGGATCAAGTGACGGACTCCACTCATCCACGAGCTGCAGGCGGCAGCATGGTCCACCATCAGTCCCTTCTGCAAGTCATCTGCCTTGTCACCATCTTCTCTCCTGACAGCTGTAAGTTCAATCAAACGTTACGGTAGGTAGTAGCGCATGGCTGAGGCAGGAAAATCAACATAGTTGCGGCAGCCCGAGCACAGGTAGTGCTGTGGGGAATTCATATAAGATTCTCAAGTAGAGCCACTGAGGCACGCGCAAGTTAGTTCATTCTCTAAACGCTTGATTTAGTCACATTTAAGTCTTTAACATCGGACAGTCTCGAGCATGTTGAGCCGAGGGAAAAAAGATGGCAGCGCTATCTGTGCTTGGGCAACTATGCTGATTTTCCTGCCTCAGCCATGTGGCATTTATGGCCAATCTACCTACGTTAACATAATCATTGGTTCAAGTCACTTTCAGTAAATAACTGGTGCTGAATCTTGTTTGAGTTTTCCACAAATGAAAGAACATTGTGACTGTCTTGAGTCGAAAGCATTTTTTAAGTCAGTGATGATTGATAAGTCCGGAAACTCTTGTTACAATTTAAGCTTCTGAAAACTTGCCCCATAACTTTCTACAACTCCTCACTCTTTTCTGAAACCAAACTGCTTTGAGAAAAAGAAGTTTTTACTTAAAAAACCAACAAGCCTAGTATTTCGTATTGAAACTGTTGTTTGATTATTGACTTCTCGAAGGACCAATTTGTTGAGATAATCAAATGATTTGAAATAGAACGAATTGATATTCCTTATTTCTTTCAGCTTATTATGTTTTAGAACAGAAAAAACTGCACTAGTCTTTTATTCCTGTAAAGTGACTCATTTTTATTTTTAATAATAACAAACATCTGTATTAACAACTAGCGGACCCGACAGACTTCGTCCTGTCAAAAAGATTTGTAATGTGGTAGTTTTTGTTCCTACGTATTAATCACTCTGCACGATATACGAATTCGATTCATGTATTAGTTAACAAAAACAAACTCAGTAGATTAGGTTACAGAAAATCCAAGAAAAACAACACAATGTACAACGGCAAATCGACATTGACAGTTTGTTGTTGTTTTTTTTTTCTTTAGTCGTACATATGTTTTATGTCTGTAAAATAGGGATAACAGCTGGCAACAAATAGCAATAAAGCAATTAATAATATAAAAATATAGCAATAAATAATTGTTTACGTTTTAGTTAGAAAATGTTTGTATGGGAAAAAGAAAAGGGCTAGGTTTTAAGGGGTTTTCTGGCAATTATTCGACTTTTTCTCGCCGTAAAAACCATCCTTGAACTCCAACGAACATTTTTAAAACAAATTGGCCCAGGCATTGTTGAGTTATGCGCTTAGCAACACATTTTGCGATTCATTTTTATATTATAGACTAGCTGACTCGACAGACTTTGTCCTGTCAAAAAGATTTGTAATGTGGCCGTTTGTTTTTGTTTTTTTACTGTACATATGTTTTATAAAAATAGGAATATCAGCTGGCAACGAATATCAATAAAGCTCAAATTGTTTACGTTTTAGTTAGAACACGTTTGTATGGGAAAAAGAAAAGGGCTGTTTAAAGGGGGTTCCCGGCAATTATTCGATTTTTTCTCGCCGTAAAAACCATCCTTGAACTCCAACGAACATTTTAAAAAAAGATTTGGCCAAATTGGTCCAGGCGTCGTTGAGTTATGCGCTTAGAAACACATTTTGCGATTCATTTTTATATAATAGATTAAAATTGAGTCGAGCAAAAAGCTGTTATATCTTGCAATTCACAGATAAACAAACTGAAGTCTTTTCAGAAAAAGAAAAACTATGTACATATATAACATTCCCCCCCTGTGAATCATGGGAGATTCATTGAATGTAGTGGGGAAGAGGTGATGTGGTGATTCTTTGGTACAATCAAAGGGCATTTCTTGTCATAGTGCAAAGATGCATGCTTTAATCTTCCTCCAAATCTTAATAATCCATCTTCATCGAGGAATGCAGATAATCGTAACAACTTCTGACTGCATGGTTTTCCCCTTCTCAAATTGCTAATGTCATCAGAGAAACTTTTCTGTTGAACTAATGATATAATGTTATTCTCTGCACGTTTAAGTTCATCAGTTGTTAAATATCAGTTGTTAAATATATGTTGTTATTTTATTTTCATTTTTTACGTTATTTATAAAAGTTACTACTCTTGTTAATTTTGTCCAAGATGAGGATTTGTTTAGTAGATCATCGCAACCATCAGGTTTGTCTGACACAGTGCAAGAATTTATCGATTTAGTTTTCAGTTCAGGGACCTTATCTTGCTTTAGTGTGACAGTAGACTTAGGCCATTGCTCTGCGTCTTCATATAGCCATGATGGGCCGTCAGATATTTTAATACGATATGAAAAACAATCTTGTTTTGAGAGCCAATGAAGACCTAATACTGATACTAGAGGTTGTTCAGGTGTTCTAAAATAAACTGGAGTTTCATGAAATTTTTATTTATTTATTTATTTCCACGGCATTTGCCACTTTACAATATATGTTCTTACAATAATGTATGAAATTACATGCATATACAATGTGTTTGAACAGATTGTCTTACAAACTAAATAACTGAATAAATAACACACTATGAAATAACATTAATAAACTATCTAATTATAACAAGAAACGATAACAAGTATAAATTACAATAAAATATAAATTATAAACAAGGCTCGATTCAACAAAGACAAGAATTATAAGTGATTAATGATAGATAAATATATAAACATACAAAAAAAACGGTACACAACAACAATAATTTAATCCACTTGTCTAAGGACAAAATAATAATAATTTACGGCGTTAAAGAGGGTTTCAGTCATTTGTAAGCAGGGCTGTCACTTCTCTCCTGAGTGTTGTAGTGCTGGAGCTGAAGACATCAAAGCGACTGCAAATCCTGTTCCCAGTTCATATCAGACGAGGAATGACGCTGTGTTGCTGGTACGAAGTTCTAAGATGGGATACTCCGAACACCTGGGGACGCCTCGACTGACGAGGGACATGCAAGTCCAGTTTTTCTAGCAGCTCTCGACAGTCTAAGTTGCCGTTGACAAGTTTGAGCAGAAACACAGAGTCATTCAGCATTCTTCTGTGAGTTAGAGAGAGAAGACCAAGTGAGTTCCTTAACTCCTCGATAGGCACATCGATGTAGGCATATCCCATCTTAAGACCGATGTAACGTATTAAGCTGTGTTGGACTCTTTCTATTTCAGAGATCACTCCAAGCTGGTATGGAGACCAAATTGTAGAGTTGTACTCTAAAATAGAGCGTACAAGGGTCACATATAAGGTCTTTATAGTTGAGATGGTGAAAGGTCCCCTGGTCAATCTATCTATCCCCTGGTCAAATTCTTTAAGTATATTTTCAAGTAAACTCTCATGGTTTGATGTCCATTTCCGTAAAAGAAATCCTCCTTGTTTGAAAAGATCATTTACTTCATTTTGTAAAAGAAGAGTTTCCTGCAAAGTATCTGCACCAAGAATAATGTCATCTACAGTACATATATTTGACTTTTGAGAGCTGCTGCTACGAGAGGATAATTTTTTCCCTTATCTTCAATTAGTTTTATGATTGTTCGGTTTGCAAGAAAAGGACTTGATTTCATTCTATAAGTGACGGTTTGTAGTTGATAGATCGATAGTGGTTGAGTGGGCTTTTCTATCGTAAATCATTTGATATTTATGATTCTCGGGGTTTAAGTCGATAGATCTGAACATCTGCTTTATATCCCAGCGAGCGCCGCAGGCGCAAGTCTCTCTACTATAAAGCTCGAAGCCCGAACGACGTCATCACTGACTCACTCACTCACTGACATAAATGTTTGGGTACTTCCAGATGAGATAGAAGTTTGAAATTTGGCATGTAGGCTGGTCTTGGCTTGTGATCAACAGGAAAATTCCAAAAAATCAGAATTTCAAATTGGGGGGCTTGTTTTGGGGGGTTTAAAAATAGCGCGAAATCCGGGTATGTAGAGGTGTACTTTTTTGAACGTAGAACCTAAACAAGTGGTCGGATCTTAAATTTGAAGAAAAATCAATCTGTAAAATTAAATTATCTACAACTTTTGTATTTAACATTATTTTCTACCTCTTCTCTATACTATAAAGCTCGAAGCCCGAACGGCGTCAACACTGACTTACTCACTCGCTGACATAAATGTTTGGGTATTTCCAGATGAGATAGAAATTTGAAATTTGGCATGTAGGCTGGGCTTGGCTTGTAACCAACAGGAAATTTCAAAAAAATCAGAATTTCAAATTAGGGGGCTCGTTTTGGGGGGTTCAAAAGTAGCGCGAAATCCGGGTATGTAGAAGTGTACTATTTTGAACGTAGAAACTAAACAAGTGGTCGGATCTTAAATTTGACGAAAAATCGTCATGTGGAATTAAATTATCTATAACTTTTGTATTTACTACTTTTTTCTATCTTCAATAGGGAACATGCTACTACACCTTAAAGATGAGCTGAACAAAAAAATTAAATTTTCAGTGTGTTTGGGCTAATGTAGCAGGTATACATCTATAGGTTTCGTCTTATTAAATCAACTAAGTTCAAAGAAACTAATTAACACATCACAAGAAAATTGAAACCAGGTATAAAAAAAGTCTCAAAAGTTGTGATAAATTCCCATAAGAATAATATTGATAATTGATCTTTGGATAGCTATCACTCTTAAACCGTAGGTTTATTAAAAAAATATTGCAAGTATAAAATGTTTTTACAATTCTGTGTTATTTATGAAAACATTCGTTATACAGTTAGTAGGTTAACGGGATTTTGAAAGTGTTTGTTTATTTGGTAAGTTCTCTGGATAATCTGGTTTATTTAAAATACAACTGCAGTTTCTTCAATTATGTGTCATCCCCTCTACGAATCTTTATAATATTCTTTAGCCTCTTGGTACGCCTGGCTGGAATGTGGGTATCACTGACAATGAAAGTAGAAAATTGATACAAGTAATAATTACCGCCAGCTTTTATTGAGTGAGCCAATACACTCCCAGCTGGGTAGACTGTTGGCAGAATGGTTAGTAGATAAGCATTACCAAGGTGAAGAGGAAAGACAGAATATTGTTATAAGCAATATTCAACAAGAAATATGAGTGAATGATTGCGAACAGATACATTAACTGAGCTTCTGGGAAACTTACCTGCAAACGATCGCTAGAAGGCTGTCAGAGTGGTCACAACTCTGATGAAACCATTCAAGGCAAAGGTTTCAGGCACGGTTCCTGATCGTATACACCTTCCAAATACCTTTACTAATTCTCAGCGTTATAACAACTAAGTATATTGACGCAATGTCTATGTGACCAGGATGGGAAAGCTTTCCTACTTTGTGACCGTAACCTAGAATTTAAAGTGGCCGGAAATATTTGAGTCAACCCCTCTCGGTACTAAAGTGTCTTACAGTCTGTTATGTCGTGTTTTTAGATTGAGACTCTAAGAACAACTAACAGACATACGGAGTGGGAAGTTCTTTGGCAAACAGGTTTACTTATTTTATGTTATTGAATTTAACATATAAAAAACACAGGTAAAAAAATGAAGTCTTTTCAGATCAAGAAAAACTATGTACATATATAACACCTAGACCTAACTATTTGAACTTGTGTAATATTTAAAAAAACACACAAGAGTAGAATCATTAGTTTGTAATGTTCTACTGGCTGTGCTTCTCCTTTTTTTTCAATATTGGCTATTTAAATAGTCAGGAAAAGTTCCATTGACTATATTAATATAGACTATAGAGTTAACATTTTAGAGGAAATTTGATGGTATTTCCTATTTGCTTTTAAGTATCATAGCTGATGTTATCAAAACCATCAGATTTTTTATTATAATTATTATTTAGACCCAGTGTAGGAACATCTATCATACAGATTTACCTTTGTGCGGTGCCTTTTGATCCTACTATAGTTGTTTTCTTAACGGACACGCGTTTTGGGGCAGTTGTGCCCCATCGTCAGCGTTGCACTATAGTTCTTAACCCTAAAAGTTATTTACAATATTGTTATGTACAAAAAATACACGCACACTACACTTGCGGTACGTGCACTGTGTTGTTACGGCGTGAGGGCGGCGGCGGCGGCTACCCCGCCTACAATCATAGCTAAAAGATAATCCAACTCATAATATTGAATTTCCGAAATCATTAGAAGCCTTGAAGAAAATTAACAACAAAACCTTGGCAATGGCACACGAAAATTATGTACTTATAAAACACCTAGACACTCATGGTCGTAATTCTCTCCTCAATAAACAAGAAGATGTCAAAAATTCCATAGTATTTCAATTTGCAAGGGAAGTAGAGAAAGCGGCCCAACCAGTCAAAGTACCGGGGGTCTTAACTTCAAAACCAACTTATCAGGTGGCGGTGTCTAAACAGTATTCACTGAGTAAAGGAAAGCGTAGCAGCAATAACTTACCTTCAGCTAGTTCCAATAGTCTCTTCTGCACATCTCTGCTCAGCTTGCCGTCAGACCACATCTTCTCTAATGTATCTAACCGTCGCTTGATATCTGTTTTAAGCTGAAAATTACAAAAGACCCATGTTTTATTTAAAGAAAGACAGTTTCTTATTGTTTCTAAACTAATTTTATTAATTGAACAAGATTACAACTACAGCAATCCCAAAATCAATATTGCTTTACTCTACCTTTTCTTCAAACTCATGAGAATTGAGTTGAAACAATAAATTGTTCATAACTGTGTTTAAAGCTTGCTTTGGATCAAAGTCCTCACTAGAAGTGTGGTTTTCTCTGTTTTCCTTGGGTTGAGTGACGGAAGATGCAGGAGGTGGAGGCAAGCTTGACAGGCTGCATGGAGGCAGAGGAGCTGTCGGGTCAACAACACCGGAGCTGGAACCTGTCGTAGGAGATGCTTGCAGTGGAAACGCAACTCGCTTGTTAAGGAATGTTCTCGGTTTTGATGCTTTTGATTGGGAAGATTGTGATTCGTATGAAAACATTGGTGGGTCATTCCAGCCTGGATCGTAAGTTGCTGGTCCTAAAAAATAGTACAGGCAAACTGCTTTTAAACCGTATATAAAAATAATGGTAAATGTAGCCCTACAAGGAGTAAGTTTTCGCCTAGTGTATTCTGATGTTGAGCTCGTAACTTACCTTTCTTTTCCATGGTTTCCTTTTACTTTGATCAAGGTGTATGTTTTAGATTCTGTTGTTGGCAAATTATATTATCCACCAACCTTGCTTCTTTTCTAACCCGCTAACTCTTGATTTTCTTACTTCTTTGGGACAATATTTCCACAATCATATCAATTTTAGTTGTTTTTATAACGAGAAAGTTTTTTGAATAAAATATGAAAGGTGTGATTACTAATTGAATAATATGATTTACAAGGGTTAACCTAGAAACCTATACAGTAATAAACAGACGACACATCAACAAAAACGCAACGCAGAAGTGTCAGCTGTGAATTACCTATCGAATGGAGAGGTATTAAATGATCGAAGTTCAAATGATCGAACGTGCTTTTTTGTCTGTTTTGCCTGTTCAAATGTTCGAAAACAGGCTGCGCTCTAATGGTCGAAGATTTTGGTTTCCCACTTATCTGATCGAATGGGAATTTGTCCCCGTATCATCCCTGCATTACCATGTGAACTATTTTCACTCTACACAACCCTTAACATACCCGTTCAAGCTCAAAGTATGTTAGAAACTTGGATATTGGAGAATTAGTAGGAATAGGTCACAGTCCACAGAGTATTTATTTTACAGAAAGTCGGCGACTCGGTGGTCATCTACTACCTGTGGGGGACTATAGACTAAGTCGCTGAGGAAGACTGCTGTCCCATTTTCTTCCTCATTTTAATTTTTGTTTAGCCAATCTAGTCAAATATGACGAAACCCTACCTAGTGATTTAGTAATTTAAGGCTCAAATAATGGTAATGAATGTTTGTAATGGTTTACTTGCGGCTTTGCAAACTCTAAAAACGCCGATTATAAATAAGTCAATAAGTCTTTTATTTGGCCATTAAATACAATATGTACATTAGGCTAAGTCAATAAATATTAAATACAATACAAAATAGAAATTCGAGCCATGCATAAATATTTAAAACACAATTTCAACCATGCCAAAGTTAAATTAATAATAATTAAAATATGCACACTGGTTTAAAACTAAGCCTAAGCAACACAGGTAGCCTTTGAAGCATGGTGTAATCAGTAATGGTAGGCTTGCAAGAATTCTTATTAAGAATAGCAGGGATTTTGAAGGAGCCACATTTTTACAGTGGTGCCCATGGAGATATTTAGGTTTATCTCGTAATTCTCGTTAACACCTATTTTAGGTAAACTCCTTGGAACTGCAATGAAAAAGCAGTTGGTAAATCACTTGGACAAACACAACAATCTCTTTTCGGATTCGCAGCATAAATTTAGAGGGCAGCATTCAACTACATCTGCTGTTGGCAACTGGTGGCTGAAATCCTCTCATTTGAGAAGAAACGTCAACTTGCATCATCACAATCATTAATTAATTTATGTTCTACCTCGATGTATAAATGGTGTAATCCGTTGGAATGAATAAAGTAATTTGCCGTTTGTGCCCCATGTTTGTTATAAGCGGAGCCCAGAGCTGGACCCGCGGTGGCTACATCCGGCCACCTCGTCTCTAATACAGTAGTTAGATTGCAAAGGGATCGGTTTGCAAGTTTATCTGTGGTCTACAAACACAGCTGAAATATCGCCGACTCTTCTGCTATTCTTTTTTCTGTCGAGCGTGTTAGTTTACATTATTACAGTTTACATCGTCTTGTCAGCAAGTAAGATTACACACATTTAGGAAAGTTGTAACCGACATAATTTAGATTGTTTTTATAGGGTTGACGTTGTTACATTTGAAATACTATAACATTATTATCCATTTGTGTCAGACATATTTGTATAAAAGAGTTTTATTCTTTTACCTCTTGGCCAGTTTACCCAGTCCACATAGGCCTAAGCTATTTAGAATGCAACCGTCTAGCGAATCATAGGCACTGCAGGCATACTAAATAAGTTTTTTGTGTGAATCTGTGCAAATATTTAAACTACCATAGCTAAGAGAATTTATGTGAACTTCCACCCAGAGTTTTAAACATGCAGGATGAAGAATCAATGAATTTAATTAGGCCTGGCCAGACAGGTTCCGTTGCTGGTTTGCACAATGTGTCGAGGGAAAATAATCCTGAAATGGTTATATCTGGTGACGAGAGGACCAGGAAAAAAAGTGTAATAAATATCAATACAAGTGGCTTATTTGATCCAAACAAGCCAGAAGTTAGAGATGGACTGTTGAACGTTCGAGCACTGTTTTTCTTAATATTATGGTATTTCTTTAGTGGATGTACACTGTTTATGAATAAGTACATTTTATCTTACACAGATGCAGATCCTACAATTTTGGGTAAGTTAAACTAAGTGATTTTAAGTCTTTATTTGTGTCTTTATCTATGGTAATACCTTGTCCGCCAAGTTCTCTTCTTACCTTATAAGTCAATTAGTCATGTATTAAGCAAGATTAACAAAACATTTGCTTTTGCCAACTTAGTAAATAATAAATGTTACACTTCTTAACCTATCCTTGGTTCATTGCAGCCTGTTTGCATGAAAGTTGGGTCTGACAAATTTCTTTCCTAATGTCTGACCTGAGTAGCTTTGCCAGGGTTGACAGTGTTCTTCTATAGACCAAAGATGGATGGCGTGCAAAGCCGACAAATTGCTCTCACTACACACAAATACGGTGCAACAATACTCTTAACAAACCACAGACACAGGGTTAGAACTTAACATAGGTTTACACGTCTTGTAACTTGCTTTCAGGAACATTCCAAATGCTGATGACTACTATTTGTGGATTCATCCAACTGTACATTCCCTGTGGCATGTACAAGCCATCGCCAAGGCTGTCCAAGCCTCCAGGCTTCTACAAACATATGACATTTGTAGGCTGCACCAGGTGAGTACGCTTCTACAAAATAGGTTCAAGTTTTGCTGTCTTTATAAGAAATTTTAAGCGGTGTGCTTTTCCTGCAGAAAGGATTTTAGATGTATGTATTTTGTTGTGAAACAATTCAAAATATTTTTCTTTGGTGGTAGTTTACCACCTCTTTTGAGTAAAAAAAAACTGGGAAGAAAGAAGTATACTGAACTGAAAGTGTTATGACTACCTTCTATTAATAGCTTTGACCTGATTTGTCTAGGTTCACAACAGTTATACTCGGGCTAGTTTCATTAAATTATGTCGCAGTGAGCTTCACAGAAACTATTAAATGTTCAGCCCCGATATTCACTGTGATCATCTCCAGGCTATTACTTGGTGAGTAAACTTTCAATTTGTCTCAAATATTAATTTTCAGGACCATCAAAATCTATATTTAGGTTTTGGTTACCTTGTTGATCTGTCGAGTAATCTTTATTGAAGTTATGGGTACTACAGCTGTTTCGTGGCCATCCTAGGCCGCTTCCTCAGGTAAGAGGACTTGTAGTTGTATCACTCATCGAGGTCGTCAAGTTGATTAAATAAATAGATACTTATTTAATTAAAGTTATGTATCTCCATCAAGATCCAAAAAATTGGACAATGATGTTTTTACATTGAAGCGCCCGGGGATGAAAACAGTTTTTTGGATATTGATGGAGGTAAATAAAACCAATTTCATTGTCAAGTTGATATCCAAAGGGCAAAAAATGAATTTCTGTTGTTTGTGTTTGCTTTTGCTCTTTAAATAAAGATTTGCTCCTGCTGTCTTGGCTGGAACACAAAGCACACAATTCAATGCTTTTTTTCTTTATGATGACGTCAGTGTACCAAAGAGTAAGAGTTTGCTTCTAGGCAACTTAAGTTCAGTGGCGTAACTAAGCCATGTAGTGCCCTCCGCCAGTTGACAGGGTTCGCCCCCCTTAACATCAAAAATCAAAATCGTTTATTTCACAAATTTACATTATACAGAATTATATAACAGAATATTACAACAGAAGATATAAAATGTTATAGTACAGCTATCATAATCTATATTACGATAATAACATAAGGTACATTATAAAATAGCACTAATTTACAGACTATGAAAGGAAATTTTAAAACATTATTGAATTTATGCTACACACTTCAATAGCTACGATGCGTAGGTGTATTGAAGTGCTTCACTTTTTTATTACAGAGTTAGGATGGAGGCAGGCGATCTTTGAAATAATTTTTAATTTATTAAGGGAGTACAATTAAAACATTTAATTACTTTTTCCTGACCACTCAAAAATTTCAGATTTAAAAAAAAAAACAAAAAAAAAGTAGTATTTAATGTTAATTTAAAAAAAATTTTGTATATTATACAATTGTACATATTTTAGCAACATGCGAACCAACGAACGAAAACTCAGTCAAGTGACCTATGTTTTGTTTTTGTACGTGTTAATTAGGGCAATAACGTGAAGAGCTACACAGTAGCATCTATTTGTCGTGGTTATATATCAAATGAGCGTGTAGGTCTATAACTTTAACTACTGCAGTATAACCTAACCTAAAAAAAAATAAAAGTTAATTTTAAGTTTGGCATGTGTTAATATAGTTAAATGATATTGCTAGTTGTTTTTCAATAGACAATATTCTTTATTCACATATTCATTGAGAACAGTACATGCGTCAAAATGATTTTAAGAAAAAATATGTTATACAATGCAATATATGCATTCGTCATGTGTTGCTGTTCTGGAGTGGTAGAGTTCTTGTGGTCAGGAAGTCTTTCTTTGAGTAGAAGGGTCTCTCCTGAAGCCACAAAGTCAGCTGTCTCTTGAGAGGTTGTGGGTCTTGGGTTTTCAAGTATTCAGAAAGGTTGTTGATGAAGAGAGCTCCTTTGTAAGATGGTTTCATTTTGAAGAGACTCAGGTGACGAGGTGGCAAGGAGAAGTCTGTAGCGTGTGTTGTGTTGGTGTTGAGTGTGGTGTCTTGGTTGCTGGGTGCAGACTGCGTGCATGATGGTTTCGCGGATATACAGTGAGGATATATTACATACAATTAAAAGTTACACCTGATTTCTGAGTTTTTGTAGGTGTTGTAAAAAAAGAACTTATTTTAGGAAGTTTTAAACCTTGTCTTGTTTTGACCTTTTCATCTTTTGAGCACCACTTAATTTGCCAGACATATAAAATCTTAGTGTTACAGTAACATAACTTCGACATCACTGACTACTTTGACAAACACACGCGAAACAAATTAAGAAGTAGGTTAGGTCCACAGTGACAGTAGGTATTGCAGAACTGACAAGGAGTCAGGGCAGGGTGGTGTGTGTGTGTGCCTGCATAGTGCACCCGGGGGAGTTGGTGGTTGAATGACTCATCAGTGCCATGGCTCACGCCGCTCTCAGTGAGCTATACAGACTACAGTACAGGGCTGAGGAGAGAGGTGATGCCTGACGGGAGATGGGGGAGTCCATGCTAGCACAGCCACAATCTCATTCCATTAAAATACAACTAATAGGCTAATTATGTTAACTTACTATCCAACAAACAAATGTAGCGTACAGTGTTTTATCATTTTGGGATACTTCTTATTTTCTAAAGTGTACTTCTATCAAATATGAAAATTTAATTTTTCATTCTGACGCCTATGATTGGCCAGTCACATAGCAGCCGCGCCCTCCAGCCCCACACAGCAAGGCTGGGGGGTGTTATTTAAGCCACTACTTAAGTTCATTTCTTACCTTTGTTTCCATTTCAGTTGGAAATATTTTTAATTATTTAACTGTCTTTAAAAAAATAAAAACACTTTGAATTTAAATTGTTGTATTTTTTTTCCAAAACAAATTAAGTTTTGAATTATAATTATGTTTTGATTTTTTCCTAATCATACTTAGCCTCATCAGTACAGCCTCTGCTGCTGTGCTTTGGCTTGTAAGTGTCAGGTGAGTGTGCAGACTAATGTATGTTACGCAGCCGACTCAAAGCAGTTGTAGGAGAACAATAGAACTCTTGTTTGATGACAACTGTTTGTAAAGTTATGTTTTTAACCAAACAAGTGAATCAAAGTTTAAAATGTTTATACATTTCATAATGAGACATATTTTACTGGTTTCTAATCAATCCATTTATTGTAATGAAAGAAGTTTGACTTGAATGTGAATATAGGAGAACACACCGGGCTCTACGTGAACCTGTCCTTGATACCGGTGATGGGAGGTCTTGCTTTGTGCTCCATCAATGAACTCAGCTTCGACTTCCGAGGCTTCCTCGCTGCCATGGCTACCAACATCACAGAGTGGTGAGTCATAAGAGAGATTAAGGGTCCACCTCAGTGGTCACGGCAGACAAAGCCTGAATTCGTCTGCCGGAATGTCACCGTGCACTTACCAACTGAATGGGTTTTATTTCAACTGATGCAGCCTAACTGTCAAACCAAGCCCCTGCAAGGGTTTACGGTGGCCCTTTTATCACTTTTCCCAATAATTTTTACAATGATAAAAATAGTGTATTTAGAGTGGTTTTTTAAGACATGTATACAACCTGATTTCTCATAAGTTGTTCAATAGTTTCACAAATAATCTTTGAAATTGTCCAAGTTTTAGTGATTTTTAACTCTAATGTTGTACACTTAAAACGCATAATTTAAAAAAAAATTTTCTCTAAGTGTGTCGGAAAACTTCTCTAGTTCTCCAATATATAATTTTTCATTAATGTAAAAATTATTTTGAAAGGGGAATAATGGGCCTCCATTGAAGTGTCGCGGCCCAGCTGAGGCGGCTTAACCGAGAAACTTATAAAATATTGTGCTACTTGTTTTGTTGCTCAGGCAGTAACAGATTCTAACGGACATGGTGTGGTTAAGACTAATATTAAATTTAAAACTACTAAACAACATTAGTCTTTTTTCCAAAATCGGACTGTTGCAAGCTTATGCCTTCAAATATTTAAAATGTCTGCCGTTTTGATTCTTACGTTCGAAATCTTTTTCCGACCTTTTCAAGTATTATAAAGGTGCAAAATTTCAAATCCAAAAGAAAACTTTAAACAGTTTAAAAATTATTATGTGCAAAAATTTTAAATCACAAATCGCCGTCTTTCTAAAAAAATATAACAAAAAAATGGGTGCTAGACAGATAACAACATTGTTTTGAGTTACAATTTAGATATTTTTTGCTCCTTCACCCCAGGAACAATACTAGAAAATACTATCAGAGAGTTCAGGGACACAATATTAAGGTTTCACAATAAATTGAAACTGAGGTTGACTTTTGCTATTGTAAGAAGAATGTTAAGTAAGAGAATTGTTTAACGAGTACAGGTACGGTAGCTTTACTTGTTGTGATTGACAGATTGAGATTTGTTCAAACATAAGAAAGCTTTAAGTCAATAGTTATTCTGTTGTTACTTAAGCAGCTGTGACTTTAAAACACGCATCCAAGACTACGTGTGCATTCTAACCAGTGAGGAAATAACAATTGTAGTTCAATGTCTAAGAACTGCACAAAAAAATACTTTGATTTATTTCAATGCAGTCAAGAAGTTATTAACTAAAGTTAGTGCAATGAAAGTTAATTTTTCTAAAATTTCTGAACTTGCGGTAGTTTTAGTGAGATAACAGCTCAGTCTTAGTCATTTTCCAACCCAACATCCTAGAACATTGTGTCTTGCAGGACATTATAAAACATTTCTTTAACACAAATTTGGTGCAATAGAAACTGTATTTGATGGGACTATTTCTTGACTCCCGGTATATTTTATCACAGAGAGGTGCTGAAATACTGCATAGCAACTTATTTAATGAGTCAAAACAGTGTTAGAAAGCAAAAAATCCCAATTTTACTGTACATAATACCTTGTATACATCATTACTACAGTAAAAAATATGTTTAACTCTTTTTTGTATGTATTAAGTCACCACAGAAGAAGATTGAGAGGGTGTCAAACTATCGAGTTTCCAATGCGGATTGAGCTAACAACTGATAAGAAAATAGACTGACAAGGCTTATTTCTTTGTTTCAGTTTACAAAACGTCTATTCCAAAATGTTGATCAGTGGAGAGGGTTTTAAGTACACGTAAGTATTTTTCAAACAATAGTGGCAATTAATACATTAGAGTCCCGCTAATCCTAACTAATTGGGACCAGACCCTGTTCAGATTAGCAATTATTCGGATTAGGCGGATCTTTGGCACATACTGGTGCATTTATTATATATTGACTTTGAGGGACTAATACTTTATATATAAATGTAATAAATTATGTATTTTAATCCTGTAGTATTCTGCAATAATAAACAGCGCGGAGTTGTTATCACCTAACGACTCAACGGTAACACAAGGTTAACAAACAGCTTTCTCCGTTGACTCTCACATTAACTACTATACACAAACATAAGTAGGCCTACATTAGGTTTAATTGTAAATACAATTTGTAGTGATTCAGATTTCACGATAGCTTATCTCTCTCTAGGTTGTTGAGATGAGATTTCAATACGGAACACTCAATGAATATATACAACTGTTGATATTATTTCTATCCAAGGTTGAATCTCTCGATACTTATGTGTATTGTAAGCGGAATTAATAAAGTTTAACACTCTGGGAAACCCACATATTTCACACTAGAGTCTTGCTAATCCGCCTAATCCAAACACTGTTAAAGGGAAAAGATTTATAAAATTGTTGAGTCGGTGAAACAAATAAAACTAGTTTTCCAAGTTATGTCATACTGTTTGTGTTTAATAAGGAACCAGCACTCACAATGACGCACTATACAGCTCAAAAAATAGCTTTCAACAAAACACACTGACAGTATAACACGGTGAGTCATCGATTGTTTTAAGAACGGATGACCTTCTGTTTTCTACCTGGAATTTCAGGCCTGGGCTTACGAGCGTAACACCAGGACACTGACCTTTCTTTCCACCCCAACTGCCGGGGTTGGGATGGAAAGATCCGTGTCTGGTGTTGCGGCTGAAACCAGGTAGGCAGAAGATCATCCGTTCTTAAACAATGACTCACCGTGCTTTTTTGAGCTGTATAGTGCGTGATTGTGAGTGCTGGTTCCTTATTAAACACAAAAGTATGACATAACTTGAAAACTAGTTTTATTTGTTTCACCCGACTCAACAAATCTTTTCCCTTTAACAGTGTTTGAATTAGGCGGATTAGCTCTAGTCATGTGGGTTTCCCAGAGTGTTAAACTAAACACATAAGTATCGAGATTCAACCATAGAAATAATATCAACAGTTGTATATATTCATTGAGTGTTCCGTATTGAAATCTCATTTCAACAACCTAGAGAGAGATAAGCTATCGTGAAATCTGAATCACTACAAATTGTATTTACAATGAAACCTAATGTAGGCCTACTTGTGTTTGTGTATAGTAGTTAATGTGAGAGTCAACGGAGAAAGCTGTTTGTTAACCTTGTGTTACCGTTGAGTCGTTAGGTGATAACAATTCCATTGTTCTTGCAAAATACAGCTGATTTCGAACGATGAGTTTCATGCCTGGTGATAATCAGTTAATACTTGTTAAATGGTTGATAAGAATGAAATTTGCGTTTTGAAAACTATTATAGATGGAAATGTTTATGTTAAAATTTAAATGCTTGAAATTAACAATAAATCATTATTTTATAGATTGAAAATTTGAACTATGTTGATTTTCCTGCCTCAGCCATGTAACATCTATGCCCAATCTACCTACTATAACATAATCTTCAATAAAACTGCTGTAAGCTGTAAATACAGTTAAAAAATTAATGAAAGCTCTTGTTTCAAAATTTCAAGATAAACTATGTAAATGCACAACTCATAACATTTTGTATAAATTAAGGCAAGTTATGAGTTTGCCTAACTAAGTTTAGATGATAGGGTAACACTTTGCCACTGTACTTCTTGAATTTTAGCGTCAAAACACACACAAACAAAACATTTTTCAGCCCAAAGAATAAGGTTTCTCAACTATATTCACTCGATAAGATATGACAGATGGCAGGCAAAAGGTTACTTTGCTCGTATATAGGGATAAATACTCAGAACAAAAGTAATGAGGGAAAAATATTTTGCAGGCCGGCAGAACTACAGTTCTACACGAGCATGGCGTCAGTAGTGGTGCAGATTCCTGCGTCCGTGTTGCTAGTGGACCTCGCCGAAGTCACAAGTACCACCACAACAACACAACTCGCACTCTACGTCCTCAACGGCATCTTCTTCCACTTTCAGAGTATCACTGCCTACGTCCTCATGGACTATATCAGCCCCGTCACCCACAGGTAATAAGGAGGTTCAGCCTTTCCATACGACACAAGGTTGCCGTTAGTTCATCCAATGTCTTGGTGAAGAAGGGAAGCAATAATATAACCGAGTAGGTCTACCTGTGATACAAAGTTAAAATTTAAAGATTTTGTACAGTAGATACATACTTGAAGATACTAAGGTAATTAACCAAAAACTTAGGACACCTTTTCATTTTAGAAGCACGTTGACCCCCTGAATAAAGTTACAAAAGTTAAAAAGTAAAAATTGGTGTTGATTGTGTACAGTGTGGCCAACACGACCAAGCGAGCTTTCCTGATCTGGATGTCAGTGATCATGTTCGGCAATGCAGTGACAGTGCTGAGTGGCCTGGGCACTTGTGTTGTCGTGGTGGGAGTCCTGCTCTACAACAAGGCACAGCAGATAGATCTACAGATGTACAGCCGGCTTGTCAAGGTATGCCGTATCTACTGCCAAACATTAAATAAATAAATCAAGTAATTTGCAATTTATTATATAGTTTTTTGCCTGCTTCAATTGTGAGTTTATCTTATATATGAAGTCCGTGGTAAGTTGGTCTAATTTAATAACTTCTAGTGTTGTATGCATAATTTTGACCGTCAAACGAGTACTTAGATATAAAGAACAAAATCGTCTCAAAAATGTACAGGAGTGAAAAGGCCAGTATTATGTTATGGCAAGTAGATTGCGTATACATGCCACATGGCTGGGACAGGAAATCAACATAGTTTGGCAGCCCAAGCACAGATTGCGCTGCGAGGGAATTCTTTTAAAGAGGAGACTCTTGCAAGATCTCGGGATTTCGAGATCGAGACGACACTTTTTTTTCTCAACGAGAAAAAAATGAAAACCGACAAAATTTGTAATACCATAAAATTGACTAGAAGTTATTTGAAACTCGATTTGCGCTGTAAACTAGAAGATTCGTTCCAAATATTAAGTGCCAGCAGTTTGAACAACGTACTAGGTAACATAGGTGTCCAGTAGCGACTGAGAACGGCCGAGATAAGATGATGATGCAATATTTATAATACAAAGTAAACAAGCTTGTCAAGATGGCAGTCGACGCCACAAAATGGCCTCCAGTCGGAAAATAACAGCTAGCATACACACAACTAGTCACTTAAATCGATAGTTACAATAGTCGCAAGTGTCGATAGTTGCAATATTTGTTATTGTTTTCTATTTGCAGTAATCGGAACAACAGTTACGTTCGAATGTTTCGACTTTCGATCTATCGCAAATATTACTAACTGATGACATAAGACGTAAGCTCAGCTTGTTGACTTACTCATTTTTAGTTATACAAGTTGTTTTTTCAAACACTTGAAATATACATAACGCATATTTTACTGCACTATTAAGTTTATTTTAATGTTTTATAGTGTTACAGCCTGACAAACTCAAATTAGAACTCAACTCTGTAATTGTCAGTACAAGTTAGGGTATTAGTAGGTCGGTTTAACTGAAACTTGATGTGATAGGATGGAATAGGGAACACTAATTAAAAATTACCTGAATATCAATAATCTTTATGTCATAACCCTAATATTTTAGTGTAATATTTTCTGGTAGGCATAGGTTAAATTTTTTATTTGACTTGTAATGATTTAGGTTATATTGCTGTTTGTGTGGTCTAGCGTAGGCCTAGATAGCTACAGCTTGACATTATATTTTTTCACTCGTTTTAATGTAAAATAACGATAAAACATAATTATTATTGGTAATCAAAAACTGGAGTAACATTTTATTTATATGTACAATACTTTAACTATAGGAGCACTCAGGAAAAATAAAACACATTACACTTTTAATATTACAATAATACCATATTCTATAACAACTAAGCAAACTACTTAATAATAGTAAAAACAAACAAATGGGGCGGAAAAATCCTCGAGACTTTGGCTGATTCTCGCTCGATCTTGTCTCGACCTTAAAAAACCTGCTCTCACACGCCTCTAAGTCTCAAGTAGTGTCCCTGACACATGCGTAAGTTAGTTTGTTCTTGAAAATCACACTATTTGGTCACATTAGAGTCATCGGCATCGGACAAACGTGAGCATGTGGAGCCGAGGGGGGAGAAAGACGGCGAGAGATGACAGCGCTTATTTGTCACAGCATTATTTGTCCTTAGGCTGCTGAACTATGTTGATTTTCCTGCTTCAGCCATGGGCAGGCCCCGATTTACCAATGGGCAGACTGGGCAATTGCCCAGGGCGGCAATTTCTGGGGGGCGGAAAATTATCAGGGATTTTTTATTATTATTTCCAGAACAACGATAAAAAACGAGGACACAAAAAACTTGCGTAGGCCATGCAAGAGATCTGGTTACAAGCAACTGTCTATCATTGTTTTGCTGTTGTGCAGTATTAGGCCTCGATCATATTGGATGCAAGCTTGCGCAAGTAAATTGGTGGCGCACGCGTGCACATAGAAACAAAACTGAGGGAGAACGGCTGAAACAAATGGTGACTTGTCTGGCGCCGCTCGCACTGCCCGCCTATGTATAGTGGAGCGCGACGAGAGTGGCACGATCACGCAGGCAGTGCCAGCAGACAGGCAAGAGGCAGGCGAGGGGAGGGAAGCATGAGTCATCTATCTATTGTTTTATGTTTTACTCTCAGTCATAGTCAGTCATTCAACCTTTCAGTCGATATAACCTCTTTTGTGTTGAATTGATTTGTAAATGTTTGGAAGTTAGTTCTTGGTTTTTTTATTGTGAACGTTTTTAACATAGTTTTTAAATCATGAGTAAAAAGTTAAGTGGAAGTGAATATAGAAAACGAAATCAAATCAAATCAAATCAATGGTTTATTGCATAAACATTTCTACAATGTATGGCAATCGTCATTTAAGATGTGTAACTGAAATTTTCCATTCACTCAAACATCGAGAACTCTTTCAAACATACATTGTGTGCACTCATTCATCTTCATTCATACGAATTGTTCCTCCCTAGCTCTTTGATCAGATTTCCCAATTGTGTGCCAAAAACTCATCAACGCTGTAAAACGCTTCTGCGACCAAAACGTTTTTTAGGCGAGTTTGGAATGCCGTAGGCATATGAGCACCTTTTATTGAATTTGGAAGCCTGTTGACGAAATGAACTCCTGCCTGGGAGGGCAAACGTTCATGGACTACCGTTCTGTGTCTCCCAGTCCGGTAGTCATCCCTGCCTCTAGTGACATAAGAGTGTATATCGCTACCTCTTATGCTGTCGATTTTGACTTGAAAAGAGAGAAGATTCTAGGATGTACAGGCAGGGAAGTGTCAACAATTTCAGATTTTTGAATGCTGGCTTGCACGACTCCCTCCATTGATGAACTAGAAACTTTACAAAAGGTTCCCAAAATCGGGTCTTTTTTTAAATCAGTTGATTTAACAGACCCCAAAACCTCAGAGTCAGCGTCATTAAAATTAGATTTACAAGAAGGTATACAAATACAAGAAGAGTGTACATCTACTACTATTACTACTGATCAAAATAAAAGCCATGGTGAACATGAGACTACAGTTTCCCAGCCTTCTGAAGTAACCTCAGATATCGAGGTAGGTCTACCTTCACCTCAAGCATTTTCAATAGCAAAATTAGCAATAGATGACCCAGGTACTTGGGATGTTACATTGAATGAAGTCGTTGAAAATGTCCTTAAGAACTGCCAAACACAAAATCTTACGGCAAACTTCTCCAAGTCTGAGCGCTTGTATAATGAGTCAAAAAGAACTTTGTCAGTAAATATATTTCAGAGTACTCTTCCTAATGGGGACACGGTTTTACGAGATTGGCTTTTATACTCACAAACAACTGGGAAAGTATTTTGTGTTCCATGTTGCTTATTTCAACCGATAACAATTTTTCCACTGGGTTTAATGATTGGAAACATAGCAATGCACTCCTTAAACAACACGAACAGTCTCAAGATCACAGGATAAACGTTCTTACTTACAACCAGAAAAAAAGGTTATTGCAAGTTGATGTGGTTACACAGGGTTTTGCCCAGGGCGCAGCTCACCCTAAATCGGGGCCTGGCCATGGGGCATCTATGCGCTGTCTACCTAACATAATATTATCTTTGGTATGGCTTATCATGCTTGTGAGTCCCACACATGACAGTTATATGTACTTTACATTCACGGTTATGTGCAAGTTACCCAAGGTAGTGTGCTTTCGTAAATGTGTGTAAATGTTCTTTTACTTGCCGGGCGGTTATGCTAAACCACTACACCATCCGGCCCAACTATTTCTGCCTTCAAATAAGTACTTAAATCTGAATGTTTATCCGAAACATGTGACTGTCAAATAGTGACTTTAAATGAACAAGCTGGAAATATTACAAACATAATTTAAATACTATGTCAAATGACTTATTATAGATCTTAATTGTATAAACGCTAAATAGCTAATTTATTACTAAATAAATTAGCTATTTAGCCTTTATACAATTAAGATCTATAAATGTTCTTTTATTCATTGATGATGCTCTTAGAAGACTTAATTGGATTGAACTAATTTTATCTTATGAATTGTTACAGAAAGAACGCAGTGGACTTCCAAACACTCTCAAGACAAGAAATATTTAACATACAGAGGGGCCGGTCATCTGCTCAAAGAAAAGGCTGTGATTCCATTGCCGTCTTAGCTAAGCTACACATAGAAGGTTCACAATGTTTTCATACCTTCAAAGTATTACAGATTATTAAACCATCCCACAGACATTCCTATCCTGCCTAAAAAGTAGACACTAAGATTTTCTTTTATATTTTATAGTAAAAACAGCAAGAAACTCTACGATTAACGCTTAGAAGTCTTTGTGGGTTTATTTTACTTACCGTACTACTTTTATTGTTTGTCCCATTTAGCAATACTATCTGAATACAAACAACTTTCAAAAATTCAACACTTTTGTTTTCTATCAAACGTAAGAAAGTTGCAACACAGCTGTATAAATAATGCAACTCTCACTGTTGTCAACTTCCAACCACACAGACACCAGTCTCTTTTGTTTCAACAGACCATAAATAACCGAGCTCAATTTTTTAGTCATAAGTTTGTGTCAAACTAAGGAAGCTTTATATTAATAAGAGTACAACTATTCTAGCTTTTAATTACAATTTAATAATCAATGCTTTAATTACAATTTAAAATATTTCTGTTTTAATAAGTTAACAGATATTGAAGTGCTCTTTAAAAGAGGTGTCGATTTGATTGTGTTCTATAAAAACTTTATTCATGATCCAATTTTGATGAGACTTGGTATAATTGTACCCACCACATGTACCGAAACAAAACCAGGATCATTGTTGATATTTCCTAACTTATTAAGTTTAATTTTAATGTTTAAAAGCCAATATACTTATTCAATAGAATAATAAAACATAATTCTTCATTTATATTTACAAATAAAAAATATTAAAATAAAATGGTTTTTTTAAATATTTAAGTTTAATTGAAACCAAAATTATGATTAAAAATTGTTATTTTAATATTACTGTATGTTTATCAAATATTATTGACAAAGAAACCCCTATGTTACCGAGCCTATGTTGTAATTGATTTTAATGGCTTTATTTCATTAAATTGCTGGTCCAATTAAGTAAATTATTTTACTCAGCAAACAAGTATGTATCATTGTGTTTAGTAGCATATTTAATTTACCTCAAAACTAAAGTTGTTTCTAATCTGAAAATGACTACAGTCATGTTGTTGCTTTACTATCTCATGCCGTATTGTACATTATAATGTTTAAATGCTTTTTTTAGTATTTATTCTGTAATTAAATAGTCCAGTTAAAAATTTTATGTACATAATACAATAAATATATTGAGTTTAAATATTTGTATATTTGTAATAAATTAATTCTCAGTAAATTTTTTTGTTTATTTTTTCTTTTAGCCCTTGCCCAACTATACTAGATTATTGGGACAGATGTGTGTACTATGTAAATAGTGATGTTTACTGTTGTTGTAAATACAGTTTAATTCGATCCTGTACAAGCCTACTGCAATTCTTTATTTTCCAGTAGTATTATTTTCAACAATAAGTTATACAGGGTGTTGGTGAACTCTCTGGACATACTTTGTAGACATGTTCCTTGGGTCAAAACAAGAATATTTTGCCATATAAACAGGAGTCTCCGGCGCTTCGTTGTCCGTCTGTCTGTGTGGATGTGTTTTTTACTAAAATAATTATGATAATAAAATTAATGCATTGATTTTCACCAAACTTTGGTCAAAAACTTTAAATGCCATTTTCTAATTAGGAAAAAATATTATTTCATTTAAATTTCAAAATGGCGGTCGTTAAAAATTTTCAAAGTTGAATAACTCAAAAACGAGTACTTTTAAAACAAACTTATAAGAACAATTACTTTTAGTGTATTTATTTCCCTTTCTAAAAATGTATAAACTGAGAAATGTATTCGAATGAGAAACAACAAAGTTATTGTAATTTCTGTCTTACCGGCCCATGTCCGCCATGCGTTCCTCCATTCAGCTAACGCAACTAAAATGGAACTGACTACATTATTTTGATTCAGGAGTTTGTTAAATTAGTTTGGAAACCTCTACGATCAATAATTAGTCTTTCCGGTTATGCTACCACGCCAAAGGTCGTCGTTTTGAAAGCTCTTGCACGAACAAATAAATTACATTTTATGTCCTCATATCATAGGAAGATTAAATAAAAGGTTTTGAATGTAATGTTTTATTTTAAGTTGTTTTATTTATTGGTAATTTCAACAAATTAAATTAAACTAACGCGAAGTTATTAAAAAGTTAACTAGTTGACTTAGTTAGCTAAAAAGTCTTAGTTAAAACTTAAAAGTTAATTAAGTTTGTTAATGTCGGAGTTCTCCTATGAATATCTCTACTCTCTAAAAAACCAAACCTGACCTAATCTTTGAAAAACAAAGGATTTTGAAGCAATATTTTACTGTAGACGCTGTTATTACTATTTCTATGAATGTTTAATAGTTTTGAATAAATAAAACAATATCTTTATTTAAAATTGTCCATTTATCTTCCAGAACAAAGGACATAAAATGTAATTTATTTTTTCGTGCAAGAGCTGTTCAAAATGACGACCTTCGACACAGTAGCATAACCGGAAAGACTAATTATTGATTGTAGAGGTGTCCAAACTAATTTAACAAACTGCTGAATCAAAATAATGTAGTCAGTTCCATTTTTGTTGCGTTAGCTGACTGGAGGAACGCATGGCGGACATGGGCCTGTAAGACAAAAATTACTCGTATAACTTTGTTGTTTCTCATTTAATTTTCAAAGTTTATACATTTTTAGAAAGGAAAATAAATACACTAAAAATAATTGTTCTCATAAGTTTGTTGTAAAAGTACTTGTTTTTGAGTTATTCAACTTTGAAAATTTTAAACGACCGCCATTTTGAAACTTGAAAGTTAAATGAAATAATATTTTTTTCCTAATTAGAAAATGGCATTTTAAATTTTTTATCAAAGTTTGGTGAAAATCAATGCATTAGTTTTATTATCATAATTATTTTAGTAAAAAACACATACACACAGGCAGACGGACAACGAAGCGCCGGAGACCCCTGTTTATATGGTAAAATATTCTTGTTTTGACCCAAGGAACATGTCTACAAAGTATGTCCAGAGAGTTCACCAACACCCTGTATATCTCTTATCTGTTGTTGTCCTGTCTGCAAGCTCTGTTGTTGTTGTCGACTAGTTGTCCTGTCTGCAACTCTGTTGTTGTTGTTGTCGACTAGTTGTTCTGTCTGCGAGCTCTGTTGTTGTTGTCGGCTAGTTGTCCTGTCTGCAAGCTCTGTTGTTGTTGTTGTCGACTGGTTGTCTTGGATCTGTGAGCTCTGTTGTTGTTGTTGTCCTGTCTGCAAGCTCTGTTGTTGTCAACTAGTTGTCCTTTCTTCAAGCTCAGTTGTTGTTGTCGACTAGTTGGCCTGTCTGTGAGCTATGTTGTTGTTGTCGATTAGTTGGCCTGTCTGTTGTTGATGTTGGCTGAACGTAAAGTGGTGTGTTGTGAAGAATCATATTACACAGATCATCTTGACAGCTGTTATCCGTAGAACTTTAAGAATAGCTTTAGGAGAAACAGCTGCTTATTAAGTTTTGTTTACATTACTTTGATTGCCTATAGCTGACATTTACGTGGTGCATTTTTAGGTTTTACAAACCTAAAAAAGTCCAAATTACAAAGAAAAGCCCAGTGTGTTTAAGGCTAGCTAAGTTTGATTCCAGGACTATAACAATGTATCAGTGAGTTTACAATGAAATTTCTTTTAAGATCCAGTATTTACCGATGGGTAAAGTAGTTTCGGGAAACTGGTAGCTTATGCAGGAAAAACCTTCTGTAAGACCAAAAACAAGTGATGAAACTGTTGAAAACAGGGCGCAGTAGGAGAAAAACTTAGCTCCCACGATGCTCTTCTCTTTTTTAAGAAGGTTATACTTTTTTTAAGATGTTCTGTTAAAGTTACAAAATCAGCTAATTCTCAGTATTAAATGGAAATTAATAATTTAAACCACCGATGTATTAAAAACAACTTTATTCATCAAGTTCCATTTTGAATTTTGTCCAGTAAACTTTCCATCCAGTACTTCATGATGGGTTGCCCCTTCTTGGTTTTTTTTGACATTCGTTTTAACTTTTGGGACTTGGCCTGTTTGTAACGCAGAAGGGCTTGGTTCATTTCTTCTTTTTTCTTCTTATTTCCTTCTTTTACCTGTTTCTGTTCCAACTGCTTGGACTTAAATTGATCGAAAGCTGCCTTAAATGCGCTATCCTTGTGGCTGTAAAATGTACTGCGTACAGTAAACATGTAAACTAAACAAATTTACACAATTTGTTTAAGACAAACAAAATGATTTGAAACACATCGCATAGCTTAGTTAGTTTTACTAATTACTCTTTGTTGTCTTGAGTAGAAACTGTTTTCAAACCTGAACTTAGTTTCATATATTAAATAAAGAAGGAATTAACAATCAAAATCTCATGTTATTTAATCAAGGGAAAGCTTTGGTGACAACTTCATTGGTTTTTTATGATAGAAAACTTATTTATACATTACCTCACCAAAAAATTAAAGACTCATTTGCTGTAATAAAAACTTAAGATCTTAATACATTCTAAAAAGAGCAATTTAGAATTTTACCTTTTATTTATTTTTGATTCTAAACCGTCTCCATTGTTATTTCTTTGGGGGACGTTTGGTTTTCTTTGTTTCTTTTGATTGGCGTTAAAAGGCTTACCCTTCTTCCAGTCATCTAGAAACAAAGTTCACACTCAGCAACTGACCACAGTGGACAACTTGAATACATTGGGTCTCTATCCAGGATAGGGAATTCAAATTCAACATGGGAAAATTTGCAAGTGATGTTTCAAGTAGATTAACCCACTAAAATCGGAGAAGTGTTTCAATACAAGCATAGAGCCATTAATGCTGCAGCATATCAAAGCAAAAATGTAAAACTTCCTTGCCAAACAAAATAGTTGTTACGACAATTCAAGTTCTATGTTCTTACGGGAAAATCAAGTTTTATTCAATGTACGGTAATAATTTAACCTGGTTGAAGGGAATAATAATTAAAACACCAAAGAAAGGAGATTTGACCAAATAGGAGAGGAATTAGTTACACTTCTAAGAACCTTCGTCAAAGTCTTCTCCAGGATTCTTCTAGACAGAATAACACCGGTGTTAGACAACATAATACGTCCAGAACAACATGGGTTCCAAGCAAATAAGTTGTGTGTTTGTTAGAGAAGTAATCATATGTTTAATTATTATATTTTGTTATTGTTTACATTCAGTCTGAAAATAAATTATTACTTTTTGAGTCTTGAAGAAATACACTTGTACTTATTAACATGGTGTCAGAAGATTAAAATGAACGGACTACCATTGCCGAATCCTCTGGATTTATCCGACAAAAGAAATGCAAATGAAAAATGGGCTTTATTTAAGATACAGTTGAAAGACTATGTCACCTTAGCAGAGGCGTGTAGCAGCACTCTCAAGGCAGATAAACTATCAGATAAAAAAGTTCAGAAAGCACTGTTTCAATCTTGATAGGAAAAGAAGGCGTTCAGCGAATATGCAAACTTTGTAGTGATGAAGCTAATGTTGATGAAATTATTCAAAGGCTAGATGGCTATTTTAAGGAATCTAAAAACATAACTTTTGAGCGTTATTTATTCAATAGCGCAAAACAGTCCCCAAATGAATGCTGCCAAGACTATATAAATAGATTACATGAGATGATTGGCAAATGTCAGTATGATTCCTTAGCAAATTGGTCCAAACTAAAAATTGAAGAAAACCTAATTTGCGATCGTTTGGTGGCCGGGTTATTCCATTCAAACTTGCGAAAAACGCTTCTGTCTACAAAAGGATTAACTTTAACCAAAGCTACGGATATGTGTCTTGCAGATGAACAGGCAGGAAACATTGCAAAAAGTATTGATGAAGCACATGATAATCCTTCCCAAGCATGCGAGAAGGATGTGTCTGCGTTCAAAGTTAAAGCGCATGGAAATATGATTGAATGTAAGTACTGTGGTGGAAAACATGATCGGGGAGCAAAGAATTGTCCAGCATTCGGAAAAACCTGTAACTTGTGCAAAAGAAGGAATCTTCTATTTCTCACATACTGTTTTCCATTCACTTCTACCACATATGTGCGAACTCCATCCTTTCTAACTACCCTGCCTTCTACCCAAGGTTCATTTCTTTCTGTAGGTCTTCTCTTCAGCCACACAGTTTAATCCATTGAAAGAGGGATCAGCTGTTTCGTGCCTTTGTCAAAACTAGTTTTGTAACTCTGTTTGTGCTTGTTCCATCTTTCTACTGCATCCCTTGGTATCTTAGGTTGAAGTAATTCTTCGTGTACAGGAATAGAACATCGAGTTCTTCTACTCATCATCAACTGGGCAGGGCTGTATCCTATGTACGCGAGTGGAGTGTTCCTAAGTTCAAGCAGAGCTTGGGTGAGATTCACAGAAATCATTAGGAAAAATATCGTTACATGTCATCTGGAAAGAGAAGCGACAGAAGATGATTTTTGAGGTGATTGAAACTAACCAAAATCCTCTCATCGGGGCGCAGGATTGCCTGAGGTTAGAATTGATAGCAGTTGATGAAGGTGTATTTCAGATGAGGAAGTATGAAACAAATGATCTATTTTCATCTTTTCCTAACATAGGAAAAGGCTTAGGATGTTTTAGCAAATCATATGATTTTAAGCTAGACAAGGCAATAAGTCCAGTAGTAGTACCACCCAGGAGATACCCTTTAGTTTTGCGGGAGGAAATAAAAACTGAAATCGAACGTCTAGTGGAGCTCAAGGTAATTGAAAAGGTTACCGAGCCTTCTGAATGGGTAAGCGCTATGGTAGTTGTGAAGAAGCCAAACAAGTTGAGAATTTGTATCGATCCTCATCAACTTAACAAAGCTATTCAACGCTCACACTACCAAGTTCCCACAATAGAAGAGTTAACACCTCAACTAAAAAAAGCAAAGATTTTCAGTACTTTGGACTTAAAGGATGGATTTTGGCAAATCAGATTGGCAGAAGATGCAAGTAAACTTACAACATTTTGGACGCCGTTTGGAAGATACCGTTGGTTGAGACTTCCGTTTGGTGTAAAATCTGACCCAGAAGAATTTCAAAGAAGAATTCATGAAGAGTTTGAAGGGCTTAGGGGCATGTTCGTTATAGCTGATGATGTAATTGTCTATGGCAGTGGTGATACTGAAGAAGAAGCTATGATTGATCACAACAAAAACCTTTACAGTTTACTTCAAAGAGCTCAAGATAGAAATATTAAAATCAATGTTAGTAAATGCAAAATTGCTATGCGTGAAGTGAAGTATATGGGTCACGTAATAAGTAAAGATGGTCTAAAAGTAGATCCTGCAAAGATTCAAGCAATGACTGAAATGAAACAGCCTAAAAACAAAGAAGAAGTTCAAAGATTTTTGGGATTCATAAATTATTTGGGAAAGTTTATTCCAAAACTCTCCGAAGAAGCGTCACCTTTTCGAGATTTGCTAAAATCTACAGAATGGACATGGGAAAAGCTTCATACACAAAGATTCCAGAAGCTTGTCAACATGGTCACATCAGCACCAACATTACAATACTTTGATGTGGACAGACCTGTCACTTTACAGTGTGATGCTAGCCAATTCGGATTAGGTGCTTCACTTATGCAAAATGCTCAACCCGTTGCTTATATATCAAGGACTTTGAGTAATAGTGAAACTGCATATGCACAGATAGAAAAAGAGTGTTTGGCGGTTTTGTTTGCTTTTGAAAGATTTGAACAGTATTTGTTTGGAAAAACAGATATAACTGTTGAGACAGACCACAAACCTCTCGAAACTATTTTCAAGAAACCTTTAACTAGCGCACCAAAGAGGCTTCAACGTATGATTCTGCGGCTGCAGAAGTTTTCGTTTGACATTATTTATCGTCCAGGAAAAACCATGCTTGTAGCAGATTTTCTGTCCCGAGCACCTACAGATCTTGACAAACATAGAGATGACAACGATGTTACCATTTATGAAGCAAAGAACGAGAAATATGTAAGAAGAGAACTAGAATTATGCAAGTCTCTAGAACACGTTAACCTAACAGATGAGCGTCTAAAAGAGGTGAAACAGTACACAGCTGATGACCCAGTTCTCCAGTCACTCTCAAGAGTCATACAATGTGGATGGCCAGATAAAAAAACTCCATCCTTTGTTAATAAGTACAAGTGTATTTCTTCAAGACTCAAAAAGTAATAATTTATTTTCAGACTGAATGTAAACAATAACAAAACATAATAATTAAACATATGATTACTTCTCTAACATCCTCCTTCTTTTAAAAACAAAATTACAAACGAAGGAATCTTCTATTTCTCACATACTGAGAAATAGAAGATTCCTTCATTTGTAATTTTGTTTTTAAAAGAAGGAGGATGTTAGAGAAGTAATCATATGTTTAATTATTATGTTTTGTTATTGTTTACATTCAGTCTAAAAATAAATTATTACTTTTTGAGTCTTAAGAAATACACTTGTACTTATTAACAGTGTTGACCTGATCAACACTTTGAATTATAATAGAAAAGTCTGGCATATACTCCAGTTTGCTATACGTTGCCTTTGTTAACTACATTAAAGCTGTTGACAAGGTTAAAAGGATTAGAAGGAGGCTGTGGTTGGCTAGGGTTCCCATCTAAAGTTGTCAACTTAACAAAAGAGATGTACGCGGGGTTTGTCAGCATCGTGAGCCACAACGGGAAGCTTTCACAAGAGATCCCAACAAGCCTAGGTGTAAACCAAGGATAATTACTGTCGGTGATTTTGTTGTTTGTTCTCTCCTGGAGAAGGTTATCAACAAATGCATGGGAGAAGGAGAAGAGGCATACAATGGCTTGGTTGGGTTGGAAGGTTGGAGGATGTAGAGTATGGGGATGACGTTACCTCACTTGCACATTGTTTCACAGATATTCAGGGGCTTCTGAATGATTTAAGCAGAGCAGGAGAAGAAGAAGGCTTAATCATCAACATAATTATACAAGACTGAAGAAATGAGGATCAAAGCTTCACCTAACCCGGCTCTTATAATATGATTCGAGATACTGAAACAGGTTGAGAGAACGACATATCTGGGGAGTATAGAAGTGGAAGAGCTGACAAAGATGTGGCACGCCAGATTAACAAAGCAAAAGGAGCCTTTGCTCAGTCCATTGTGGAGAGCCAAACACATTCTTTTAAAAACCGAAATTAGAACTGTCAAGTTGAATGTAATGAGTGTTCTGATATACACAAACTCTGCAGAGAAAACTCCAAGTGTTCACTCCGCACCGTACTGAGGATCAGATTGCCAGAGGTAATAACAAATGAAGAGCTGTGGAGCAGAACCACAATGGTCCCAGTTGTGCGTCTCAATCAAAAGAAGAAAATGGTCTTGGCTAGGTTAACGGCATAGCAAAAACAGCGCTAGAATGGAATCCGCAAGGAAGTCACAGAAGAGGAAGACCGAGGATTACCTGGAGAAGAATTATAAATAACAAAGCCAAACAACTTGGTCATTCTTGGGACGACTTCCGTCGTGGCTGGAGGAATGTTGTCGAGGCTCTAAGCTCCCCTGAGGAGTAAATGGAATTAAGTCAAGTAAGTTAATTAATAATTTATTATTAGACGAAAGTACACGTTTTAGACTTCATATGCAGCAGCCTCAATATCTTTATGCTTTCATTGAAACAGACTATTTATTTAAGTACCAGTTTATAGCATCGTATGCAGGTTTTACTACATGTTACAAGCAATATCCAGAGTGGGTCCTACGCCCACCCTATCCGGCGGCCTCTTAAGTAATTGTATGCTCACTGGTGGATTCTGGGAAACAGGTAATAATAGCTATGTAATGTAGCTAAGATCTGTAGATTATAAGTACTAATAGGTTTGATAATTGAGCCTTTCAAAAGTGTCTTTCACCCAACCGATATATCATTACAATAAAAATCTGTTTGCTTCTAAAAACTTCCATTCTGGTTTGATGGAACATAAGATGGCTCAAAGAGGTCCATTCTAAACTTAACAATTGTATACAGTGTTTCAAAATGTGTGTTGCTTATTTTAGGATATGAACTCCTACAGTTAAATGAAGCCAGAATACTGTATTCATATATGTAAGTCTGTGTCATTTTTGTTGTCATACACTGTGTTCATCACAGAGACGGATTAAAAGGTTGTATTTGGGCAATAGTTCAATAGCCCAATTCAACATTTTTAAGGAGTTCAGTTTAAAATTTAACCCAATAAAATTGCCTATTATTCAATTTTGCCTGCGAAGAACTGACTCAGATCCAAGCCCAACAGTCTTAGGAGGCTGAGATTTAGGAGGCTTACTCGACAGAAACCTTGGAATACATTTCTAAATCGTAGTTTGACTTGGGATTGTCACGTACACAATGTTTGCTCATAACTGGTCTTAGGCATCCATGTTGTACGGTACTGATAGGGACATAAAAATAGAATTGTGTTGATGAAAATTGTCTAGGTGGTTCATTCTAAAAAAGCTAGAATCATGGCAAAATTAAAGAAAAGCCGTGTAGAGCAACATTTAACAAGTTGAAACTGTTGACGTTTTCCTGCCTCTACATCTTGGAAACATGTAATTTTTCAAATCAAAATGTAAAACCATAAGAAGTATCGACATACATTCCTTTGATACCAGAGTAAAGGAAACTACTAAACTGGGAGTCACAGGACAGTAGCTCATCAGCAGTTGGCCCACTTTGTCAAAGAGATGAAGGTGTCATCTTTGTTTAAAAGTGGTCACATGCCGAAGGCAATTAAAACTCGCCTTAAACACTTTTGACTTCTGAAGCTTTATACAGCCTAAACAAATTACAACAGGGAGACCGCATAACTTACAGAGCAAAGAAACACTTTGTTAACACAATAAAATGTACTGGTATTTATTTATTGTTCCTAGTAATGTCATTGTACTCAAATTTCAAATAGGCCTACTGTACCGTGACTTTAAAGTTACGATGACTGACTAGAGTAGGCTATAACTTGGGATGTTAGATATTTTATTTGATTGAAAGATGTAAGAGATTTACCAATACACCAAACAGTACAGTATTAGCAATTTGTTGTTGCAAATTGTATGAATTGATATTGCAGGCTTTTTAATGTGAGCCTGCAGAGATTAGTATTCATGTATTTTAATTGTCTTAATATATTTATATATATATTAATATGTTATATATACATATTATAACACATATTATATATATATATATATGAAAGAAGCAGCCCAAGAATTGATCTCTGCTGGACACCTTGTGTAAGTGGGAGATTAGATGAACGAATGTTTGAGATTTCCACATACTGGTTTTGCCCGCTGAGATAAGGAGAAAGCCATTAAAGAGGAAGCCCTCGTATTTCACAGGATTCTAACTGGTGAATCAAAACCGTGTGCGCCACACAGTCGAATGCCTTGGGAAGGTCAAGAAAGATGCTTAGCACGTGCTCTCGCTTTTCAAGACCATCGACGACATTTTTGACTAGAGGATTAATTGCGTCAATGGTCGTAGAAGATTGCTTGTAGAATATGACTAGACAAGTCTGTGTCTCAAATTTCAAGCATCTAGGTAGTCGGTGGCGAACCTGGAACATTAAATCTTAAGAATTGTTATTAAGACCTATTTTTTCACAGCTAACTATCAAACTCATACCTTTCACAATATGCCTAAGAGTCTGTGTGTTAAATTTTGAGGCTCTAGGTCGTCGGTGGCGAGGTTGGAAGAATTATATGGGGAAATAAGATCGGTCAGTCAATCAGTGATTTAGTCTATCCCAGATCTACTGTTCACAGAACTACTAGTTTTAACTAAATAAGGAAATATTATTTATAAGGAAATAGGCTAATATCCCACATGACAACTTGAGTTGAAACTGCTTAGTACAAAATGGTTATGAATATTGGAGTGTTGATTGCAACACCTAGCCTAGTCAGCTTGGCATTTTACTATATTCCTCAGCATTAAATAATTTATAAAAAATTATTGCGCCTGGCCTGATTTATGTGCATTATGAAATGAAAAATGGCTTTATTAGGCGAAGTTAGGACTAGCAAGTTCTCTCTTACACTTCTACAGTATCTAGGATTACTAACTTACTTTTCAAGTTGAAATTTCTTTTAATATGTCTGCTAGAATGAGGATTTTGTTTCATTTGTGTTCCACCAATAATACTTAAAGAATTTTGGTTTTGGTTGGACATAATATCAATCGTACACTACTACTGCTGACAACTTTGGAAATTGAAAAGTGAGGTTAGTTTTGTTTTTGACAAGAGAGCAACTTCACTTTGAATAGTTCACAAATTCCTCACCAGGTTGCACATTGCAAGGAAACAAGTTTTTTATTAGTTCACTAGTTGGCCACATGTCTGTAGCAGCACTGAACAGAAGTAATTTTTTCGATATAATAATTATTATAGATTGGCAGATTGTTCATATAAATATTGCATATAATTTCATAAATTAAATGTATATGTCATTTATGTACCAATAATTGTAAAGTGTTGAACGCCATGGAAATAAATAAATTGTTGAATTCGGTATGACGAGTGATGTTACGGGGGCAAACTGATGGACGGTTGTTTATATATTTAACATCAATGATTTAGTTGAAATATCTTCTGACTTGATACTTGAATTTAGCCCGTTGGAATTGCATCGCACCACGGCTGTCAGTGTTTGTATTTATTTCCTGCTAGACCACAGAGGAATATATAGACAGAGAATCAACCTAATGCAAATGTAGCTCTAGTTGTGGATTTCCCCGATAGATAGCAGAGGAATGCACTTTTTCTTTATTACGAATCTTTAATCTTGTAATACATATTTGCAATGAACTAGTATTTTAGCGCTAGATATGGCAATGAACTTTTTGTATCATGTCTCGTGTTTAAATTCAACCATTTATTTTTATTTAAATATAACAACAACTAAAAGATTTATTGTCAAACTATTGAATAGTAATTATACAAACAAGTTTGTTTTATTTGACATAACAAAAAAAAATTAAAAATGCAATACCACTGGTAATGACTTAGATCTATAGAGAAAAAACAAAAGAAATAACATTAAAATGAATTCCACGAATTCTCTCAAGTAATAAAACGAATTTATAAATTTGAAACAAACAAGTTCTGTTTAGTTTAAAATTTAAAAATTAAATAGTTATAGTAGATTATAATGTTTTCATTTTTTCAGAACAATATACATGTATTCAAATATGACTAAAATTTTAATTCGATTATGTGCATGTATATTGTTTAAATTTATTTATAACTACATAAATTTGAAGGTAAACTGTGTGGACCAAAACGAGACTCGAACCCGGGTCTCTCCTTTCCAGGTGATTATGCTGACTACTACACCATCAGTCCCACCTATTTGGTCGAAATATTACAAACAGAATATATTTAGTAATATGTAGCAGTTTTATTATGTTATTATTGTTCTATTTAAACCTGATATACATTCTGCATAATTTATTTATTAATCAACGGTAAACCCATTTTACATATAGTATTGACATAAAGTGAATAACTTCAAGGAAGCATGCTTATAAGTAATATAAAAATACAATATAATAGTAATAGAATCATGATAATGCTATAATATTATTGAATTTGAAATAAATTACTATATTATACCGTATGATCATATTAGAGGTTTTTTAGCGTGGTGGATTTGTCTCTCTGGTGTATGTCTCTTAGAACTTCCTGTTCATTGCCAAGTTAGTTTCTTTTACTATATCCGGTCATTCTGTGGAAAGCCAAATCTTAGGCTAGTTCTTTCCAAGTTTTATTTCTCCTCATCAGTCAAATCATGGTTCAGAAAAAGGTAAATATTTGTTCATTATTACCTTTTTATCATTACTAATATCTTTAAACATATCTGGTTCTTCTACTAATCTATAAATACTTTTGTTTTGACGTTTATCCGGTGAGCCCATGAAGCTTTCATTATTATTTATTCTGCTTCATTTTGTCATAAAGTTCACCTGGGTTTAAACCTCCAGTACAATAATGCATCTGCCTTCTTTGTTAGCCTAGATCAGATTTACATTATATCAACATATTAAATAAAATCAACGCTGCACTAACTTTTGATAGGTCTAAGATCCAGATCAGCCCAGCGTTTGTTGGGTTTTAATTAAGCCTACCTTGGCAAGATAGTCCTATAGTGTTCTCTTCATTCAAGCCAGAAATTGATATATTAATCATTATGTTACATTGAACCTCCAATTGCAATTCTGTAGTGCTCTTTTAATTTAAGTTAGATATTGGATAAACAATCAAAATGTTTCAAGGTAGATGATATGGTTTTTGTTTTAGTTAAGAAGGTCTACCTGGTGACAATACACAAAACTGCTAAGTCTATAACTGGAAAAAAGTAGTAAGCCTATAGTATTCAAAACTGGTCGAAATCTTTGTGCCAACAGACAACTATGGTTTGTCAATTTCACCTGCTGTTGGATAGTAAAAATTATTATGCTATGAGATAAGGGCCTACTCATATACTCACTATGATTTTTTTATTTGTTTAAAGTAAACATCTGTCAGAACAGATGTCAATAATTTGTACACTGGCTAATTGTGATCACCTGAAAGAATCTTGTATCCCGGCAGGGAAAAACTGTTTTTGGTTGATCCCTCCGATTAATAACTACTTGTTTGTTTGTTTGTTTTTTGCTAAACGCATAGCTACAATACAGTACATTATACAGCCAGTGTTAAAATAATGGTACATACAGGATTAGGTCAAAATCTAGAAGAGTGACTTATGGATTTTTAGCACTTTTCTAAGTTCAAACCTTCTAAAAAGGCCAAATAACGATGTTTTAACTTCGGGAAAGTTGTGGAAACCATTAATAACGATGTTTTAAAAAAAATCAACAAACTTAACTTTTGCTAACCTAACTTCACGATAACACCTTATTCAGCCTCTAGTTTAATTTGAAGTGGGTGTCAGATACTGTCGTCTGCTATTTATTTATTTTGTATATACACGGCAAATGCCATTTTACAAAGAATACAAAAATGGGTAAATATGCTTAATGAATAATGAGTTAAATATTTACACTACGGCTAGAACATTAGAGTATAGAAACTGACAGAAATGGATACTATTATACAATACACGATAAGAATAAATAATTACAAAAACTAGTTACATGTAATCGTTACCGGCAATTTGTAACGATTACACGTTATTCGTTACAGCGTTTCGAATGTAGCGGTTGCGTTACAAAGTTACAGGAAAATGTAACGACTACAAGTAACGATTACAATTTTGAAATCGTTACTCTCAAGTCTGGTACTTAGAAATCAATATCATAAGCTGACTGTATACTCCAAGTGCGCAGTGGACTCTAGGATCATTTCTGCCTTGGCTTTTTCAATGCCAAAATCTGCCCTCATTGTTAGCCTAGAGTATTTCGCTGTTAGGTGTGTGTGGCTGTAGCGGGGGCGGCGGCGGGGGTAGTGGTCGTCTCCTCCTCCACCTTCTTCTCAGGGTGGTCTTCGTATTTACTTACTCTTACTCCCAGGGCCATTTATATCCGAGTTGGTATTTAGCTGCGCCAACGTATCCCCTCCACCTGGACCGGTCTTCAGCGTCTTCCTCAGTAGCTCCAAGCCTCCTCATGTCTTTCAAAACTTCATTCCACCATCTTTGTCTTGGTCTTCCCCTGGGTCTTCTACCTTCAGGCCTCCCTTTCATAATTTCTTGCAGCCAGTATCCCTCTTCCCTTCTTAGTAAGTGTCGAGCCCACCTCAGTCGTCTGCATCATATTTAGCCGATTATGTCCGGTGCTTTATACAGGTCTCTTAACTCTCTGTTGTGTTTCCTTCTCCACTCACCTAGCTGTATGTAGGTCCATATATTTTTCTAAGTACTTTATTTTCAAAAACAACAAGTTTCTTCTCTTCTTTGTTTCTTAGTTTCCATGTTTCTGACCCATATGAAAGAACTGGGCAAATTATGGTCTTGTATAGCCTAATTTTAGTTTTGTGGGATAGTAATTTTGAAGTCATTACTTTGTTGCAGGAGTACAAGCATCTATTGGCTAGGTTTAATCTATTTTGAATTTCTGGTTCTTCTGTGTTCTCATTTGGTATTTACTCTAGGTACTTAAAATACTATTTACTTGGAATTACTAGCCAATGTGGCTAGCTCAACTTGAACTTTGTTTACTTGTTCAAATTTACTTGTTCAAATGTATGATTATCCATGTGTAAAGGGTCTAAATTTTGATTTGGATGTCTTGCAAAGTGCATATATTTAGTTTTCGTATCGTTTACATCTAGTCCTAATTGAGCGGTTTGTTTTATAAATATTTTTGTTAGTGTAACTACATCCTCTAGTCTTTCTGCGAATATTGTGACATCATCTGCAAAGGCCAAAACATTTAGTTTTGTTCCAATTTTGATGCCCAGATCTGTCTCCGCTGTGTTTTGTAGCGCTTCCTCTATAGCTAGATTGAATAGAATTGGGGAGAGTCCATCTCCTTGCTTGACTCCAGAATTTATTCCAAATGAATCTAAAAGCTGTCCATTGATTCTTACTGAGCACTTTGAGTCCTTAGTACTTAACCTAGCTAATTTTATCAGTTTTGTTGGGATCCCAAATTTACTCATCTTAAGCCACAGTCTTTCTCTATTTATGCTATCATAAGCTTTTTTGAAATCAATGAAAATTGCATAGAACTCTTTGTTGTACTCCCAGTATTTTGATACTATTTCCTTTAGTGCGAATATTTGACTTGTAGTAGACCTTCCTTTCATAAAACCTACTTGATGTTCTTGAACTATTTCATTTGAGTACACTTCAATGCGGTTAAGGATTATCTTTGAGAAAACTTTATACGGTATACTTAGTAATGAAATTCCTCTATAGTTACTGCAGTCCTCTTTCTCTCCTTTTTTATGTATCGGTACTACTATTGATTCCTGCCATTCAGTGGGCATTTCTTCCTTTTCCCAAATTGTTAGTATAATTTCTCTGAGCTTCTCTACTATTAAATCACCTCCTTTTTTTAGGAGTTCTGCTGCTATTTCATCTTTCCCAGTCGCCTTGTTATTTTTCAGAGAGTTAATTGCCAATCTCACTTCTTCCCTTGTTGGTGGTTCTACATTTGGCTGTACATTGTAATTGTGTGTCTCACTCTCTTCATTTGGTGTGGTTTTTACTTCTTCTACGTTAAGCAGTCCACAGAAATATTCTCTCCATCTATCTAAAACCTTTTGGCTTTCGATGATAAGAGATCCTTCTTTATCTTTTACCCCATAAGGGTGAGGTGCAAAACCTTTCTTAAAGAACCTTATTTTCCGGTAGAACTCCCTTGCATTGTTTGCTGTGTTTTCTTGTTCTGCTGTGTCGAGTAGACTGTTGATGTACATTCGTTTCTTTCTTCTCAACATCTTGTTGGTTTCTTTATTTATTTTGTTATAATTGTCTTTATCTTCTATTGTGTTACTATTTATCCAGTCTTTTTTGCTCTTCTTTCTTTCTTCTACTAGTTGTTCACACTCACCATCAAACCAAGGTTTTTTTACTTTCTTTTTCCTGCCACAGACTGTACTTGCCGTTTCTAAAATAGCAGTTTTAAACTTTTGCCAAGTGGAATTAATACTTACGTTCTCCTCATCTGTACCTTCCAGAGTTTGAAACCTATTTTGTAAACTAATCTTGAAATCCTCAGCTATTTGGTTAGTTTTTCTGTGTCTATTCTTCAGTTATTGATTTCGCCTTTCTTCTTTTGAATTGAGAGTCTTTGTTTTACTTTTACCAGTACTAGTGAGTGATCGGTCCCACACTCTGCTCCTCTTACACTTCTTACGTCTGTTATGCTACTTTTGTGTCTTTGGTCTATCAGTACATGGTCTATTTGGTTCTTTGTAATGCCGTTTGGAGAGGTCCATGTATATTTATGTATATCTTTACTTGGGAACATTGTGCTTGAGATTTTAAGGCAATTAGCTACTGCAAAGCTAGCTAGTCTAGTGCCATTGTCGTTTGATTCTACATGCAAGCTTTCGTTCCCAACTGCTGGTTTCCACACTTCTTCTCTGCCAACTTTAGCATTTGCATCACCCAAAATAATCTTAATGTCATAACTTGGTAACTTTTCCACCTGTTCCTCTAAATGCTCATAAAATTGGTCCTTTTCTTTGTCCTCAGCTTCTTCTGTAGGTGCATAAAAACTAATAAGTGATTTATTTTTAAACTTTCCTCTTAACCTTATACAGTATTGCACATTCTGTTATCTTTGGCTTCAAATTGTATCACAGCTTCAGATATTCTTTTGTTTATTGCAAAGCCTACTCCCCATAGTACCAGGGATTTCGCTGTTAAGTACACAGTATATTTACAAAAGTAGGCAAGTAAAGGTTGCATTTGCTTGTGCTTAAACAATCATTTTATTCTTTAGTTTAGACATTCAGTAGACAGACTCAGACTGTCTTAACCCTGCACTGGGCAATTTTACAGAGGTTTCCACCGTATCTGTGTTTTTTTCTTAGTAAATCAATCTTTGACGTGTAGTTGCTAGGCTACCTCTCTGTTAGTACCTCACAAAGGTCTTTGAGCACCTGTGGCAGGGTTCAATGTCTAGCTATCTTTACATCTATTTCCCATTAGAAAGTAGGCCAGCAAAAGATTTATTTCACCATAAACTCTTGGTCATAAGTTGTTTATTGTCTTTCAACACTACATAAATGCAATAGACATGGTCAATGATATTAATTTAAAATTGAATATTGCTAATATTAAAATATTCTCTTAAGCTATAAAATGGGTTAATTATTAACCGGTCATATAATCTTTTTTTAAATATGTTGAGAGGCAACAGCTTAACATCATTATTTAATTGGTTATACAGTTTCAGACTTGTAATACTATGGCTATTTATACAAATAAATTTGACTATTTGGATTTGTCGGGTCTAACTGTAACCACTACACCATCCGCCCAACTAGGTACTTAAACCTGAATGTTTATCGAAACATGTGACTGTCAAAGTGACTTTAAATCAACATAGGAAATATTACTTTAAATAATGACTTATTATAGATCTTAATTTCTACATCTAAATAAATTTGAAGACAAAATATTTGGAAACTTTGAACTCTCGCTTGCCGTGGTTAGCCCGCCCAGGCGGAAAACCCGTTCGGTCCAATATTTTTGTCTTCACTATTTAGCATTTATACAAATAAAATCTATAATATATTTGACACAGTATTTAAATTCTGTTTGTAATATTTCAGCTTGTTGATTTAAAGTCACTATTTGACAGTCATGTTTGGATAAACATTCAGGTTTAAGTACTTATTTGAAGGCAAAATATAAGTGACTGAAATATTTTTGTCAAATTTGTGTAATAAATTAGCTATTTAGCATTTATACAAATTAAGATCTATGGCTATTTATACATTTACTTAATCTACTAAATGGGACAACTGCAAAGACTGGTTCTGAGTATAATAACTATGGACATCTTCTGACAGAGAGTACAGGTTTTTTTACATTGACTAGACAAAGATACATACAAATTTATCAGTTAGAATTCTACTTTCTACAAAAGTGGTCTACAATGAGCTAGTTGCTTTGATTTAAAAGCTGCACCGTAGGCGTAGTACTTTCAGAGCTATTTACAAGACATTCAAATTGCGGGTTCTAGAGCAAGTAAAGGGTAATGTTAATATGTGAGATGATTGGCTTTTTAGCAAATAATTTGGAAAAAACTAACACTTTAGTATTCAGCCTTAAGGGATTATTAACAACAAAGCACAAAATTCAAATTTCTAGGTTTAACCTTTGATCCTAAATTAAATTGGCATCAACACTTTTCAATAAATCTTAAGAAAAATTAAGCTCTAATATTTGCATTAATTTAACTGGAGAAATTGAGAGCGGAATCCTTATACAAGCCTACTATGGGGTTTTCCACTGCCATCTAAATTATGGTTTAATAGTATCATCTTCACCGCATAATCGATATTTTGTAATGCAAAAGAAAGCCTTAAGAGTAATATCAGGCAGCAAGTCTTGATCACTGTCAACAAATATTTATCAATTATAAACTTTTTACTTTATTTTCACTGTATATATATCAATGTATAATGTATGTAAAAGATAAGTCTAATCTAATTAGCTCTAGAAGTGATGTACACAACTATGAGACTAGGGTAAAAAATAATATAAATTTGCCTATTGTGAGATTACAAAAAACAGATAAAAGCCATTAATTGTAGGTAGTAAGTTTTACAATAAATTGCCACTAGAGTTAAGACAATTACCTGATAATAGTTTTAAGTTAAAATTAAAAAGTTTCTATGTAAAGAGCATTTTATTGTTTAAAGGACTTTGAAAATTGTTCATGGAAGATTGAAGATTTCAACTAAACTATGTTTCAACTAAATTACTTACTGTAGCATACTTGACTTGTCAATGTATTTTATGAAATATTTGCTGACAAAATAAATTATTCTATTCTATTCTAACCTAGGTGATTTTGTGATTATGGTGATTATGGATTAGGTATATTACCTAACATCTTTCTAGCAGAAAAATGGAACTTAATTTAAACATTTTTTGTTTTGATTTCAGCCCAAGAAGAAGACCGGCAAGAAGGTGGCAGCCGCTCCTCTGGCTGTTAAGAAACAAGAAGTAAAGAAAGTAGTGAACCCTCTTTTCGAAAGGCGACCAAGGAATTTTGGAATTGGTAATTATTTTATTCATTGGTTTAAAACCACTGAAAAGTCAAATGATTCAATAATTGTGAATTTTTTTATTTAAATGTACAAAATAAGCAAATTTGCTTATACTTTTACAGGACAGGATATTCAACCCAAGAGAGATCTTAGCAGATTTGTAAAATGGCCCAAATATATTCGCATTCAGAGACAAAAGGCAGTCCTTCAGAAGCGATTGAAAGTTCCACCATCCATCAACCAGTTCACACAATCTCTGGATAAGCAAACCGGTATGTCAGTTAACTTACTAACACAATCATGTTTAAAATAGAAATGTTATATAAAAAATATATCTGAATAACCTTTATAGAAATGATGTAGTTCAAATCAATACCTGATGTAATGGTGAAACCTTAAAATTTGAGTAGTCAGGAAATCAAAAGAATATAAACTATTGTTGAAAGACTAATTTGATGAAAATTACTTGTATTACAAGTGCTCTAAAGCTCATTTTGGTCTAGCCTCTTTTTAACACTTTCCGGAGGAGAGCCCCAAGATCAGGCCTACCCAGTTGTAGTAAGCACGAGCCGCTTTCTAAACAAGTAATGTCATCATTGTTAGTTTAACATTCAGTCAAACAATAAATGGCATGAGAGTTGGAAAATTATTTTACCATCTACATTCCTTTGTTTTGTTGGTGAAGAGTCTCAATGCGCGTTTTTTTGGTGAAGACTCTCAATGCGTTTTGTTGCAGCAACTCAACTGTTCAAGATATTCGAGAAGTACAGGCCGGAGACTGCTGCCGCCAAGCATGCAAGGTTGAAGGCGAAGGCTGAGAGCAAGGTGGCGAAGAAGGAAGAGCCGCCAACCAAGAGACCCAATGTCTTGGCTCAAGGAGTCAACACAGTGGTCAGGCTTGTCGAGCAGAAGAAAGCTCAGCTGGTAGCCATCGCTCACGATGTCGACCCCATTGAGGTAACTCAATGCAAACAGTATTTTTCATGTTACTTCTGTTGCATTATTTTGTAAATTAGAATGTTTAAGTTTTACCTAGCAGCTTTCCTTGTCTGTTATTTATTTTAAATAGTCAAATATGCTTTTTGTAACCCTGCGGATTACAAATAGCCCACTCAGTCTTTTGGCTGGAATTGTTTGGACTATAAATTGCTCGCTCTGTCCCACTTGCAACATAAGTGCTAACTACAAATAGCTCACAAGGTCCTAAAAGGTTTGATTCCATAGCTTCCTAACAATGTGGCGGTTCCTTAAAGTTGTTAGTTTCCACCTTTTAAAATCAGTCCCAAGTTGTACCTCTCCCCGTTCTGATCTTACTAAAGATAATGTTATGTTAAGTATATTGTGCATAGATGCCACATGGTTGAGACAACGGAATCAACATAGTTTGGCAACCCAAGCCCAGATAGCACTGCCTTTCTCTGGCTGCCTTTCTCCCCCTTTACTTGACATGCTCAAGTTTGTCCGATGTCGATGACTTAATTGTGACCAAATCACGCAACTTTCGAGAACAAACAAACTTGCACGTGTGTCAGACTCTTAAAAAAATCCCTCGCAGCTCTATGGGGTACCGAACTAAGTTGATTTCCCTACATCAGCCATTTAGCATGTATGTGCAATCTTTTTACCCTAACATAATCTCTGGTAGTCCCTACTTGGGCAAGTCAAGAACAACAACACTTACACTGACTCGAGCTTTGAATTGGTAATGTGTTTCAGTTGGTTCTGTTCCTGCCTGCCTTGTGCCGCAAGATGGGTGTGCCCTACTGCATCGTCAAGGGCAAGGCTCGTCTTGGCAGATTGGTCCACCGTAAGACTTGCACAACAGTCGCTATCACACAGGTGAGTTAACCGTTATAGTAAAGCATGTTCTAAGTATAAAATCAGGATGCATAATTAGTGTCAACCAGCAAACAGGAACTTTATATACTGGAATCATGTGGTAGTGTTGTCCCTAAACCAGGGAACTTTGAGAAGCGGGGTAACAATAGTGGTTTAGAGATCGTCGCAAACTGGAACATAAGTTGTGATTTTGTCGTGTTCCCTAGCGGGAAACTTAAGATTTGTCACAGAGTGCAATGAAAGTAAACTAACGCTGACAGGAGCCTTGATATTGTCATAAACAACAATCAAAATTTGGATTTCATTGTGGACGCAAAGGAAGTGATAAGACTTTGCACAAATGTTCACAGAATACCAAAGAACACTGACATCTTCTTTAGTAACATTGAGCCCCAGACCTTGGCGGGAGTAACTTTGAATCTCGTAAAATTTCAAACGGTTTGTAAATTTAACTGTGTATGGAAACCTAATAGTATTGTACCCCAAAACCGGGAAATAAGCCAAGTATTTTCAGGAAAAGCAAGGACTTTTACTTTCCCTGAACACTGACTCCTGATAGTGTATTTATCAGTGTATTTTTCTTAAGGATAAAGTTTGTTAATAAACTGAAGCTTCAACCAATATTTCACATGTGATTTCAGGTTGACTCAGGAGACCGTGCCAACTTGACCAAGGTACTAGAAGCTGTCAAGACCAACTACAACGACAGGTACGAGGAGATCAAGAAGCACTGGGGAGGCGGTCAGCTGGGCTCCAAGTCTGCCGCTCGCATCGCGAAACTGGAGAAGGCAAAGGCAAGGGAACTTGCCCAAAAACAAGGCTAAATACAGTCTCGTCTATTTTCTTCTTTTTATGATAATAAATGAGATTGTTTTTTATGTTATGTGTGAAGTTTGATTCTACCTTCTTAGTCTAAATAGTAGTGTTGGTTAAATGGCTGAAGAAAGATATGTAAAGAGCAATGAAAATTCATAAATATCGATCACGAATCTTTCGGCCATTTTGTTTTTATGCCATAAGAACAATGAAAAAAACAAGTGTTTCATCGAAAATCTCAATTGTGTCGATCTTTTTGATACAAGTTTTATTTCAAAAGTGATATAATGCAGTGTCAGCGGGACAATCCTTTTGAAACCCCTATTACAGTAGACCCTCGATAGAACGGACTAATGTGGCGGAAGGGTGGTCCGGATTTCAAAAAATCCGAACGATCGGGGGATACCGATAAGCATATCCTGGTGCATTAGGATCGATAAAAATAGACTCAAGATGATTGAGGTCCAGATCGGTTACTGACGTGTTTGGTTGAGCCACACACCTTAAAACCACTCACTCTCGTAGGCAGTACTCACTGAAGGTCTTACAAAATAAAAACACATTTGACGTGCAACAATGTATTTCGTTCAATATACTGTATTTTCACAAGTTATGTACAATTCATATTTACCGTAAAAAAGGTTTCTAATTATAATAAAATTCCTTCATACGAATGACAGGGTGGCCACAGACCGGGAATTCCGGGAATAATAAGTACCGGGAAATATGCGTGAATTCTGGGTGTAACCGGGAAAAATCGGTCTTTATATCGTATCGCGGGCATAAAACGACCGTCAAAACGTATTGCGGGCGTAAAATGGTAGTCGGAATGTATCGTGGGATTTAAAAAGGTGATCGGAACGTACCGCGGGCGTAAAGAGGCGATCGGTATGCATCGCGGACGAAAAAGGGCGATCGGAACGTGCCGCAGGTCTTGGACATCCCTCATAACGTATCGCGGGCGTAAAATGCGATCGGATAGTGTCGCGGGTAATAAACGGTTCTCAGAATGTATCGAGAAATCTAAAAAGGCGATCGGAATGTACCGCCGGTGAAAAAAGGCGATCGGAACGTACCGCGGGCGTACAAAGGCGATCGGTATGTATCGCGGCCGTAAAAGGGCGATCGGAAAGTGTCGCGGGTAATAAACGGCTCTCGGAATGTATCATGGGATTTAAAAAGGTGATCGGAGCGTACCGCGGGCGTAAAGAGGCGATCGGTATGCATCGCGGACGAAAAAGGGCGATCGGAACGTACTGCAGTTCTTGGACATCCCTCATAACGTATCGCGGGCGTAAAAGGGCGATCGGAAAGTGTCGCGGGTAATAAACGGTTCTCAGAATGTATCGTGAGATCTAAAAAGGCGATCGGAATGTACCGCCGGTGAAAAAAGGCGATCGGAACGTACCGCGGGCGTACAAGGGCGATCGGTATGTATCGCGGCCGTAAAAGGGCGATCGGAAAGTGTCGCGGATAATAAACGGCTCTCGGAATGTATCATGGGATTTAAAAAGGTGATCGGAACGTACCGCGGGCGTAAAGATGCGATCGGTATGCATCGCGGACGAAAAAGGGCGATCGGAACGTACTGCAGGTCTTGGACATCCCTCATAACATATCGCGGGCGTAAAAGGGCGATCGGAAAGTGTCGCGGGTAATAAATGGTTCTCAGAATGTATCGTGAGATCTAAAAAGGCGATCGGAATGTACTGCCGGTGAAAAAAGGCGATCGGAACGTACCGCGGGCGTAAAAGCGATCGGTATGTATCGCGGCCGTAAAAGGGCGATCGGAAAGTGTCGCGGGTAATTAACGGCTCTCGGAATGTACTTTGGGGTTTTAAAAGGCAACCGGAACGTACCGCCGGTGTAAAAGGCGATCGGAACGTACCGCGGGCGTACAAAGGCGATCGGTATGTATCGCGGCCGTAAAAGGGCGATCGGAAAGTGTCGCGGGTAATAAACGGCTCTCGGAATGTATCATGATGAAAACGATCGGAACGTACCGCGGGCGTTAAAATCAGGACAAACCGGTCTAACACGGCTCAAAACGTACCGCGGGCGTAAAACCGCTATCGGGAAGGGTCGCGGACTTTAAACGAGGATTGGTGCAGACTGTGGGCGTAAAACGGTCCTCTGCAACAGTGGAAGTGCACCGGGAAAATGTGTTATTGCCGGGAAAAAACCGGGAAATATGCGTGAATTTTACCAAGCTACTTCTGTGGCCACCCTGAATGAACACTCTTGCGCTTTTTGTCCGCCACAATTTAATCACACAATTTAATCACCCGACACACTAACACAAGTTATCACAATACAGATATCTCATCACGAATCAGCTGCAGGTGACTCTCTGTTGTTTACATTTGTGACAGTGCAGGGGCGGGGAGGGGTGACTCGCCGGTGCGCAGTAGATAGCCTGACATTATCGATCCACTCCCTGCTCCAGTCTGAGCGGTGTATCCTGACAACCCCAGCATTGATACGCAAACTCAGAACTCACTTGCGTTTCTGCGTAGCTCCGGTATTGTCAACGTGACGTTAGTGCACTATATTGTCATTAAATATTGTTTAAATTACTAACGTTTAACGTTGATGTTAAAAAATACTGTATGTAACAAAAAATATGTTTTTCGTTTATTTCAATTTAAATTTTTTTTACCGAGGGGTGGTCCGGACCATCCCGAAACCAGTCGAGCGAGGTCCGTTCGAGCGAGCGTCTACTGTAGTTTTAAAACAAGAAATTAAAATGCAACACTTCTTAAAACTTATGTTATACCACGGTTTTATAAATGGGAAAATTAAAAATTGGCTAATATCTTTTATTTTTAAAAGATCTGATGGAAATTATTGTAGGAGTGAGGTTTTGCAAGAACACTAGAGATCCCTGCCATCTTCCTCAAGTAACTTTACACCCCGGATCTTGGCTGGAGTAACTATGACTCTCTTGAGATAAAATGCAAGCTTTTACATTGTTTTTAAAGGGACATAATTCAAAATTACAGGATCACCTTTAATATTTTGTTTAACTCATGAAATAATGAATTTATTTCCAACATTATACAACAATTTCAAAACAATGAACATATTTGGAAATTTCTGTTGACCAACATCCAGTAATAGGTCAACAGGGAGAAAAAAAAAACATGTATATTACAAAACTCAATTTGTCAGTCCATCATTTGAACGCCTCTGATATGCAGCAGCTCTCCACAACGCCTGCATACCTTACTATAGTAACTAAAAACAAACTGTGAATGACTTTACAACATATTTACAAGTCTTGCCTTGGAATTTCTTAAACTAGTATATTATTTATAAAAAGAGTATCTTTAATAGTTAATAACCAAGAGTACAATTCTTTACTAAAAGCTTTAATACCATGCAATTCTTTCAAATCATGTGGAATTTGGTTAAAATATTTTGGACCAATTTAAGAACAAGACTGCCTGTAAATCGACTTATTTACTTTAGGAGATCTAAAAAATGGTTTGTTTTTCTTCTTGTAGTATAATATAAGTTGCTTGTTCCTTGGTTACCACTTATAACATAAAATTATCTTAAAACTTTATAAACAAACAGATGTTGAATCGGCAGTATTTTAAGTTGAACAAAAAGAGGAAATGAACTTTCTCTAATTCTTTTACGCAAAATTACTCGAATTATATGATTTTGAGATGTTCTTAGTTTATCAATTAAATATTTAAACTAATTTTCCCAGCAACTCATACCATATTGTATTTTTGATTGTACCAAAGCAAAATATAGGCTACGCATTAAAGCTTTGTCACAAATATGTCTTAAAAAGTAAAACTTTCTTACACTAAACTTAATTTTTCTATGCAAATCGGAAATATGAACATCCCACTTCATTTTCTCGTCCATTATTAAACCGAGATATTTAAAACTGTGCACTTTTTCAATATTTTTACAGTGACAACTCCCTGTACAGCCTGTTTCATGATAAAGTATTAGAATTGGAAAATCAAAGTTTTTGGAATTAAAATTTACATATTTAGTTTTAGTAACATTGATTTCCATTTTATTTATTTCACACCATCTTCTAATAGCTTTTATATCCAACATGATGTTAATATTCATACTTTCTTGTAAGTAAAACAATGCAATGTCGTCAGCAAAAGCACTAACGTCACCATTCAAATTTTGAGTTAATAATCCATTTATGAAAATCAAAAATAGATTTGTCGAGAGCACCGCGCCCTGAGGCACCCCCGACGTGATGGGTAGTGGCGGACTAAGACTGTCCCCGACACGCACTCGCTGACTGCGGCCAGTCAAGTAGCTGCGGAACCAGCCCAGCGCCACACCGATCGCTTCTAACTTTTTCAACAAAATACCATGATCAACATAATCAATTAACCAAAATTTGTTTAAATCTCAATTAAAAAAATATTTAATATCCCATGATTTTTATAATATTGCTGAGTTTCTGGACCAATCAAATTTTAAAAGCAATAATTTTACCTTTTTTCCAGGGAGGGAGTGAGTGTGCATATGAATGACATGCCTGCGTGCATATGTGTGAATGGAATTACAATTAGTTTTTTTTATATTTTTGTTTTTTGCAACACATTTTTAATGTACACTGCAAATAAAGTTATTTATTTATTTTTTGAAATCAATAAATAAGCCAGTTACTTTATTGCCTGTATTGAAATTTTTTAATATTTCGTCAGATACTTAGCAAAGCGTCTTCCGTAAGATTTGCCCTTGGTAAATCCGAATTGATTGGGACTAATAAAAGCTATCATATCCGCTATCATAAAAGCTTTCCGACATCTGACTGAGGACTTCAAGATGAAAGGTCAAAAGCATTTGATATGCTCTCCAATAGGATGCGTTCGAGATAATGTTAAACTGCCTCGGCTAATCTCCAACTTAAAGCTTTTCCATGAAACCACCAAGGCTAAAGTGACCATTGTGTCATACTATCAAAGCTCGTTTAGGAGATTGCGAAATGGCCTCTCTCATGAAATTTTTCTTGAAAGAATCAGACAGCTGATTGATGCATCTTCAATCCTTGACCAGTCAAGGAAGCCGACCAGCACAACAACCGTGACGATGGCTACAGCGCCTGCCACCTACGCAGAAGCCACAGGATCCCATATCCCAGTGGCGCCAGCCCAACATCAGACCACGTGTGACTCTTCACCAAAGACTGTCGACTTCTCCATTCAAGACTCGTCTCAGTTTCCAAATTTTTTAAAAACACCAATCCAACCTCTCGGAACACCGTAAATAGTTCTCGTGACGAATCTAATAAAATAACACACTTTAAAATAAGCATGCACAAACCGCCTCTAACAAATTAGATGAACTTTCTCTCCTCGGCTCTGAAGCTAAGCCTCATATGTTACTAATATCCGAACACGGGTTCTCAGCTGAGTCGTATCAGTTTTTTTTTAAATTGAAGGGTTTGAATTGGCATCATTTTTCAGTCGGGATCTTTATAAAGGAGGGGGTTGGAGTATTTGTGCAGCCACGGTTAACATTTAAGACGCTAAGTTTAAATTTAAGCTGCGATCTTGATTTTGAGGCAGAGGGTATTGAGGTTGTCACGGTTGCCGGGAAGCTTGCTGTAATTTGTCTTTACAGGTAAGCCTAACGCCAGAGTGATGTCTTCTTCGATAAATTTGAGACTCTACTTTTCCTTCTTGTGGGCAGATTTAATCAGTTTGTAATCATGGGCGATTTTAACATTAACAAAACTCAAACCCAACGATATTTTAACTATGAGATTTCGAGATATTCTTTTGTCATTTGGTCTAAAATGGTCTATTGACTCTCCTACTCGAGTTACTGCGACGTCGAGTACTGCGATTGATAATGTAATTACAAGCATCGCAAACCACCACGTATCCGTCTTAAAAACTACATTGTCAGACCATTACGCCCAAGAAATTATCATTTTAGACTCACTGCAAAAAGATCACACAAGTAGTAATGTTAAAATAAAAAGGGCTATTAGGCCTGAAAACATGCAAAACTTAACTAGACAGCTTAAAGCAGAAAATTGGTTATTTCTAAATAAATTTCCATCGCTGAACAATAAATTTAATCGATTTCAGAACAAATTAAACTTTTATTTAAACTCTTGTTGCCCTCTGAGGGTTTGTAAGGTAAAGAAAAAACAAGTAAAAATGACTTTGGTTACGCAGGGAATCCTTGTGTCGCGGAAATAGTTAAAATTTTATTTTGAAATATTCAAATCCACTCAAAACAAACAATTTCAGAACTTTTATCGCAAATATAAACAGACATACAAAAAAGTTATAAAAGCTTCAAGAGCTTACGATATTAATAAACGACTTGAAAACTCCAAAAACATTTCTAAAACTACATGGAACATAATTAATGAAACAAAAAGTAGCCCAACAGTTAAAAAAATCGAGCTAGCTGTCGGAGGCGAGTTATTAAAAGACCCTAAGCAAGTCGCATCAGCGTTTAATAGTTTTTTCCCGTCCGTTTCTACGACGGATGACGGATTAACCCAAAAAAATATTTGAGCTAACGCAATTAATCCTTTAACCTCTTTGGTTCTCTTTCCAACAGACCATCACAAGATTGAGGAAATTTTCCAAAAATGTCCCTTTAAATGCTCAGAAGATATTAATGGTTCTTCAATATGGTTACTAAAAAATTGTGCGAATCACCTTATCAAGCCGTTAACAGATATCATTAACTTGTCGTTTTCCTCAGGCGAGTTCCCGAGTGAACTGAAGTTAAGTCGGGTCGTCCCAATATTCAAAAAGGAAGATTCGACGCAAGCTAATAACTACCGCCCGATTTCGATACTTCCGGCACTGAGTAAAGTATTTGAGAAGCTCTTCCTTAAAAGACTTTTAGCGTTTCTGGATGAATATAAAATTTTATCAAGTAATCAATTTGGTTTTCAATCAGGTAAATCAACCATTGATGCAGTTATACAATTAGTAGATTTGATCGTTAACAGTATCGAACAACGTGAACAAACGCTTAGCGTATTCTTGGATCTATCCAAAGCGTTTGACTGTGTCAATCACCAAATTCTATTAGACAAGATAGAGCATTATGGTATTCGTGGAATCTCAAGTGGTTACGGTCCTTCTTAAGTGGTAGGAGTCAAATGGTCCAAGATGAAAATTTACTTTCAGAAAGAATCGACGTCCAGCTAGGAGTTCCACAAGGATCCATTCTCGGTCCTATTTTGTTCCTCCTCTACGTGAACGACGCAGAATTGTCGGTGACGAACGGAAAATTAATTCAATTCGCGGACGACACAACCGTATGCTGTACAGGGAAAACTATAGAAGGATTGGAAATTCAAACATACCTTTACCTAAACGCTTGCGTTCAAAGTTTTTCCAATCTTAAGCTCAAAACAAATAACTCAAAACAAATTATATACAATTTAACCTTAGGCCGCAACCGCTAGATAGCGTTAGACCAACGGTAATGTTAGGGGAATCTGTTCTCGAGGAAACAGATTGTACCAAATTTCTTGGTATCTACATAGATCAACGACTGTCTTGGGAGTCTCATATAAATAAGTTGTGTTCCAGAATCGCTTCAAACTTATTTGCTCTTAACAGACTTTCTAAATTTTGCTCTGCCGAAGTCCGTCTCACTGCATATTATGGACTTATTCAATCACACCTTAATATTACAGGATATGTTTATGGGGGGCTTGTTCTAAATATTTACATAACAAGGTTTTTATACTTAAAAAAAAGCAATTAGGAAAATAGCAAATCTAAAGTCTAGAGACTCCTGCAGGGAGGCCTTTGTAGACCTGGGGATACCCACTCTCCCTTGTCTGTACATACTTGAGACTGTCATCTACTGTCTCAATAAGTGCAGACCTACTCAGGGCATGGATCTCCACGGTTATGAGACGAGAGCGAGGGGTTCCTTTAGAATGGCCCAACACCGAACTACTGCAGCTGAACGCTTGCCTTCCTACACTGGAGTTAAATTCTTAAATAAAATACCAGATACATTAAAAAAACAGCAGCAAATTTATCAATTTTTAAGGCCCGATTAAGCGATACCTAATTATGCGCTTTGTACTTCGCTAGATGAGTTTATGGACCATCAGTGGGTCAACTAATTAATTAAATGTGCTTCCGAGAGGTAGTGTGAATGTGTATTGGATATGGATGTGTATTGTGTATTGTAAGTATGAATGCGAATTGGGTTTAGTGGGAATAAATTAGTTTAAATTGTTAAAATGTTTTAAATTGTTTAAATTGAGTGTTATAACAGTAAATATTATACATTAAAAAATATATATATATATAAAATATATCATTTATGTTACAATAAGATATTGACGTTTGTATGCAACTTTGTAATGTTGTCTCACAATAAAGAAATATTCTATTCTATCATATTGAGGTAATTTACAAGTCTAGTTTTGACACGTTTTTCCAAAATTTTTGAAAATTTGGATAGTAAGCTAATAGGTTTTAGATTATTTATTTTTAATGACTTTTCCTTCTTTTGTATCGGCACAACAACACTTATTTCAAGCTTTTCGGGAAAAATTCCAAAAACAAAACTAAGGTTGGCTATGTGAGTCAAAATTGGAACTATATGTTTCGATCTTAATACGTAGGCTTGAGCGGCCGGAGTCATAACTATAACCTAGGCTTCCGGTATCACACCGCGTCATAAAACTACCACTATCGTCAGACGTTTCGCCCATACTTTGATGTGGCATCCTCAGTGACATATCTGAGACTGAGTGACAACTCAACTCAGTGACATAGTCTCAGATATGTCACTGAGGATGCCACATCAAAGTATGGGCGAAACGTCTGACGATAGTGGTAGTTTTATGACGCGGTGTGATACCGGAAGCCTAGGTTATAGTTATATGTTTCGATATACTTTTTATTAGAAAAACGCTAAAGTTATCGTATCCGGATGATTTTTTATTTTTCAATTCATTTATAATTTTATGTATTCTGAAGCCTTTAAAAAGAAGAATGAGTTTGGAAAATTATATACATCATCAATCGCGCTGTTAATATTGTTTGTACTTTAATTTGTGGATGAGTTAACAGATACGAAATATTTATTAATTTCATCAGCAGCTAAACTAGGCTCGGTGAAAATAGTTCCATCTTCGAGCTCTACCTGTTTAAATGATTTTTCTGTTACTTTACCCGTTAAATTATTGATTATTCGCCATTGCTGTGCAGTATCTCCGTTACAAGCTAGTAACTTATTTGAATAATACATATTTTTTATCGTATCAATTTGTTTTTGTAATTCTGAACAAAAATGTTGAAAATAAGTCTTAAATACAATATCATATGGTCTTCTCTTGTGAATTCTATACAGTATTTTCCTTTTTTTAATTTTATTTTATATGCTTGAAGTTATCCAGGGACTTATGATTTTTGCTTTGTCGATTTTACTATTCAGTTTTATTTGTTTTGAACAGCTATTTACAATGGAAGTAAGAATATCGTGAAATTTATCGTGACAAATATTTACATCTTCTAACAAATATAGTTCATTCCAGTCTACTCTACTTAACTTTTCATTAATTAAATCAAAGTCTAAAAGATGTTTAGTATTTACGAGTACTAAGTTTGAATCATCCAGGTCATCAGAATGTGTGTTGTCCTCATTTTTCTTAACTAATCCTAGCATACAATGATCCGTTAGGTCTATATCAAATGTAGCGGCCTTGAACATGTTGACATTTCTACTTGGAATAAAAATATGATCTATACAAGATGTTACTCTTGTTGTGTACTTATAAAAGATATTAATCCCAAGTTATTTAATAAGTCATGATAGTTCCAAGCGTGAGAGGAATTTAAATCTAATAAAGTTATATTCACAAATTACATCTCCAATGAGGATTACATTATTTTTTGTTACAGATAACACGTTTTCTAATTCTTCAATAAATTGTTTTTCTGTGAAATTGTGTAATCTATACAAACACAAACAGTTAAAAAAATATTTTTTACATTTTATTTCCATTAATAGGGCATCAGCTGTAAGCATACTTACATTTGTCTCTCGAGAACTGAGACTATTGCTTACGTAACATGCTATTCCTCCTGCCCTATAATTGTCATTACACTTCGAAAACAAACTATATCCAGGTATTTTAAATAGATCATATAACTTCATCTGAACTCAGCCAAATTTCTGGCAGAATAATTAAATGAACGCTTTCTTTCACTTTTGAAAATTCAACAAGAAATCTATTAAAGTTTTTGCGCATACTTCTGATGTTTGCATAAAGTAAATTAAGAATATTTTCGCTAACATCAGATTGAAAAAAAACTACATTCTAAACTGTCAAATGTTGAATTTGTAAAATCGTCAAACTCAAACTCTTTATTGTCGATTAACAAACAAGCATGACAAAGTCAAATTTTACAAGTCATGGATTTACTTACTAATGTTACATCTAAAACTTACAACTAAAAAATTCCTCAAGAATATAAAATTCCTTTTCAATAAAAATCATTTTAAGATGCTTTTTAAAATTTAAAATATTTAATTCATTTTTCAAAGTCATTGGAAGGTTGTTGAACATTTTAATGGAGTTATACAGTGTCTGGTGCTGATAAAAAGTGGTTCTGTGTTGAGGTAGTGCCAAAACATTGAACGCCGAAGACTGTACTCTGAAGGAGAACAAGTTGGGAACAAATTAGAATTACTTTTTAGAAAATTCAAGCAACTAAAAATATAAAGACAGGGAAAAGTCAACATTTTGTTTTCACAGAATTTACCACGACAGGAAGAGGCTGTCCCAGGGCCAAAAACAGTTCTAACAGCTTTTTTTTGAGCTCTGAACACTGTCCTAACCCTTGAGCTATCGAATCCCCAAATGGAAACACCATAATTCAAAATAGGGAAAAAACATTTATAATATGCCAACAGAAGTAGTTTTTGATTGGAGAAAAAAAACAATCTTCTCAGAAGGAAGATAATGCGATTGAGCTTTTTAAGAACAGAGTCAATGTGCTCATGAAAATTGAGATTCGAGTCAATTATCACCCCTAAAAAGTTTGTACTTGAGGATGATGTAACTTCAAAGTCCCCTAGAAAGATCTGACTAATTTTCTTACTCTAACAATTTCTTAAAGTAAAATTTACTGCCCTAGTTTTTTCAAAATTAATACACAAACGATTCTCTGATAACCATTGCAGGATAGATTTTGCTTCTATAAAGACGTCTACCTCCAACTGTTCAAGGGACTTGTTAGCAAGACCCAGAGACGTATCATCCGCAAACAAAGATTGGATTTAGACACGCTTTTTGCGATATCATTAATAAAGAGGATAAACAAAACAGGGCCAAGGACAGATCCTTGTGGAACACCAGAGAGCACCGTTAACCTTTCGGACTCCTTGTATTTCAGATATCCTTGTTCATCAACATAAGACACTGATACTATTTGTGACCTATTAAGCAAATAAGAAGATATCCAATCGTATGCCTTGCCCCTGAAGCCTAAGTGTTCCAATTTCTCAAGAAGTAGTACATGATCAACAACGTCGAACGCCTTACTAAGAGACCTACTTGAAAGTCTACTTTGAAAGACCAGAGATAAGATGCTTTGATGCATTCATGACATTCAACAGAGTCCCGTTAGGTTTAACATCCCCCATAACATTCATTTTATTTGAACAACATTCCAACAAAAGTGAAGCAGTGCCCCGTCACTCATGTTTAGGATTGTATTTAACTAATTTCATTATTTACGATGGAAAAACTATAAATATACTTCTATCTATAATTGAGCAAAAACTAAAAATATTTCTCACACCCCAAAGCATAAGCAGAAGTCATATGTAGATGTTCTGTGTCCGTGCATTTCACTCACTTGAGCTGATCCAGTTCCCGCTGACTGCTGATCCGTCTGCACCGCTCGCCGCTGGACCTCCGCACGAAGAACTTGCCGTCACGGCACCACGCGAACTCGTGGCCAAGCTCCTTGCTCTTCATCTTCAGTTTCAGGTTTCAAGGAACACTTTGTTCTCTGGTGACAAATGTTCGTTGACAAACACTCTCTGCGTGGGAAAGGCCGAGTTGATGTCCTTGGCGGTAAGGGATCTTTTCTCTCTGTACTTGGCGATCCTGGCATCTCTTGTTGTCTTCTGCTGGAACTGGACGACTAGAGAGGGGACGCGGTCACGCTTGTAGGTAGGGGTCCTGTGTGCCGCGGCGACCTGACCAAATTGATTTGAGTGTTTAGCAAGTACTGTACAAATGGTTAACCCTCTCCTTGCCCTAAGCCTTGAGGCCTCCTTTGAGAAAACTTTGTGCGAGGTGACCTCCAAAGTTAAGGGAGTGTTCAAGAAATGTGATTTAGTTAAGAGGAAGTGTGTGAGTTCTCAGATTTTGAGGAACGTTTGACTGTTTGAGAATACCGTCACTAGTTTATCCGCAAAAGGGACACAATCGTAATCAAACATTTAGGGCCGGTTTCGCAGCGAGGAGCTAAAATGTCCAGGACTTCATTTGACCCGAGAGTTTAAGAGAGGAGCAAATCGGGTTTCGCAGTCAGGGACTTCCCGCGTAAACTCCAGAGTTTGGTAAGTCTAGGACTGAACTGAGCGCTGTTTAGACCCAGGAGTCTAGCGGGGAATTGTACGAGATTTTCGTGCCATCATGTTGGCTGTAGCCTCCTGACCTTGCTTAACAGCTGTCCGCTCTACCCCTCTCGCCTTCATCCCATTCCCCTCCCTTTCCTCCCCATCTTACTAGCTGCTCTGCTAATTTACAGTGTTTATATTATGTACATTTACATCATAAAAAAATAATATAGTTTGTATAGTCCAGGTGTTTCTTAAACATAACTTGGTTTGTTTTACGATATTCAAACCCTATTATTTTATGAGTATTAAAATAAATATGGAAATTCCTTTATGAAGTGGAATAAGCAATGACATGTTATTTCAATTGAAAATTATTGAAAGCTCAAATTTTGCACTCGCTCACATCCAAACGTCATTCAATTGTATTGGTAATATTTAGGTCTTACTTTAATTTTACTGGGTTCCCCAAAAACACCATAAGCTGGAATGTAATACTTTATATATTGTACAGGGGACACCATGCAATAGTAAAACATTATTACGAAGTTGTTAAAGTGGTATCATAACAAGACATTTGTAAATACGAACTAACTATTCAAGTTAATAATGGAAAAAATGTACCTATAGTACTTTATTAGTACTATGTAAAGATTGTGTAAAGATTTAACGAGCAATGCTATTGATTTAACTTTGTGCTTCATCATCAGCGAAAAAATTCTTGAGTTATATTTAATCCAGGCATAATATTTTGACCTTTTCACAGTTTTAGGAAGGGCCACAATTCCATCTTTTTAGGGAAATTATTGACAACTCCTGCCAACTGAGGTGCAGATTACCAGTTACTCATATTTACTACAAACAATATCACGTTTCGTTTACTCTGCCTAACAAGTTTAATTTTAACAAGTTTCAGTTTATTATTATTAGATTATTGTATATAGTGAATACAAACCCATATTATTTAGAGTTATTTTCCAATAGATGTGGGGATTTAGCCAATTCAGCCTATATACTATTTAAAATAGTGATATATATGACACTTTTTTCGTTTTTTTAATTAATAGTACTGATTAATACTAATACAGTATAATTACATTTTTAGAAAAGTTCATTATTTGTACAAAAAAGGTACGGATTTAACTTTTTGTTATCGAAATTACAATGGAAAAATATACTTATTTAGCTATGACTCGCCAATTTCTTTTTTATATATTAGGTAAATCATTATTAGGCTTATTAAAAAAAAGTAATGGCTATGGTTAAATTAAGTAATACAAAACTATTCGTAATTAGCAATTTGCAAAAATATTCTTATAATTACTGGAAGTTACCAACAAAATGAAAACAACGATACACTTAGGAAATGTACAGGAGAAGGTCTGCTAAACTCTGGAGTTTCCATTCTGACCCTGCCCCAAGCCAGGATTTAAAAACGACTGGTTTTGAGCTGAGTTTAGACTCTGGAGTTTATAGTTAAGTCCGAGACCTCGTAGATCCGTGGCTGCGAAACCCGATTTTGTCCTTCATAAACTCCAGGATCTTTCAGCCCCTCGCTCCGAAACCGAAATCGTAAACTCCAGAGTTTGGGCGAGGCCGTAAATCCCGGAGTCTAACGAAACTCTGGAGTCTAACAAACCCCTGGCTGCGAAACCCGATTTTCTAAGTCCTAGACTGAAACCTGTTTAAACTCCGGAGTTTACATAGATCCCTCGCTGCGAAACCGGCCCTTAGAAACCCCCATTTTCATGAAATACAGACAGGTTATAAAACTGACTAGATGGGACTGCCCGTAGAACACCTCAGCTTTAGCAGGCTCGCTGCAAGTTGCTTCCTTCCAGGGCCGCTACTTTCTCTGGGCCTCACAGCCGGCTACACTCACTCAGACTTTTCCCTGAGCCAAACCCCTGTCACGATCAGGTAGGAGCAAAGGCGTTTTATAGGATGCAAATTTTGCCAGGATTGGACGGATAAGATAGCATTTCCAAACTTTAAAAAGAATTCTTCTTACTATAGTAAATAAACTTGAGTCTAAGAGGAAGTGTTAAATCAAACAAATATTTTCACAATGAACTTAGCCTGATTTATTGGAAACACTTGCATACAATTGGTTTAGTATAGACAATAAACATTTAAATTTTAAAATGTTGCTTATTATCATGAGATTTAGCAAAATAAATGAATAAATTTGTCTTGAAATGTCAAATAAAAATACAACTTTATTGGCCTTCTTGTAATCTAAAAAATAATCTTGACCAACAATATTATATAAAATATATGTAGACATAAGAAAATACTTTAATATAAATAAAATAACTTAAAGCTAATATGGTTAAATACAAAATTAATTAACCTATAATCTAGTTCCTCTTTTTGTTTCGCCTGGTGTTGGTTGTCTGTTGTGAGGTAGAGGCCTCACTGTTGCTGGAAGTGGATGAAACTCTACTTTGTCTAGCTCTTGAACCAGATGAAGTCGAGGGGATGCCTTCTTCTGCAGATTCTAGGACGGTGTTGGAACTTGTAGAAGCCCTATTTTGCCTTGACCTCATGTTGGGAGCACCAGATGAAGTCGAGGGGATGCCTTCTTCTGCAGATTCTAGGACGGTGTTGGAACTTGTAGAAGCCCTATTTTGCCTTGACCTCATGTTGGGAGCACCAGATGAAGTCGAGGGGATGCCTTCTTCTGCAGATTCTAGGATGGTGTTGGAGCTTGTAGAAGCCCTATTTTGCCTTGACCTCATGTTGGGAGCAGGATCTTCTTCCATTGCTTCAGGAGTAGAACAACTTGATTTCGAGGACAAAGCCGGAGAGACTTGTTTTCCACTTGTTAAAGCTCTACTCTGCCTGGATCTAATTGTGGGCGTACCGTCTTCCTCCATTGCTTCAGAAGCCGAAGGAGAGGCTTGCTTCTCTATGACACAACCGTTGGAAGTAGTAGCCTGTGTGCTAGGCTTGGGAGATAGCCGGGTCGAACGTGTTCCAGAGGTACTTGCCGGAGATACCAAGGAACTTGTGGACTGTCTTGTAGATGTACTTTTCCTTGGTGATTTGGATAGCCTCATCACCTTTTTAAAAACTTCATTGACCGATTCATTTAAGGCTTCGCTGTTTCTTTCCTCCTCTTCTGTCTCCAAGGTTTTCATGTCATGAGTTATTTCAGCTAGAAGAACTTTATCCGCTGCCAAAAACGTACCAATCTGAAAACAAACGATTTCAATAATTTGCTTTAGAACACAATTAGTAAAACCTCTTTTGGCCAAAACTCTGTGGTCCTAAATAGCGCCTGACAAAAGACTAAAAGATAATCTACACTACAAAGTAAAATGTTCTGTTTTCCCCTTCCTAATAAGTTCCCTTTGACTGATCCCGTTACGATGTACTATATAGAGTAGAAAGCATGAAAGGTTAGTAAGGTGGATCCATCGTTATTATATGACCCTGGGTACGTATCACCCCTCTTTCTTACCTTCTATCATCACGGCAGTGCAACCGGCAAGGCCTGGAAACCCCTTAAGCAGAATTTAACCCAACACAATGTTTGTACTCTGTCTGATTAATTTTGTTCTGGAACCTATTTGGATTCAGCGTTTTTCCAATCAGCAAAACTCTACTATAGCTGCAAAATGGAGATTAAAGCTTGCAGAAAATAAGGAGCAAATTGTTTTCAAAAAGTAATGTATATTACTTTTAAGCCAAGATGGTTCGAATCGATGTTGCTTTGTATAAAATCGCAGATGCAAACTTAAAGTGGCTATGGTGTAACAATTACCTCTTGTTTGTATTCCTTCATAAGTTCTCTTAGACATGTCAACACATCCCGAACCATAGGAGATTTGATCTGTAGCAAAGTATTCTTCAACTTTATGAAGATAGGTACAATATTTTCAGCCAGGTTCTTCTTCATGATCTACAAAACAAACACCAGTGAATGTTTATTCACCTGTAGAAATTTATTTCTATAACAATCCAATATTCGAGCTTATGCCTCAAGTTTATTCATTTGGTTAGTTATACATAAAATAATAAAACAAAGAAGTTCATTTATCATAGTTGAGATAATAAAGAGTCAAGTAAAGATTACCTCGTCAATGAGCGTTTTGCGCAGACTTTTGATCTGATTCTGTGCTTCTTCCACAACAATGTCATTTTCATCATCGTCCTTGCCGCCACTCTTGAACTGAGAGAGTCTGATCTCGTTACAGGACAGCACGTACAAGGCGTCTTGCAACACCGTCGTGCCACTGGTCGATAACTTCATGTTACCTTCTGCGACTTCAGCTGCAACACACACAACATCCAGATGTTAAAACATTTTACATATTTTTTGAGTGAAGAACAAAAAGTACACGACGTCTTGGGATCTGGAATCTAACCCCATTTCAGGTAATAAGTAACCTAATTCATAACTTAAAACATTAGGAAAAGAGCTGGCCTAAAAATAATCAACGCAAGCTGACCAGTCACTCATCACCAATTAGTGTCTAACCTTAATTTTTTTGTTAAACTTGTTAATTTTATAACCTCTAGCCTAGAAAACAATACGTGTACAGAAACTTTACAAAATTAATAGACAAATCAAGCACGTCCACGGCTACTGACTAGTGCACACAGACTGCCTGGCCAGGCCGTGAATCAGATCGACCAACTTTAACAAAGAACACATTCTGTGAAACATTTGCCTTCCATTGGCTGTGCATAAATAGATATTCTTTATGTTATAGATATTTCTCTGTTACAGTTGGTCGGTCTGATTAAAGGCTGTGATTGGTTGTTCACTGCTCTGGGCCAGCCAATGGGGCTGTGTGGCAGTTAGTCAGTGTGCTGCGGTACGAGGTTTTACTCCTGCGATATGTTTCTAGCACTATTTTACCACATGCCATAAAAAGCCTTTTATTCCTGCAAATTGGACCGGCGGGTGTACAGTGACTCTTGTAAGGTACCTTTCCGACAGTTGGCTAAATTCACTTGCTTAGAACAGTTTTCACAGATGAGTGGACACACTGCCTCTTCATTTCATTCGGCATTTTCTCAAATCCCAATAACAGTTAAATCCCATCTTTGTGGAAATAAGCTTGACCACCACTCTCTTAAACCCTAGATATTATGTAATATATGTTTGTTTGGCAACACATTTTTTTCATTTTCATACAAATTTAACTATTTTGCTATGAAATTCTTAGATTTTCATCAAGGATCAATTCCACCCAAGACCCTAACATCTTGTAAGCTTGAATTGTAATTAATTCTATATGTCTATCGAACCTAAAGGAAGAATCGAAATACACTCCAAGTACAAGTCCCTAATCTGATCAACCCTCTGTAGTCTCGTGTTGTTTATGGAATATGGACAGATGTGTTGAATTCTCTTTTTAGTAGAGGAGACATTTGTCAGTGATCGTCAGTACAAATTAGATGTTTGAATGTATTAATGTATCCCTTACACAGCACATCCTTGCAGACTCGGTAGCTGACGCAGAACTTCTGATCATCCGTCATGTTCTCCAACATGAACCTGTAGATGGTCCTTCTCTTCTCCTGGTTCCCAGGTCCCTTGAGCGAGAACAGTTCCCTCGCCCTCTCCCAGTCCGACGTTGTCTCCACCCTTCCGTAAGTTGCATTTTCCTGCTATAAAACATGAATACGGTACGTTACTTGATCAGAATTGAAGTCAAGTTCATCATAATCCACCTGGAAAAATAGCTTGTTTATATTTTGTATATACTTTGTTGGCTATAAGCCTACAATATTATTAGGTACAGGCAGTTCAACAAACATTGTGTTGTCTACTTGGTGCAAATCTTTACCACGAATCTCTCTTCGCACTTTACATAATAATGTTGTAGTAGGCAGATAGTACATAGATGCCACATGGTTGAGGCAGCCTAATCACAGATGGTGCTGCCCTCTTTCTCCCCCTTGGCTCGACATGATCGAGCTTGTCCGATGTCAAGTGACCAAATCGTATGATTTTCAAGAGGGAACAAACTTGCGCTTGTGTCAGTGGCTCTACTTGAGACTCTGAAAAAATTCCCTCGCAGCGCTACTATTCTCTGGGCTGCCAAACTATGTTGATTTTCCTTCCTCAGCATCTATGGACAATCTTCCTTCCACATGCCTATTCTTTGATACCACATAATCTTTGATACTACTCACAATCACAATGCCCCCAATTAGACATTTCTAACAAACATGCTCATTTACTCGACGTACCAAGTGACCACTGTAGTGCAAGAGGGCTTCGATAAAGTGTTGGCCCAAGAGCTTATTCTTCTTCTTCAACAGCGAGTGGATGACAAATGAAGTTGTCAAGTCTCGAATGACGAGTTCCTCGTCCAGTAGCAGAGTAAGAATGTGGAAGAACATCGGACAGCGCATCTTCAGATAGTCCTTCTGAACCATCTGCATGATCAACCTGAGCGTGTTTTCCCGCACAGCCAGTCGCTTGTCCTTCAGACATATGCACATCTCCGGCAGATAGACCTCTATCATCGATGTGTACCTTAAGTGCAGAAAGCGGAAATTAGATTAGATTAATGTAGGGCTAAAGTTGTATGTCAACCAAAGGTTTATCGTACTATCCCAGTTATCTTAGCCTGGGACGATAAAGCCTCAAAATGACTCTCCAAGCTCAGACGAGTGAACTTCATCCCAAGTTGGCAGGGTGATAGGGGGTTCACAAGAGGCCAAAAGAGTCATAACTATTCCTGTCGGTACAGTGTTAAGCAAATGACAATAGACAAATATTTATTTTCACTTTACGTTTGTAACAACCAGGAATGCTGGTGAAATAGTTAATAGGCATATAATATACTCATATATTTTACAGGCTATACTTCAAATCATAACTACTACTAATCATATTTCTCGCTCAATCTGGAATGTTTAGTTTTTTCACTATTCTCGCTGTCGTCTTAACTTAATCCCCTTCAAAAACCAATGCCATGTTGAAGCCTCCGGTCAATCTTTTTAATCACAAATGGTTTACCGTAATTACATTGATTTCCGTTAGAAGTGACCTGTATTAGCTTTGTGCTACTTAAGTTTCGATCCTCTTGTGGCTCATTTTTAGGCACTATTTGACTATAGGCAACTATAGCAACTATAGGAAATAACGTAAGATTGTTCACACTTTAGTTACCAGTTGGTTTACCTTACTTAATTTTAACTTATCAACTCATTGAATATTATAAAAAAATAAAGGAATTAAAATTCACGGCACATTTAAGCTTGGATTTATCTGCCGTACCGGTATGTCATGTGTGTGTCTTTAATGTATGAATGTGTCGTGAAGTTAAATATCTGACTAACTCCAATGAGTCATAAGCTTCTACATTCTGTTGCCTGAAAATGAGCCACAAGAGACTAAAACTTAAGAACCACAAAACTACTATGACTCACTTCTGACGGAAATCAAGGTAATTAAACTGTTCGGGAAAAACCAATAACGTAAAAAGTGCAAAACTGGTGGTGAGTGGTTACTTGAAACACATGTCTGTGAGTGCAATCATCGAGTTGATCTTGATCTCGGCGTGAGGTGAGTATCTGAGCAGACTGCCGAGCAGTGGCACCAGGATCTGAGCAGTTCCGTCCGTCTGCATGCAGAGTTTACCCAAGGTGACAACGGCCAAACCTTGCACAGCCGCACTCACTTTCCCTCTCCAGAACTTGCCTGTAATCAACCATCCATTCCATCCATCCCCACAGTTGTCATATTCTTACAAAACCCTATTCAAATATATAATTAATTTAAAAACTTCGTATAGCCAATATTACTTTAATTTGGTCGACAAAATCTTTTGAAAACTAGGCTTTCTTCGTCAGGTCTGAAGAACAAAAGCCTAGCTTTCGTACATGAAGTTTTTAAATCTATTATATACATTTCAATATTAGAGCTCATAACTCTCTCCTATTGAAAAGTGATTGCCACATGATTATAACAGATAGGACTTTAATAGAAATATGTAAGATCGGTTATGAGAGCATCATGCTAAACAAAATTCAATCTAGGCCTACTTTTAAGTTAGGGTACTAAATTACACTTTATACCAGTCACCACTTTCAAGATCGGTTGTTAAACAATATGTCAGTATCGTCTTCATTTAAACAGACTACATGATTACATACCTTCGAATTCTGCATCATCATGTTCCGGGTAGTTTTCAGAGTTGGCCAGCAAATTTTCAACCAGATCTACAGTTGAGTCCTTCACAATTCCTGGGCAGATTTGACAGGCTTCCCCTAAAGTGAAAATGTACTGACACAATCGGTTGTCATCTTCGAGTACCAACGGACTGTTTGGACCGATCACTTTCTCCAATCGATTCTCACACGCCTGAAACATTACAGTTCGTTAAACTATTTTATTACTAAAGAAATATGAAGCTAAATTGTGTGGACTAAACCAGGACTTGAACCCGGGTCTCTCACTTGCTAGGTGATTATGCTGACCATTGCACGATCCAACCCACCAATTTACAACTTCATATTTTGAAGTAAGTTACTTAAATCTGAATATTTATGCACATCATGTGATTGTCTATTACGATTTTAAATCAACAAGCTGGAAAAATTACAAATAGAATTTAAATACTAGGTCAAATGAGTTGTTGTAGATGATATCAAGAAAATCACAAACTCACATGGATTAAGACCGTAGCCCACACTTTAGTGTCTTCTCTGCCTTTCTCTGGCGGGTCTGCGTGAGTCATAGTGACTAAATTGCAGACATCCACGCACCGGGCAATCATCGGCAGAGGCACCGTGAACTGGGAGAGGTGTTTCAACACAGACTCACATAGGTGCACTTGGCTGATCTTAGGCAGTTGTCCGTAACTCGTGTAAATCACTTCCGTCACCAGCTGGCAGCAGTACTCATCCACCTGTCACACAGTATCTTCAGTTAATCTTCTATCCTCACTCCTCCTGACAAGGACTATGATAATCTCATAACGCTTTTGGAGAAATAGTTGTGTCCTAGATTAAATGTTCTGCAAGACACACATTTGTATCAATAATTTCTTTTTGGAGAAAACGTTTCACAATACATTGTGGATCTAAAAAGGTCACCTGGCTCAAAATGGAATTGTGAAAATCAGGAATGTAAAAAAACCTTTACGTAACATCATTCAAGCTTAGTTTATTCAAGGAATAAGAAACACGGACAACAGAGAACAAATACTTCAACAAGGAGATGTCATTACTTTGAAAAACGGTTGAAGAAACTGCATTGGCAATTGGAGCAGCCATAAAGCAAATATAAATCTGTCCTAACGATGATAAACACAGATAAACACTTTACAACATTTCTAAACAAAGAAACCCAGAAAATTTTAAAAAAGAAACACAACTGAATTGAAGAGTTGTAAAAGGATGGAGAATAGAGAATTTATGCCTCTGACCAGGAGAATGTACAAGAGAATTGCCTGTGTCCATGGCTCAGAGGGGAGAGTCAAGGCTTGCAAAGCATGAGGTCACAGGTTCAATTCCCGACACTGGCAAACAGGCTTGGACTGCTTTCCCAAAATGCTTTTTGTGATGCCCACAAATTCAAGGTTAAGTCAATACAGTAGAGTCCGGGTCATCCGCCGTTCCGTTTTATCCGCCGTTCCGTTTTATCCGCCAATCAGAATTTTAAAAATTAATAATATGTAACGCAATAAATTTACATGTCTGCAGAATTTGCGCGCCGTAAGTGCTCTATTGCCGATGCGTCATTGACTGTGCTTGCTCTATTGCCGACCCATCACTGACTGTACTGCAGGAATTTGACCTTGACGTTTCCCCCGCTACTGTCTTTCTTGCCAGCCTACCGCGTTTGTTATTCAGTTCAGTTGCTTGTTCGCTCACGCGCTATACCTACGTGTGTGTTCAGTGTAAAGTAAAGCTATTCGTTTGTTAACTGTTTTTAATCAGATTTAGTGAATGTATTGAGTGTTTGTTTTCAATCTTAGCTATGGAAAAACAAAAAAGGAAAAAGATTGTTTTATCAATGCAAGAGAAACTTAACGCATTGAGGAGACTGGATAAAGGGGAAACACTGCAAAAGGTAGCTGACGACTTTGGGGTTGGTCGTCGTACGGTTGGAGATTGGAGGAAAACCGATCAGAAATAGAAAAATGGTGTTCCTCGCGAGTTACTGAAATCGACTTGAAAGACAGAAAAACAATGAAGAAAAGTGACTTTGAACAAACTAGTGAGGCCTTGTACATTTGGTTTGTCTAGTTTAGGGATAAAGGAGTGCCTATATCTGGGCCTATCCTAAAAGAGAAGGCGTTGCACTTTCAAAAGAAATTTCAAGAAGGTGATGAAGAGTTTACACCAAGTATCGGCTGGCTAGACAGATGGAAGAAACGCTACGGAATTCGCCAGCAGTCTATTTGTGGTGAGAAATTATCATCTAACTTTGAAGGAATGGCGGCATTCAAGAAAAAGTTTCACACATTGATTGAACTTGAAAGTTTAACAGGTGATCAAATATTTAACTGTGACAAAACAGGCCTTAATTATAAATTGTTACCAAGTAAGAGTCTTGCAGCTAAAAGTGAATCAGCAGCTCCAGGTTATAAACGGAGCAAAGAGCGAGTGACCATTTTGGCCTTTAGCAATGCTACATCAAACCATAAAATGGAAATCTTAATGATTGGAAAATCTAAGAATCCCAGAGCTTTTAAGGGGATCTCAAAACATGCTCTGCCGGTCAAATATTTCAATCAAAAAAGTGCTTGGATGAGCAATGAGATTTTTAAAGACTGGTTCTTTCAAGAATTTGTACCGTCTACAGAGAAATTTTTAAGAGACAACAAATTACCCAGAAAAGCACTTTTACTGCTGGATAATGCACCGAGTCATCCTGATGACAGTGAGCTTAAGGATGGAGATATAAGGGCCATGTTTCTTCCCCCAAACGTAACTGCATTATGCCAACCTATGGACCAAGGAGTTTTGGAGACACTAAAAAGAAATTATAGAAGAAATCTCCTATCAACCATGATACAAGAAACTGAAGATGACCGAGATTTTATCAGTAAGCTAAAAGCTTACTTGAAAGATGTATCCTATTGGATCGCGAGTGCCTGGGACAAAGTCGGGGGACAAACAATAGCAAGGTCATGGGACAAGCTGTTGGGAGGATGAAGAAACCACTGAAAACGACCCAGATGAAGTTCAGGGAACCATTTTGCCCTTAGTGCAACGTATCCCTGGATGTGAGGATTCGTCTTTGGTTGAAGTTGGAGAGTGGCTCTCTGGAGATGACCAGCATGAAATAACGGACGAAGAAATTGTCAATCTTGTTAACAGTAATGGTGCTGAAGACGTTGAAGAACCAGAGACTGTTGAGCCTCAAAAAGTTCCCCACAAAGAAGGAGTTAAAATTTTCGAAGCTGCGATTAGATACGCCGAACAGCAAGAAAAAGCCCATGCTGTAGACATTATGATGCTCCTGAGATGGTGAGACTTGGCAGCAAAGAAAAGAGATTCATCAGAAAGACAGACCAAGATTACTAGTTTTTTACGATCCTAAGCCACAATGGGTAGGTAGTAAGTCATTGTTAAACTATTGTTTGAATTTATTTTATTTCAATACTGTATTTTTATTTTACTTTAGGCTTACGTTTTATATTGTTCATTACCTGTATAGTACTTTCTTTGTTCAACATGTTTCTTAAATTACTCTTTCGTAATTTTACTGTTTAAAACTTAGCGTTTGAATGTTCTATTGTATTACTATATACATCTAAAAATGATTTCTGTTCAATAAACACTGTTTACTGTGTAATGTATGCGTTTTTTACTTTACCCTCCCTATTATCCGCCTTTTAGCTTATCCACCCTTCCGCTGGCCTGTTTATCGCGGATAACCGAGACTCTACTGTAATTAAAAATGCGGTTGGCTAAGCAAAACAAAAGTTTAGATACAAACCCATTGATTAAAATTTGGCATTTGTTTCCTCTCTTGCCTCATCTAAAATTCACTAAAGCTATGGTTTTCTAGGAAAGCGTTGACTGCTAGATTACGGCTGTAATGTAGTAATGAACGTAACAGTGACGGTGGACGTAACACAATATTTAAACAGATGTAGACAAAAACCACTTTTGACATATTGATTATTTTGGTTGTCAAAGTTTACTTATGTAAGTAGTAATGGACAAGCTCGACTTTTGTTTACAAAACAAAATGTGTCACCTGGCGAGAAAAACCGTTCTCTAGGAAAACACTCTCATATGACTGCATTGAAAACAAAACTCGCTGTCATATTCCGGCCGTACGTAATGGAGCATTCCCCACTTCCTATGAAACCATAGCTTAATATACTCTTGACATTATAAACCAATCGCGTGTAAGTTTACAAAATGTACGAGGGCCATCCAGAAAGTAAAGAACGTTTTGGCATGGTCAAATGAAAAATAAAGATATGTACACAAAACTTTATTTACAAATGCTTAGAACCTTCCTCTACCTTTCTACGCAGTCGCCATGGATTTCAAGACTCTGGTTTTAACGTGGGACTAGTTTTTTCATACCCATGTTTTACTCATTTGCCGCCAAAAACATAAGCCAGGATTTCTTAGCTTCTTTGAGTTCCTTATCATTAGAGCTGTGCGGGAGCAGAATTTTGGGTCCGGGACGGGAACGGGAGGGATTTTGTAAAAATCCGGGATTCGGGAACGGGAAAAGTTGGCAAATAGACATATTAATGAAATATTAAATAAAATTGAGTTTTTCAATCAAATTATTTTGTTTATGATACATGGCTTCATACAACAACATGCAGTTTTAAAATCAAAAATCCAAAGTACATCATAACTATCACAGAACCCACTCATCCTCACCCATTTACAATGAATAACACTGACTCACAGCCCAAACATTGCAAAAACAGTTGGAGAGAGTTGCTAAGGAGTGAGAGAGAAGGAATCAGACTGTGCAGCTACCAGTGCACAGAGATGAGGGGTGAAGGCAAAGAAAGAGATCCGTTTTTTGTGCCAGACAGCTGTGAAGGCCTGTTGTGCCCTTATCAGTTGTCACTTGTCTACTATGTCATTAGCTGTTGCTAGGCAACCACATAGGGGCGGGGTTACATAGCCAATCAGAGCATTTTCTCTGTATGCTTGTGATATAGTGAGAACGACCTGTGAGGAGAGGGTAGTGTGTGTTTGTTATTTCCTTTTCTCATCTCCATTTACTCAATGATTAATTTTTATTTCCCAAATAATGTTTTATACTAGGTTTGAATTACAGTCAAATGCAAAGGTTTTAGTACAGTAAAAATAGATATTGCAAGCTAGAATTGGATTTAGTACAAGTACAAAATGGATGTTTGGTTCTGTCTGAGATCGTTATCAGCCATCCTGACAATGGCTGCCGGCCTCCATTGAAAATGCACTGGGGGAGAGGGGTTGTTTACAGGTTGTTTACTTAGAACTGCTCGGCTCTAGTTCCTTATCTTATCTTCACCAGAAGTACACACAACAAAAAACACCAGTAGTTTTTACTAGAGGTCGGTTCCAAAATTTTACCGGTTCTCGGTTCTGGGGAAAAAATCGGTTCCCGGTTCTCGGTTCTGTCGGTTCCGTTCGCGGCGATCTCTTGACTCCGCTACGCCAGCGGTGAAATAACGACCGATTCCATTCGGCGATCTCTTGACTCCTAACGCCTGCGGTGAAATCACGACCGATACCGTTCACGGCTATCTCTTTACTCCGCTAACGCCCGTGGTGAAATCACGACCGATACCGTTCACGGCAAATTACTCGACCAAATTTCGAGCTTTACCGATCAGGTCGAACCGAAGTTCGAGTAGCGGTAAATACTCAAACTCGGACTCAATACATCGAGTACTCGCACACCCTAACCCCAATGTGTTATTTCGCTGGGGCGGTTCGAACCGACTTTGTCAATTTTCGGTTCTCGGTTCGGTTCTGTCCGAAACCGGTGGAACCGAACCGACTCATCCCTAGTTTTACTTCCGTCCCGAAATTCGGTTCTAGGGCGAGGCGGAAATGACCTCAATCCGTCCGGTACCGAAAATCCGGGATCCCGCACAGCTCTACTTATCATTAGCAAACTGTTTTTACCCAAAAAATCCTTAAGCTTCGGGAATAAGTGATAATCACTCGGCATCAAGACAGGGCTGAAGTAGTTTTTTTTCTTGGCGTAAATTCGACATGGATTAAGCCCTTCCGATCCCAAAAAACAGTTTCCATGACTTTTCGAGTGTTTAAATTTCACACTTTACATTTAGCGGGGTTTTCAATTGTCGATGCCATTATTAATCACTGTGGACACGAGACGCATAATCACACAGCAACGACCCTACACTTAAACTGAAGAGGAAGAATGTAGCTAGCAGCTGCACGCGCGCTCGTAGTGGTGAGGGGTGTGCGCGGTGCGTGATGCGCAGTCGTTCTTTACTTTCTGGATGACCCTCATATATTTATTATCAGTTGTATGAGTATTACCTGCTGATTGTTCAACACGTTTTCGTAAAAATAGTCTAACACAAACTGCGGATCCTTGATCTTGATAAACTCGGACAGTGAAGCGAGGAGATACCAGGCAGCTGAGTTGTTTTCTGTTCCGATGTGAGTCTTGATAGTTGTTATCACGTTTTGCCTACAAACAAAGTTCATTATGCAGAAGCAGAAATGAAACGTCATTTATTCTAATGGAAGTCGGAAAAAAGGGTTTTCAACAATGAACAGAGTATTAAATTTGGAAACCGTGCACATTTTATTGTCTTTTTCTTAAAGAATACTAGGATACTATAAACACCAGTCATGATACCCTAACATATTTTATCCGAAGTCAAGCACAGGTAGCTAGTTAAAACCTCTATAATACTGTACTTACTTTATTGTCTCGTTTTTGGCCCAATGTTCACACGCTTTTGAAAACAATTGTTGCGAGTTCAATACAATCAAATCCAGTACAATCCAAGGCAGAGCGTGAAGATCTGACTTCATCAGTCTGTGCGGGACCAGATTGTCAAAAACCACTTTGTGCACCACCTGTGTCAACCAGTTGTTTTGTTAGTTTCTGTGCATATTATTCATATAAATTAAACACAGTAAATGTAAACAAACTTAGGTGTATACTGATAAAACATAGGTCGAACTTGGACCCGTTAAACAAAACAAACATTACCTTTTTTATAATAATTTCATGTACAGCACTGGGTTGATGAGCTCAGCCCCGAAACCGGCCATGCAGTTAATTAAATAACGAAAAGAGGGTAGTACTATTCTGTTTTTGCTAATATTTATATACACTTGAGACCTGCTAATCTGAACTAATTGGGACTGGACCCTGTTTGGATTAGAACAAATTTGGATTGAGCAGACTTTTGGCATATATACATTGATGCATGTATTTTATATTGATGCATGTATTATACAGGGTGTATAAAAAAATCATAACTAATCTGTTATTGAAGGTACGAGCATGAAAATTGTACTGTGTGAAAGAAAAAACTGTTGAGTTTTACATAGTTGCCGCTAGGTAGTAGCAGTGTGCTTGAGCGAGCGGCCATTTCAGTTCTTGTTAAGATGGCGTCCAAACAACAGAAAGCATTTGGTGTTCTCCATATCGCGCAGTGCGAGTCTGTAATAACTGTTCAGCGAGACTTTCGTATTAAGTATGGTTGAGATCCTCCTACAGCACAAAGAATTAGGCAATGGCATGAACAATTTCAAGAAACAGGTTGTCTGTGTAAAGGCAAATCGCCGGGCCGCCTCCGAGTGGCTGATGTTGACATTGAGCGAGTCCGCCATTGTTTCATTCGCTGCCCGAATTCGATTACCGCATTGACATATACCGTGCATCTAAGGGAGGGCATATTGAACATCTATAACATGGTTAAAAAAAATTGTTGAGTTCTCCTCTCAGCACAAACTAACAAGGTTTTTATATATTCATTAGTTTATTAAATATAGACATAACAAATCGGATGATTCTTTTTGATACACCCTGTACATTGATCCATGTATTATACATTGATGCATGTATTATACATTGATGCATATATTATACATTGATGCATGTATTATACATTGACTTTGATCTACCAATATTTTATATTCAAATGTAAGAAATTATGTATTTTAATCCTGTAGTACTCTGTGGTAATAAACATGGAAGTACTCTGTAGTAATAAACATGGAAGTAACGTACACAGATATGACAGGCAGTACACAGATGGCTGTGGCAGTCATGATACTAGTGTATGAATAGTTTTGAAAATAGTTTAAGCTTTTATGTTGGCCAAACAGGCAGAAGTTTTAAATCAAGATTTCGTGAGCACATACAAGCTATCAAATCAAACAATCTCACCACAATGAAATCTAACTTTGCTGAGCATATACTAAATGAAAATCACACTTACAAAGGTATTGAAGATAATTTAGAAATTTTAGAATATGAAAGAAAAGGAAAACTGATGAATTGTAAAGAAGACTTGCATATTTACCTAAGCAATTTTAAAGATCCGGGAAACATACTTAACTCTACCCACGTCAATACCAGGAACCCTATTTTTGACGAAATATATAAAATAAAAAATAAGAAGATTTCATCATGAAGCACGTTTTTATATATAAAGGAAAATATTTTTAGCTGTTTATTCTATTTTACAATTTTAATTAACTTGAACATATGGATTAGATTTACTTTATGTTTATATCAAGGAATAATATTTAGTTTTGATGTACTCGCCGAGATGATGGTTTTATAACCGAAACCGGTCGCGAGAAAAATACATTTTTTAAACTGGGTACTTTATTCAGTTTCTTTAAAACTTTGTAAAATAGTGTATGAATGTATAATCTTTGCACAAAATAATGCTTTTTACAAATCAAATTGTTATTTGATAAACAATGATTCAAGAGAAAAACGGTACCTCCAGGACCCTCTGCTGAGCAATGACTTCGTCCTCCATGATGAGCGGCATGACACTCTTGACCCAGAACTTGGGGAGTTCCGGGTGGGATGGGAAGTGCAGCAACAGTTCAGTCAGGCACTGCATCAACAACTTCCTCACCATCACAGACACGTCCCGCATGTTGTCCACCATAGTCTGATTCAGAAAAATGTTACACTGTTAAGAGACGTTTGCCATGACTTTACTGCTTTGAAATAGCTACTTTCAAGACAAATTTCCAATTTACCTTAGTCACTGCATAAACGTAAACAGACTAGTTAAGAACCTAACCTAACTGCAGCAGAGCACTCTCTGTGTAAAGTTTACCCTATTATGGGAAATTTCCTAGGATTCTCAATAGGGTTGTGGCTACGTATCGGCTTACTTGTTTATTTGTACAACACCAATTTTACGAGCAGGCAAAGTAAATACAATAATATTATAGACATATTATGTCTAAACTCTACAGTATAGTCATGTTGACATTTTCTGGTAGAGGTTTTCTGTCCGTGGAGTGAGCTCTGAAACCAGTCTGATTTTTGAATAAAATGTTTAAAGGGTATTTGTTCTTTAATAGTCATAGGAATAAACATCTACTAAAAACCATAAGCAAATTCAAGAGCTCAATACAACAACACAATATATATGAAAAGTATATCCTACACATGTGACAAAGATTTTCATAGAATTGGGTGATTTAATTTGAGTGAACAACTTATAGGAATTTATATAAACTTAAAACACTTACCTGTAGAAGTTTATTGGTCATCCATCTTTCATTTAGCATGAATATGTTCGATAGCACTTGGAAAGCAGCTTTCCTGACAAACACTTTTTCATCTAAAATGTAAATTTCAAGCATTTTTATCACAATTCTAGCATCTGGCAAAGGATTTGGTGGTGGATTTTTTGCTGTTTTGCGATTCTTCAGTAATTGCAGAAAGTTACAGAAACCTCTTTCGTTCGGTTCTCCATTGGCTTCAATCAAGTAGGGGTGGTAAAAATTGACTCTAATTCCTCTTTGATACTTTTATTGTTTGATGAAAACAAGGAGGCTAAAATTGCCAATGCTTTTGACCTGACGCTCGATGCAATGTCCAGACATCTCGCGAATATTGCTGCGAGTAGAAACTTGTGAGTAGAGTAATAAGCTTCTGACAACGAAGGTCTTTCATCCGCATCAACAAGTTCTTCTTCACTTTCACGTCTGTTTGATGTAGATTTTCTCGATTCGTTATTGGGATCAGAAAATCTTATCGGGGAAGGTGGAGGTTTTTCATTTGCATAGAGAAGCTTTGCTATGATTTCTAGAGCTGTTACCCTGAATTTTACCTGCTCATTAAGAGAGAAAGTCAGTGTCAAAACAACAGCCCGAGGGTACAAAGAATCTGGTAGAACTCCCATCAATTCGAGAACTATTTGAGCTCCTTTTGCTCTTAAATCGGCTTTGTCAGGAATTTTTGCCATGACAAATTGAATCAATGTCAGTACACTGTTAAACGCCGGATCCTTAATATTCAACAACAAGTTCCTCACAAACTGCAAACTCAAATCCTTGATCACAAGTGCTTCCTTTGCAGGCATTTGCAACCCATCAGAGCAAAATACAAGAAATGCAGGCATCATTTCTTTCAAAATGAGTCTACAGATTTCAGAGACGTCCCCATGATTTGGACTGCAAAGTTTGAAAAGAGTTTGGTAAGCTTTGTAAGCAAGATGGGACAGATTTTTACTAGAAGGAGTACAAGTTAAAATCGAAGATGAGGTCTTCTCAACTCTTGACAATAGGATAAGTATCTGAATTGTGATGACAAGTGAGTCATCCTGTCCTTTCAGCGGAAACCTCTGGAATAAGAATATCAAATCGTTTAGAATATCGATCAGCAGTTTCAACACAATTGATTTTTCACTGTTCGAGAAAGCTTCATTGTTAGCCATTTCTTCTTCTGCTTCCTCTTCTTCTTCAGAACTACCATCATCTGATCTTCCTCTTCGTTTCTTAGAAGCAGGTTTGGATTTGGCCTTAGCCAAAGTGTTTGGATGTTTTAAGATGCTACATATTTTCAAATTTTCCATTGCATAAGAATAAAGGATCGGATTGAAAATTTGGAACGCTTCACATCCTGGAATAGCTATCAGCATGAAATACAAGTCAGTAGCAATCAAACCCAATCTTTTGTGTTTCAATTGTCGTTTAGTTTTTCCTCTTAACATCAATATGCTCAACATTGATATAAGTGCTTTGTCGTGAACATTGTGTGATTTCAAATCTTGCCAGGATTGACAACTAACCTGACTAGTGTTCAGGCTGGAGGTGGATGTAGATGCGATTGATATGTCTATTGTTTCACTCTCTAACCACTCTTTGATGTATTTACATATATCCAACATCAACTGACCTATTTCAGACTCTTGTAAAAACACATCATAGTCGTAAGGAAAATCAATCTCTGTTGAAAAATCGTCTTTCAAAAGGCTATCTACCCATTCTTCAGGTAATAGTTCTAACTGTAACTGTCCAAACAACTCAACAATTCTGTCCATTGTTGTTATATGAGTTAATTAAGAATCCAAATTTAATCAAATGAAAATATTTAATTACAGCATCAATTTGGAACAACTTTGCTGACACTGCATCCCAGAAAACCTAGAAAAAAAACCAGATACAATACAATAACATCTTTATCTACAGATTTGTAGGAGAATTGTAATGGTGTCAAAGAATTTTTCCATAGATGCATCATTGGCTTCGTAGGTAATTTAGGATATGATGCAAACTGTTCACTTGTCTCAAAGCAGGTTTTTCATCACACTGCATTGGAAAATGACTTCCTCAAAAGCTAAAAGCAACAAAACCTAAAAGCAATTAATTTAGTTGATAGCCTAGTCAGTTAATATCAATAAACCTTATCATTAGATATCAAAATATTGATTTTTACTGCTAATAAGACTGTGCTAAACGCTGAAAGAGATAGACCTTATTAAAACCCTGGTCCATGGCTCAGTGGGTAGTAACGGTAAAATTCAAATATAGTGACTTAATTACCTCCAAATATAGACTCCAATATAGTAAACTGATTTAGCACAATGAGGAGATGAACCCTATGCAAACCAAAAGTTTGTTCAAGGTGCGGAACATATTTAAAAGTCGTTTTAAATTTGGGACTATTTTACAAAAATAAACTAACTTAACGATAATACCTTATTCAGCCTTAAGGTTAATTTGAAGTGGGTGACAGAGACTGTCGTCTGCCACAGAATGCCGCACGCACCGCGGCCGCTTGTAAAATAGTCCCAACTTTAAAGCCACTTTTAAATATGTTCAACATAAAAAGTAAACTAACCTAACTTTACGATAATAACTTGTTCACCTTTAAGTTAATTTAAAGTGGGTGACAGAGACTATCATCTGCCACAGAGTGCTTGTGCACCGCGGTCTCCCGATCGTAAAATAGTCCCAACTTTAAAGCCACTTTTAAATAAGTTCCGGGCCTCAAAACAATTTTTTATATGTACAGGGGTCTTCTCCACATCGTGCTTTATCAGTTTTAGCTCATGAGAAGACAAGTCACTATACACGAATAATACCAGAGTCACAACTTGCAAAGAGCAAGGTAGCAGGTTCGAGTCCTGGCGCAGGCACAAGGGTTTAGACTGGTTTCCCTGGAAAAGCGTTTTGTGATACCCACAAACCCTAATTTGTCACTCGTTAAAAAATGACATTGGCGTAGATAGTACAAAAAAAAATAATTCCGAGCCATCTTTCCTTTTAGTATGCCACATCTATAAGTAGTAGGAAAAGTCAATGTTTTAGGTTAACACCACTATAGGCCTGACCAAACAAGTCATGAACCTCCATCAATCCCAAACAAGCTCGTCAATAGCCCATTGTGTTCTTGAAGTTAAAATTTGTTAGCATTGAGCTACATTTGATTACATACAGCAAACATGAATTGTAGATAATCCTTTTGTTAAAATTATAATTGATAAAGATAATATTTAATATTGTACGTCCACTACTTACGACTTTTTGGCGGTAAGTTTAACGATAATATTGTTATAAACACTTTGGAAACCCTTTGGTAAAAATTGACCAAACCAGAAGAAAAAATTAATCATGGCTTAGCAACCCACAGATTGTTGAGCGAAAATTGGATGCTGATAAGTAACGTCATTGATTTTAAATATACTAAAAGAAATATACCTTAAATATACCTAAAGATTTAAAATAAATGGTCCAACTTTAATCAATCGCTCACAGAGTCACAAATAGTCACTTAATTCAACAATAATCAAAACGGTCTAGCGGATCCGTGGTGGGTTGGTATGGTATCTTGTGCGAATTTGGAGCTCATAACTGTAATTTATTTATTTATTTTTATTTATGGTGCGTATTTATTTATGGTATTTATTTTTATTTTTACTCCGATGGTGCGGGTCTGATCCCCATTATCACTTACAGTTTATAAAGTAATAGTATACTATGACGCTAGGTAAAGGTCGAGCTGGAGAGGACATCGTAGTCCTAGCTTTGCCTCGTTGAATAAGACCGTTTACCTCTTTTTTCTCCCGCAAACCATTTTGAGATTCTGCATTTTTTGACTTATGTTATGCAAGCAAACTTGTCAAAGTGTTTCATCAAATTAATAATGTGTTGATTTTTGAGAAATCGAGTTCCGCCCCATTTAATATCCTGGTCAATGTCGAAGAGGAATGTTAGAATTAATATTTGGAAGTTTAAATTATACACTATTACCTATACGAGCAATACAAATCCATATAGTTAATGTTTGGTTTGTTGGCGAAACTTCAATCAGACTTCTTGTTTTAGACTTTTACGTCATCTGTCAAATGATTATGTTTGGAAAACTTTTCTTTCTGCAATAATGGATATAAAATAAATGTGTCTTTTTTAATTTGCTTCAGTTTTCTTAACTTGCGATATGTTACTTCAAGTTTATTGATGTAGGCAAGTAGTGCCATTTTTGAACTTGAAGGATTTCCTTGTTCGATTTTTAAACACTAGTAATTTCTACCTACTGAAGGTAAGTTGGGCTAACTTGCTAAGTTAGCCTATTTTTTTTTAAAGTTTTTGGGTCATTATTTGTAATCTAACTCTGGTACAGTTCAAGATTTCACATTTGAAGGCCACTCTGGGTTGTTATTTCAGTGAGAGTTCTTTCATATTGCATATTGAAGCTTTTGTAAAGTTTCATTGAAAACATGTAGGTTGCCTACTCTTAAGTGCGCCTTTCCTCAATTTGCCCCTCGGATGTACAACACTTTGCCACAGGATTTAAAGAACTTAGCCCACTCAGACTCAGAACTCAGAAGTTCAGAGACAGACTCAAGAGTTGGTTACTCACGAGACCTTTCTACTGACTGAGCAAATTATTTGACACGCAAACATAGGCATGTCGCCAGATGTTTGTATAATAGTGCATAGTAGTAGTTAATCACCATCTATCCAACTGAGCTCGTCAAGGATTCAGTGGGAGGTAATCAAGTCTCTTTTTTTGTTATCCGAACACGTTGGGTATCTGAAGACTCTAGAAAGAAATACTGAATGCTATCCGACTACTATAATATAGTTTTATTGTTAGTTGTACTGCGATGATACATAGAAAAGATTTACAATTAAAAAAAAAAAACAAATTCTAGGTGTCATACTATTTTTAGGCTTAACCCTCCATTACCATCATGGTATAAACTTACACCGGTAAAAATCTAGAAGAGTGACTTATGGATTTTTAGCACTTTTCTAAGTTCAAACCTTCCAAAAAGGCCAAATAACGATGTTTTAACTTCGGGATGAAACTTAACTTTTGCTAACCTAACTTCACGATAACACCTTATTCAGCTCTAGGTTAATTTGAAGTGGGCGACAGATACTGTCGTCTGCTATAGAGTGCCGCGCCCAGCGCGTCCGCACGTTTTCCGCTTGTATAATAGTCCCAACTTTTAAGCCACTTTTAAATATGTCGCAACATAAAAAATAAACTAACCTAACTTAACTTAACCTAACTTCACGATAATAACTTATTCACCTTTAAGTTAAATTTGAAGTGGGTGAAAAGTCACTGACAGATGAGTGACAGTTGCCTCCCAGTGCTCCCTGCCCGTAAAATAGTCCCAACTTTAAACCACTTATAAATAAGTTCCGCACCCCAAAACCAATTTTTATATATAAAGGAGCCTCCTCCACATCGTGTTAAATCATTTTCAGCTCATAATATCATAAGTCACTCTTCTAGACTAATACCCTTACACCAATACTATCCACCGTCTCTCTGACTCTAGCTTATAAATTTTTTACTTTTAGGGCCGGTTTCCCCAACGCCAGTTAACAGAGATCGGCAGTTTTAAGCCGCAGTTTATCTCAAAAAGATGTTTCCCTAAAGTTTGTACTGTCAATTTGGCCGGGACAAACTAACTGGCCCCTGGACGTGGTTTAAGCCGCTTGTACAAATTTATACCAGTCGAAATCAACAAAAACCTAACCTCAAATTTGAAAATCAAAGCCACCATAATACTCACCATAATATTAAGTTTACAAATATTTAGCCTATTAGCCTACCTTTTTAAATCGTTGTACCTATTTATTTTTTTGTATGCACAATCAGTTAAATGGATAATTCATTGAACTGTTAGAAATTTTATGGAAATAAATAATATTGAAATGAACAACTTCTCAAATTTGGAAATCAAAGCCTAGCCTACTCTTACTTACTTACTTGTTATACTTACTTGTTATACTTGTAGTTAGCCCGCTAGTAGTGTGTTACACCACGGTTCTCAATTATGTATGCATTGGTCACTCATTCTCCAAAATATTCCACCAACGAGTAGTACTGCTTGGTTTGGAGGTATTCTTTAAGTACTTTTTTAAATTTTTTTAAGTCATCAATGTTTTTTATATCGGTTGGTAACTTATTGTAGATTTGGATGCAGTTGTAATAAGGACTTTTTTGGAGCAGAGTTGTATTTACTTGAGTAATGTGGATGTTATTGGTTTGCCTGGTATTGTAACCAAATACTCACCAAAATATTAAGTTTACAAATACTGAGCCAGTAGCCTATTACCTTTTTACAGTAGTATTTTTTTGTTTAAGAACATAATTAGTCAAATATTAGAAAAAGTTGAGGAAGAGGATTACGAGAATAAGGGAAAGAGTTGATCATTTCGTAATCAACTCAAGATTACGAAGAAGCAATAGTTTTTTGAAAGATTTCAAATGAGGAAGGATTACTGCAAGTTTATTGCTTAATTTGATTAGTGATTCTATGAGATACATTTTAGTGCACATTTAGGTTTTAAGTATCCAGTCCTTTTTTATCAGCGTAAGGGAGTTAAGCAGAATCCACAAGTCCTCCGTTTACAAATTCGTTAAGCAAGTGTCTGATGCCCTAGCCCGATTGTGTCCGCGTTTCATACCAATGGAGAAAAGTAAATGGGAATGAGATAGAAATTGCAATCAAACAAAATAAGCCTATCTTTTTCACATTGGCAGTCAGTAAACATAACCTCAACTCTGATCAAACACGTTTTTTGTTTGTTTCTACTGAAATCAAACAGAAAATAGGTTAGCCAACTCATTGATGCGAGGTTTAATCTATGCTGTCATCTATCCTGGCAAACAGTTGGGGAAACAAAGTAAACCGGGACAACGAGAATTTGGGGAAACCGGCCCTGTACAGGTAAACCTGATCGTTTGTGCCAGTAGCTGCAGGTCAAAGTGCACAGGCGTAGCGACCTGCACAGGTGACCTGTGCGGATACAAAAAGTTGTATTTTCTACCTGTGCAGTTGTCTAAACCTGAGTGTGTGTGTGAGTCCTTCAGTCAAAACTGCACAGTTGTTTTGGACTTGTTCTGAGTAGAGAGCTTTTTAGGTTATAAACGTGTATGAACTTTAAGGTTGAAAGTTTTGTGTATTAACAGTTTCTTGTGACTATTCTGCAGTACGGTACGTCTGAAGGATAATTACGGTAACTGAAGGATCTGCACTCAACTCATTCAGTAACCTTGTATGAGTATATTCATCTCTCCTTGTATGCCACTTCTTAAGCCATGTTTTACGTTTACGCTTCTTCTTACCGTCCAAAACCACTAATAACCCGGCCAAAGCGATTGCGTCGTCTACATATTGTTTGCTTGCCATTTTCTCTCAACTGAACTAAAATGTACGGTTTACCTTAACATGTAACAGGTGTGTGGGCTCGAGTTTGCACAGGTATACCTGTCAGGTGTACCTGCGCAAGTGTGCCTGTCAGGTATACCTGTACGTGTATGGCCGGCCTAAGTAATGGTTAATTGTTGTGACTAAAAAAATTTACCCAGTGACAATAAATTGTTAACTTGCAATAATTTGATTTCATATTTTTTAATATAAGTTTACTCTTAACTAATAACACTACTAACTAAACTTTTGGTGAGTATTTTGGCAATGTTTGTAAGCCAGTGAAAGTCGGCTCAAACTAAGCTAACAGTTGAATGTGCAGTTCTAATGGTAGGATTCTTTGGCTGTGGGGTGCAAACGTCTGTTACTTTCTGGGCTGGGCCCTCGTACATTAACAATGGTTAAGTTATAGATATATTATCTTGAGGTACCACGTGACTTTGTTATATAAATACACTTTCGTTAAACAAAAGTACAGTAATACAAAATAATCAAAAGTCTAATAAAAAACAATAAAATAATCTAAAATATAAGAAATAATACCAAAATTAAAAATAATAGTGTGTAGGTAAAAAAAATCTTCTTTGTTTCATTTTTTTTTTATTTGTTTAACAAAAGTGTATATTTTATACAACGGAGAAGTGGTTGTATTCTCTATGCAATGACAATAAATTAGGCTGCATTCTCTATGCACTATTAACTATTATTCCAAGTTAATTTATTTTTGAAACATATGTGTTAGAACATTGTTGTTTTGTATTGAGTCAATTCAGTGTAAACGATAGATGTAAAGTTTAATTAATTATAAAGTTAATTCTGATAATCCAGTTTGATTCCTGTATATGTAATATTAGTTAATATTTAAGTAATATTTGGTTTTCTAAGTAATGAATTAGAGCCTGGCTAAACCAGAGGTATTTTACCAACAATAGTTAGCTATTGTTAAAACTTAGCTATTGTTAGGGCCGTGTTTTCAATTTCTTACTAACCAGTTAGTTATTAACTACTGATTAAGTTGCTTACAGTCTGCAATGTTAACATTTTTACACAGCGTTCTCTTTAATGACATGTTAAAGATTATTCATGCAATAAAGGTATTCTTTTCCATTCTTTATTAAATTTAACATGTAAATTATAAACATATACTAAAATAGTTAATTACTAAGTGTAACACTGAAATTCAAAATCAAAACAAACATAGCAAAACTTAACCTGAAAAAATATTTAGCTTTCCTATTGGTTGGCTGCCGGTTAAATTTTAACCGCCAGTTATTGTTGAATTGAAAAAAACAGCCCTTAGAATTTTAATATCCTAGGCGAGGTTACAATATTGTGTTTAATTTATAGAAGCAATGATGGAGCTAAGTCACAGCCTTACTCTCAACGAAGAGGCTCTCGGGCAACTTCCAGAATCCAAGAGACCCGTCTTCATTTTCGAGTGGCTTCGATTTCTCGACAAAGTTTTGGTTGCTGCTCAGAAAGTAAGAATATTTCGTTATATATTTTGTTCAGGGTGTAAAAAAACCTTTTTATTGTTGCAGAGCTAAAGCTATAAAATACGTACATATGGTTGTACGAAAACATTTGGTTACTTCTAATAATTGTTAAAAGCTACACTCAACTGAAGAGGGTATCAATAAGAACAGTCCTACAAAAGTTTTCTGTAAATTTACGATATATAGGGTGTGTCAGACCCCCTGTACCATAGGTATATCTCAAGAATGGTTTGACCTGATTGAAACATTCTCTTTTTAAAACGACTTGAAAAATGAGGAAAAATTATCAGCGTGATTAAAGTATTGCGTCTTGTAAATCGAAGGCATTGGTTCAAATCTCGCTGATTTCAGGAGTAAAGGAAGTACTTGTTGTACATTATTGTAAACTTCTTCAAATTCTAAGAACATTATTGAACAAAGTATTGAAAAATACTCAGCTCTTTAAAATGTAGTCCGAAAGCGTTAAAATAACTTATGATAACTTCTCTGCAGTTACGTGCATGTGGAATCCAACCAAAGGTTTTTGTTTGGAACAAGTAAGCTTCCCATCAATACGCCACACGGTAATATTTTAACACTTTTATGTAGAGTAGCCGTATCATGTCTAGAACTGCTCGGTGAAATGACACACTTACACTGCCGTGTGTGTTGTTGTTGTTGTTGTTACAGAATGACATCAAAGGGTGTCAGAAGAAGCTGGTGGAGCAGTTGACGCAGAGGATACAGGAGTCACCCGGGCCGCCGACACGCAGACTGGTGGCGCGCTGCTTGGCCACTCTGTTCAGCGTAGGAGACACCTTCCTACTCTTCGACACTGTCAACAAGTGCAACGACATCCTTCGCAACAAGGACGACTCACCCAGCTTCCTCTCCACTAAACTGTGAGCTTTACTCACTTCTTTGTTTCAAGTTTGATGTTGACGGGTACAATTTTCTAGGTTAAATTATTATCACGGACGTTTTCCGTTGTTTTTAAGTGAAGAAAAGTACTCGACGTTTTGGGATCTGGAATCTGACCCCGTCTTCAGATGAGAAGAAACCTAAAACAAGGCACAAAACAATAGTAAAAGAGCTAGCCTAAAATTAATCAGCGCCAGCTGACCAGTCCCCACCACCAAAAAACCTTAACTTTTCTATCCTTCATTTCCTCTGATAAACTAGTTACTTCCGTAACAGATAGACTATTAAAGAATACAGCATGTACAAAAACGTTATGACGTTAAACAACAAATAGAGAAAACAAACATGTCCACGGCCAGTGACAGCTGCACACTGGCTGACTGCCTGACCATCCGTCAACAACCCCATTGGCTGGCTCAGAGCAGTGGACGACCAATTGCAGACGTGAATCAGACTGACCAACTATAACAGAGAACAAAAAAAAAGCTATTTATGCACACCTATTTATGTCCCTTTTACTCACTTGTCTTTACGTGTATTAAATAGAAGGCTGTTATCAAATTAATTTCTGCTCACAAATTCTAAAACACACACTATTAGTGGTAACGTTTTGTTATATTTATATTAAAGAGCATTCCTTAGCCTATAATTTGGTTCTAATTAAATATTTTCTTCTGACTCCTCGCGGGCCGTACCCAACGAGCATCTTTTGTTCTCTAATTATCCAAAACGTAGCCTTCACTATTTGATGATTTTTCTTGTGAATGTTGCAGAGCTGCTATCTGCTGTATCGGGGCCATGTATGAGAAGCTGGGTCGGATGATGGGGCGCTCGTACGAAGAGACGGTGCAGATCTTGATCAAGTGTCTACGCAGTGCCGAGTCCCAGACACGCATCGAGATCATGACTACTCTTGAGAAGGTGTGACATAACCGTGCATCTAGCTGTAGTCTAGACTAGATATAAATTTACTTTGTTTGAAATTCTACACTATTATTAGGAGTCCTAGCCGATATTTTTAATAGAAAAACATGATCGTTAGTGATTATGGCAGCCATGTTGGTTTCAAAAACAACAAATAATTAGGCCGTTACAGATTGGCTATGTAGACCTTTGTAGTCCCAAGCTTATTTTGATATTGACTGGGCCTAGATAATATTTTTATCGCATTAAATTGTTGTTCAAAGCTAACACTGTAAGTTTATATAAAGTAGTCCTAAGAAAATGTCATCGGCAGCATAGTTTTTATGAGTTGAAAAATATCAACTATCAACTCATTTTGAAACAAGTAAATGAGAGGTTATGTTTACGCTCCCAATTTGAATTTGAAAGTAAAAGTAGACTCCTAAACTTGTATTACTCCAAAATGGGAGTGTAAATAAGCAGTTAGTTGTTTTATGAAACAAAGCACAAATAGTAATAAAATACTTCTAAAAGAAGCTTTACACTTCCAATCACTGATGTAAGAAAAAGGAAAATATATGTCAGGAGTAGGCCACTTTTAAATGTTTACACTCACGTTTAGAAGTTTAACTGCTTGTATGAAACAAAGCCCTGGTTGTGTTGCAGGTTTGCTGTGGAATGGGGTCTGCCATAGCCAATATGCACAAGGAAGTGTACAAAGCGGCAAGACACTGCCTCACAGACAGAGTGATGGCGGTGCGTTGTGCCGCCTCTAAGGTATTTAACAGTTCCCCACCAGTACCAGTAATAAGAGGTTTTGCGTCTCAATTTATTGCTTGATCAAAAGGACTGATGACTTAAAAAAAAAACTTACAACCACACCTTAAGTGTTAACGTTAAGAATGGGCCAGTTCCGGCTTTTGGTTACCGGTTCCATTGTTCTGGCTGAGGGGGCAAATATCATTTCAAGGAATGGTGATTCTGTTGATATATTAGGTGCAGGTTTTTAATCCACCTGATTTCTTGATTCTTAGTTACCTGAAAACAGTACTGAAAAGTCAAGTGGGCGTTTGCTAATACACAAAAAATCAGGTGGGTTTTGAATTATCAGATTGAAAATCATCAGACGTGAAGGATCAAGAATTTCAGTTCGCTACCGGCATGCTCTTCGAGGTGTTGAGTTTAATGTGTGCGCAGTGGTGAACCACGCTACCCACAGTTTTCAAGATGTGTTTGAATATTAATTCAAATGTAATGGGCAAATATCAGTTCAGAATCCCAGATTTTGTTATCTTAATTCTTTTTTATTGTTTCTACTGATACAGGAAATAATTATTAAACTCGCACTCATCCCGATTTTTCCTTCCACAACATTAGCAACGTTCAAGTGAGAATATTCTGTACTTGATAAATAAGTCTTTATTAGTGGTTTAAGACTTCAAAAGGCTTAATATGTTTGTGATGTATTAATTTGAGCACAAAAACCTTTATATTATGAAAATTGATTGTATATTTATCAAAACTAACAAGGCAATTTGTAAAGTGAGAGTACAAAGTGGTTTTTGGGAACTACTAATGCGTGTGCGATTGTACGCGTGTGGACAGTGTATGTTGGAGATGCTGAATCACGCCACATTCCTTCACACCACCGAGCTGGAGAGCCTGGCGACGCTGTGCTTTCGAGCGTTCGACGGTTCCAACTACGAGGTGCGCTGTAGCGTCGCCAAGCTGCTTGGCGGGCTGGTGGCCATCACTCAGCAACAGCCCAAGGCCAACCAGGCCCCAGGTAAACACAATACTTTAACGCAGTACTTTAGTATCCTATAGCACCCTACTTTAATGCCCAAATTTAGCATTCTACTTAAGCACCCTATGTTGGCACCCTCCTTTAGCGTCCTAACTTAGGATCCTACTTTAGCACACTACCTAATTTAGCACAATGCTTTAACACCCTACTGTTTTATAGTTAAAAAGTAGCGGTGTAATATCTAATAATTACTATAAAGGGACAGCTAGAATAACTTTTAATAATTTGTAGTCCAATTTATGATTAGATTAAATTAGATTGGATGGGGAAAATTAGTGGTTCAGGACCACGCGCACGTCAACCCTTTGGTTTATTGTGCTGGATCCCTTTTCTCCTAATTACGCAGCCCCACCCCCGTTTGCTTGCAAAGCTCGAGGATCGCGCTACCCAATTCTGATGGGTGTACCTCCTGCCACTCCCGAGACCCTAGAAGACCCCTTCTCCTGGCCTCCAGGGACTCGCATTCAATAAGAATGTGTTTTGCGGATTCAGGAGTACGCTCACATAGCCTACATCTGGTATCTCCTGTGTAGAGACCCATTTTTGCTAGGCGATTTCTGAAGTGCCCATGACCTGTGATATAAGCTATTACCAGTCTGATGTTCTGGCGACTAAGACTGGTCAGATGTTTGGTAAGTATCCTTGATGGATATTAGTATCCAATTTATGATCCTTCATGATATTTTTTTGTCTGTGATAACCTGTGTAACCTTTGATAATTACAGCATGATGGAAATGTGTAGTGTGTTTACTCGTACCGTATTGTGTGTGCTTCAGTGGCTCAGAACAAGGCCGGCAAGCCAGTGTCACTGGAGGAAGCGTTGACAGTGCTCATGTCCGGGTTCTTGCGAGGCGGCGTCGGCTTCCTCAAGAACACTGGCGAGATTATCAAGGGCAGTTCCGGCCTCAACCGCGAAGTCAGGGTCGGGGTCACTCACGTAAGTCTTTGTCAATAATTTGCTCTACGTTTATGTAAAGCTCAACATTTTTAGTTCCGGAAGGTTAGAGTAACTCTTGTCACTATTTTTTGTGGTGGGTTAGATTAGTACGCGACTGTGAAGCTAATCACTCCGCTGGCGTGGATTCGATGCCCGCAATCACCACTTAAATCTGTAAAGTAACTAAGCAGTAAAGCTAGCTGAAGGTCGAGGTTGAGTGGTAGATAGGACTTCGTAGTCCTTACTCCGCCTTGTTAAACAAGACAAACTTAATCTTTTACTCAGGACCTTTACTTTGCTTTGAGACACCGACCACTTTCAGAGGGTATTTTAAGGTGAACATATGATGATGGATGATGAGATGTAGTCTTGTTACAAACTAGTGTCGACTGTTCCCTCGATTGGGTCATTAATTAAGAGCCCAACAACCAATGGAATGGACCAACGGCTTAACAAGAATTCCGAACCACGGCTTGAAAGGAATACTTCCTACTAGTTTGATGCACGTACCAGGCGTCATCATCAATAATTGTTAAGCAGGTCCAGTTCTTAAGGTGTGTGGACATGCCTCTTTACTACCTCACCTGATAGAGACTGTGCCATTTCTGATTGCAGGCGTACGTCGTGTTTATCCAGCTGATGGGCAGCAGCTGGCTGGAGCGTAACCTGAGCGTGGTGCTGAGTCATGTGCTGGACTTGGTCGCTAACCCCAAGGCTGCCAGTTCGCACGTGGATGCCGTGTATGCGCGCAAGTGTATCAACTTCATCCTGCGCAGTGTGCTCGGCCGCATGCTCGGCGAGAAGGCGCAGATATCCGCTGTCAAGGAGATGACCCTCATCGTCGCCAAACAGATGACCTCAATCGGTCAGTCTTTTGTTTAAAACATTTTCTAAATTCTTGATCAAGTTTTTTTTTTGTTGGTAAGAACGACAAAACTCAAAAATCTGAAAAATCCTGACCGGAATTTAAGTTTCGAAAATTGGACGGGAATCCCTAAAACCAGGCCTTTTTCGAGTAGGAGAAATTTCCAAAAATTCGTTTAAAACGAGAGTTTTTTTAGGAGTTTTTTGGGGGAGCGAGAGGGTTTTTTTGCTAGATGGTTTAGATGTAACTGTTAATTTAATTCAAGAGTTTTAAATCATCTTTGCAACTAACTTAAAAGTTCATTTCAGCTACTATGTTTCTATAAGATCAAAACTCATTGAAGTTTCTTTATAGAAAGCTGTCTTGGGCTACTTATCCTAAACTACCTTGGGGTTTCAGACACAAACGGTCATGATTGTAGTGTTATGTATTCGTTTGTAGTCTTGTAGGTATGTATGAAACATGTAGGATTGTGTTGTTGCAGACTTCAGCCCGGAGAACGCGAAGGACTGCAACCAGGAGACTCTGTTTGGTCAACACTTGCTTGTCTGTGCTCTGCAGGAGATGGCTTGTCTGATCCAGAGTCTTGGCACAACGGCCAGCAACCTCCTCACTTCCTGCAGTAAGAATCCCATTGAACTGTACTCTTTACCTATATTCCCCTTGCTGTTAGTTCTCACTTTCAACAAGGAACTAGTTTTGTGTGTTTACAAGGTTCGATTAAAGTTTTTTTCATGATTTAACAGTTTGCAACTGACTTAGCTCCCAGCTTACTGGCAATTTTTAACGATTCTTATTTTTAGCTAACTGGCAATAAGCCATGAATTTTCGCACAAAACCCTGAAAAAGCTAAATGAGAACGAAGGTTCAAGCGGCCAGAGTCACGAATATAATCTAAAGCTTCCGTTGCAGACCTTGTCAATAAAATATTTACTCCATTTACAGTGCCAAACAATTTACTCATCTTGGACAGACAACAATAAGTGGTCATTTTGTTTTTGGTTTTAGTGTTAGGAACCTTCTTTGTGCTTTGATAAAGCTCTAAGTAAGGGCGAAATATCAGTGAATTTTGTGTGTGACTCTTCTGTGTGCCTTTTTTGTTGACCCCTAAACTTGTTTTTCTTAGGTAAGCTAGCTAATATCCTCCTTGTACAATTTATCTATTTTGGAGCGAGGTAAGATATTTAAAAACTTCATCCCCATGTATGAGGCCTTAGTGTAAAAACTAAGCTTGTGGTGAGATATATCAATTTTATTTCTACTTCTGGTGTTGTATGTATGAACATAAACTCATAAGCAAAAATTACAAAATTAATTATGGCCCAAAGATTGCAGTCCAAAATATATTGACTGTAAACTGTTAAAATAGCTAACTCTGAAAAACAATTTTTCATTGGTGCGTTACCTTCTAAGTTTAACATAAATCTAATCTTTTTTTTTAAGGATTAGAATGCTGTCTAAATGTTTCTTTTATGTCCCAAACCATGAGATATATGAGATTTGATTTGGGTAAAATAGATTGTTTTTAGTGTTATGCAATGTCATTCTTCTCAGAATGTAAAATCCTTGGCAAATGTTCTTCGTTATGACTATCCCAGCATGTAAGGTGATGGTGATGACTGATGATCATATAAGATAGTGTGAGTAATGGGTGATTCCAGACTTGGTGGATGCAGTGATGACAGTGCTGATTCACCCGTGTCAAGCAGCAAGGTTGGCCGCAGCCTGGTGTTTGCGCTGCGTCTGCGTAGCAGTGCCCAGTCAGAACACTCCAATCATCGACAGGTAGCTACTCGATAGTACGACGGTTGCTCAATACAGACTGAGACTGGTTCTATAAACCGTTTATTGTTTAATCCTACCCTACAGCAATGTTCTCTCATTTTAGTGAAATGAACTTGTCCCGACGCCTCTGTCAAGCCTGGAAAAAGTGGGAGAAACCACGCTTTGACATGTTCTATAGAACCGCTTCCAAAACCATTACTGCATCCTGCATCATGTTAAGAGTCAAAACGATGTCCTTTCAGTTCCTTTCTTGCAGTAGGGAACAAATAAAGTCGCAGGCACCGTGGTCAAGATTATAAGGTGGGTGGACAACGTTTCATTTGGCCAAATATTCACAATGTTTGCAACGTGATCAACATGAATTTTCCACTTTCCTCAAAGTTCTAGACGATTCCAAGAGATGTGATCATTCATCAATCCAGCGTAAACTTGTTTGTAGTACTCTCCATTGATTGGCTGTCCACGTCGATCAGAATGACAAACAAAGTAATGACCATAGCTTTGTTTGCAGATTTGGTTTCTTCAGTGAGAGCAGTAACTAAAGTATCGTCGAGTCCCGTATCCGTCTGCAGCTCAGTTTCCTCTCTGCCCTTAAAACTTTTTCACAAGTAAAGACAGTCAAAACTCATAAATTGAACGAAAATTTCAAATTTGGGATTTGTAAGAGTAATGTATTTATCTATACAAATTATCCAAACCAAAAAAAGTTAACATTTTAGCCTTTACTTTTTAATTTGTAATGACTGAAATTATTTATATTCCCAGTTTTAGGACCTTCTTCAAAAATTATTCTTACCTTTCGGTTTTGGCCTGTGGATAAAAGGTAAAAGGTAAAGTTTGTCTTGTTTAACGAGGCGAAGTTAGGACTACAAAGTCCTCTCTACCATTCAACCTCGACCTTTACCTAGCGTCACCGTATTAGTTACAATTTGGGATTTGTAAGAGTAATGTATTTATCTATACAAATTATCCAAACCAAAAAAAGTTAACATTTTAGCCTTTACTGTTTAATTTGTAATTACTAAAATTATTTATATTCCCAGTTTTAGGACCTTCTTCAAAAATTATTCCTACCTTTCGGTTTTGGCCTATAGATAAAAGGTAAAAGGTAAAGTTTGTCTTGCTTAACGAGGCGAAGTTAGGACTACATAGTCCTCTCTACCACTCAACCTCGACCTTTACCTAGCATCACCGTATTAGTCACAATTTGGGATTTGTAAGAGTAATGTATTTATCTATACAAATTATCCAAACCAAAAAAAGTTAACATTTTAGCCTTTACTTTTTAATTTGTAATGACTAAAATTATTTATATTCCTAGTTTCAGGACCTTCTTCGAAAATATTCTTACCTTTCGGTTTTGGCCTGTAGATAAAAGGTAAAAGGTAAAGTTAGTCTTGTTTAACGAGGCGAAGTTAGGACTACAAAGTCCTCTCTACCACTCAACCTCGACCTTTACCTAGCGTCACCGTATTAGTCACATTACAAATGTAAGTGGTGGCTGTGGGGATCGATCCCGCGCCACCGGAGTGATGAGCTTCGGAGTCGTGTGCGATACCAATCGGCCACGGATCCGCTGATCTACTATGCAGTTGTTAAATTCAGATGCAGATTTCATAGCAGTTGTGCTATATCATCAGTGAAAGTCTATTTACATAACAAAAACAAAATTTTTATATTCACTACACAGTCACTTCACATCACTATTTACACTTGCACTTGTTCACGGGTCGTGGTCTGCGAGTTGGGGGACGGTGGTGAAACATCATCGACCGAGCCCGGGTGAACTTGCGCTGTTACTGAAGATTTTTCTAGGCCAAGGGTCGGTCGAGCTGGAGCAAAAGGTTCTATTCTTTTAGGATTTGGGAAACCCCAGGGGCTGGTTTGGTTTGCTTCTTCCACTGTTGCCAACTGTCTTTCTACTTGCCGTGCGAATTTGAACACAATTGAGTTCTTTATGTCCTCTTTCATATTTATAAGTGAATCTGGGCCAAATGTGTCAATGAGCTTAAATATTTCGTGGCTTTCATTGGCCATTACTAGTTTTCTGTTACTGACTGATTGTAAAATTGTTATTGATTTAGGACATTTTGATATTGTGGGTTTTGTTTTGTTTTAGATGCATTGCTACTACTGATGATGGTTTTTTTATAATGTCTTTTTGTGTGTTCATTAAATCAAGGTTGTTTTTAAAGGTTCCTGTGCGTAGGTATTGCTTGTTTCCTTAATTTGTGTGCTGGGTAGTAACCGGATCTTTTAAAGGCGTTTTCAGTGGTTTTATCTACATAAAACAGTGGTATCTGTTTCATGTCTTTCATGCAGGTAGTTTCCAACATTTCAGGTTAATCAAGTGGGGTTCTTGATTGTTTTGTCATTTTTTTAATTGAGTTTTCAAGAAATGAGGGTTTGTAACTATTGTTGACAGCTATTAGTTGAATGATCTTTTTCTCCCTGTTGTATTCTTCTTCACATAAGTTGTAGTTGGTTAGTATATATTTTAGGGATCAAAAAGCAGCAAGTTTGTAGTTGAAGGGGTGGTTTGAATTGGCTGGTATAATTAGATGGCCAATGAAAGTCACGAAATATTCAAGCGTTGTGACACATTTGGCCCAGATTCTCATATGAATAAAAAAGAGGACATAAAGAACTCAATTGTGTTCAAATTCGCACGGCAAGTAGAAAGACAGTTGGCAACAGTGGAAGAAGCAAACCAAACCAGCCCCCGGGGTTTTCCAAATCCTAATCGAACAGAACCTTCCACTCCAGCTCGTCCCACCCTTGGCCTAGAAACATCTTCAGTAACAGTGCTAGTTCACCTGGACTCGGCCGATGATGTTTCACCACCGTCCCTCCGACTCGCAGACCACGACCTGTGAACAAGTGCAAGTGTAAATAGTGATGAGAAGTGACTGTGTAGTGTATATAAAAGTGTTTGCTTTTGTTATGTAAATAGACTTTCACTGATGATGTAGCACAACTGCTACGGAATGTGCATCTGAATTTAACAACTGCAAAGTAGGATCTACAGGCCAAAGCCAAAAGAGAAGAATAGTTGACTAAAATTATCTTTTAATCCCACTTGAAATTTTCCCAAAATCAAGCAAGAAAAAGTGTTTATTGCCTGATTCCTGTCTGAAACCCAATCCCTTTTCACCGCTAGTTTTTAAGTAATAATATCTTATCACAACAATCTATATTTATCACTCTTCTTTTAGATTTAATAAAATTGCTGACTGGTTTAAATCTTAGGGTTGTCTTTGAAATCACCGTACATGCCTAAACACTAATGATGAGACACACTGAGAGTTGTGGTTGTTGATTGGCACAGGTGTGTAGAGAACATTGAGAACTTGCGTTCGTCTCCGGAAGCTATCGCCGGCTACAGTGCCGCACTGGCAGCAGTGCTCGGGGGTGTCAAGCTCTCCCCCCTCGGCGTCCCCCACACCAAGGGCAAGGTACCGTCTCTTCTATCGCATATCTACCTATTTGTGTTGTTCCTAAACCGTATTATAATTTTTAATATATTTGAAAAATTATTAACCCTTTGTGTCGACCTTTGTAAACTGTGTAAAGTTTAACCCTTTGCGGTCTCATTTTATTTTTAAATTTTTGTAAAAATCCTCCCGTATGGGTTTCCCCAGTCTCCTCTAAGCAAAATCCCCTCTTTCGCTCTTCTCTGCTAGGCGCCGTTAGTGTTGCGTAGTGCTCGTATATCAGAGACGGTTTCAACCGTCTCCTATACTGCACACCCAAGCGTTCAAAAGGAAGTAGCGTTTGTCGACCTATAGTCGAAACGCGACCTCAAAGGGTTAAAAAAGTTGGTTGCATGAATGGACACTTAATATAAAATTAATTGTTTAAACCTCTTTGTGGGACACTCGGTATATATTTTTAACTTTGCTTTATTGTGAAACATTAAGAATAAATTTCCTTAAACTAGGGCGCTCATGTCTATGCTATTAATAAAAAAGACGCTTCTGCAATGTTTTACCGTTGGTGTTGGAGCCCTTGGTTTGAGAGTAGTGCTGATGGAAAGTGTGGGTTCCAGGTGATATTCAACACAGCAGAGGAGCTGCTGCGCAGTGCAAGTCAGAACAGTCGCTTGTCTCTAAACCGGACCCAGTCCGGCTGGCTGCTCATCGGCGCCATCATGGCACTCGGTAACTTTTCAAGTGTTTGTTAGTAACGCAGTTTCGGCCGTACTTACAGACTGATTTGCTTGATATTAACACTTTCAACTTTAGACAGGTGCAAACACACTGAGTCCTCTGGTCAGAGAAGGAAAAGGAATTTTTTCCTTGCGACGGCGGAGAAGGAAATTCTACAAATAGCCAAGGGAAATAATATCTATAAAAATAGAAACTCAAAAGAGAACACAGACTCTCAAATTTTCAGTGTCACTAGGACCTTTGTCATGACAATGTGTTGCTACTTTATTCAGAAGGGCCTGCTCTCCTGTCTATTCCTTTTTGATAGCACATGTATACAAACTGATATTACCACCCAGTCACTCTGGAAGTTAGATTTACTCATTTTCCAATGTTCCTTGGGTCTAATGTTCACAGCACTACTAGTACTTAAAAAATTTATCAGGAGTGATGCCAATTAGATCAAGAATAACTTCTTTTAGCAAATATTTTATCTGTATTACGTAAAATCATTTCCTGATGTTAGGCACTTTACTTATCGGTCACCCCGTCTCACTTTGTATAAGAATTGGGTACCAAACGTATCACAGTATCTTTGAAATGATTGCTAGATTAAATTCACCTGTGTTGAGACTAAGGAAACCTACTGAAACTAGTTAAATGTGTTCAGGAGTTCCAGTTGTGCGTGGCTTGCTGCCCAGGATGCTTCTGCTGTGGCGCAACTCTTTCCCTCGGTCCAACAAAGAACTAGAGTCTGAGAAAGCACGGGGAGACGCCTTTACTTGGCAGGTAACACCAACAAGATATTTTCATTTCATCTTACACATGGAAATAAACAAACCATTCATACAAACCAAAGATAACGTTATGGTAGTTAGATAGCGCGTAAATGCCACTTGGCTGAGGCAGGAAAATCAACATAGTTGCGGCAGCCCAAGCACAGATAGTGTTACGAGTGCTGACGTCTCTCGGCATCTTTCTCCCCCCCTCGGCTCCACTGGCTTGAGTTTGTCTGATGTCAATGACTTAAATGTGACCAAATTGTGCGATTTTCGAGAATGAACAAACTTGCACATGTATCCGTGGCTCTTCTTAAGACTCTAAAAGAATTGCCTTGCAGCACTATTTGTGCTTGGGCTGCCGCAATTAAGTTGATTTTCCTGTCATAGCCATTCATGCCATTCCTGTCATGCCTATCTACCTACCATAACATTAAAACTGAGTGTTCTGTAGATCGACACATGAACACTGTTACATTGCAGCTGACTTCAGAACCACACATGGTTTGGTTCTAACAGTTGCACTTAATAAAAAGTTGTTAACAGCTGATATGGCACTAGGTTACGCTGGAGGGCCGAGCAGGAGCACTATCTGCAATGCACAGTTTTCTGCAGTACTGCCCTGAACTCCTGACAGATGACGTCGTCCGTAGACTTCTCACACCCATCGAAGCAGCTCTGGCCATGATTGTCAAGTAGGTTCTCACTGTAGATCACCTTACAACACATCCAGCGCAATCTTGGTTTTCAAAATTAAAAGTAAATTTAGCAGACTCGTGGCAGATTGGTATCACATGCATCTCTGGAGCTCATCACTCCAGTTGTGCGGGTTCTATCCCCACAGTCACCACTAACAATTTGTTAAGGACTTTATGGTAATGCTAGGTAAAGGTCGAGGTTTAGTAGTAGAGAGGACTTTGTAGATCTAATTTCACCGTTTTAAACAAGACAAGCTTTTAAATTACTAACCAAAAAGGTTTTAAAGCATTTTTTTCAAGGTCTGCAATTTTGTAGCTGCCTTTATCTTAGTAAAAATTGTGAAATCATAGGATCGAATGGTATAATTGTTATTTTATCAGGTGTATATGGGGTTTTAATGGTTGTTATGGTTTTCTGTTCAGCATTTCTTCGGTGCTGAAAAACTACGGACAGCATTTGAAAGCGCCGGCGGCCATGGTGAGGCTCAGACTCTTACGAAACACTGGCTCTGCTGCCATCCCAGTCCTTTGAAAGTGAGTCACCACTTTCTGCATATTTATTTTGCTAGTTTTCAGATAGTAAATATACATTTTGTAGCTCGATGCCAAATCTTACAACATTACTATGAGTTACCTTGCCAAAGAGTGTATTTATCCAGACCTACTTTTATACTCATGGTTAAGGTGATCTGCATTGTTCGATTTCATGGTTGTCAAGTTCCCAGAATTAAATCTCTTCTTATGTTTTGTTCTCTACTTGTGTCACAATGGCTTTAAGTTAGTTGAAACATTTTGAAGTTATACACAATATTGATTGCCAAAATACATTGTGTGTGGTAGGTTCGTATACTCATCTGCTGCGCTTGCTCGTGGCGGAGTTCACACTGAGTGAGAACTCGGCGAACACCACAACCTCGCAACTGCGCACCGTCTGTCACACCGACGACTCAGTGATCCTCGGCTCTTGGCTGCAGGAGACAGACCATCGCACCATCGAGGAGCAGGTACTCGAGGACTACAAGTAGTGTGCGTCTAACTGCCCTTCAGAAGATATTTGCAAAGATTATGTTATTGTAGTAGATTGGGCATAGATGCTGAATTGCTGAGGCAGGAAAATCAACTTAGTTGCAGCAGCCGCTGCCATCTCTTGCCACCTTTCTCCCCCTCGGCTTGATTGCTCAAGTTTGTCTGATGTCAATGACTTAAATGTGACCATATTGTGCAATTTTCATGAATGAACAAACTTGCGCGTGCGTCAGTGGCTCTACTTGAAACTCTTAAAAGAATTCCCTCGCAGCACTATCTGTGCTTTAATTGCCCAACTGTGTTGATTTTCGTGTCTCAGCCATACATCATCTATAAGCAACCTACCTACCATAAAGTAATCTTTGAAATTAGTCTCCTAAAAATGGTTCTCATAACCTTTCCTTCACTGTAGGTTAGTTTTAAACTTGTTCAAACGTTAGTTAATATTGGATCATGTACCTGATGAAAGCAAGAATATTATTTTCAAGAAATCTACAAATTTTCCCTAAAAAATTTAGTTAAAACTAACAAATTCTGAATCTTATGGTAAATTCTATTAATTTCCAAGATGGACAGCTTATTGAAAAAGTTTATTTTAAGTATATTTGAGAGGAAAAAGAGGTTTTGCCTCATGATTGGTTTAATTTTAGCCTTTACTTTTTGAACTTTATAAACAGTAAACACTATCCACTGTTAAGTAAAATAATAGACTACTCCAGAACTCTCACTTTGACCACAGACTATCAAACTCTTGGTAAACCTCATTATCAAGTAAACAACCACTTATTCCGGTAAAACTTAGGTATTTATGAATAAAAGAAATATCTGGTTTTAAGTCTATGTTCTCTTCAATCATTCTTGCTGATTGGTTTCCGTCTCAGCTTCACCGTTATGAAGGAGTTTATGATGTTTTTGTGGTTGACTTGTGTCACGATCCTTTTGGATCTGCACTTAGCAAAACCCAAAAGCACCGCTAGAGGCGTAACTCAATTCTGACTCACTTACTGACTACAGGGCATACGACAGGGAACAAACACCAAACCGCTCTTCCTTCCAAACTAAATGTAATTATCATCTACTACCAATTATTATTATAACAAATATATTGCAATCCAATCTTCCTAACCTGTGTCAATGTACTGTTCGTTTCTTTTGACTATTGCCTTAGGCAGTATATCTAAATCAAACAAGACCTAGCCTGTGCTGAACAGCCAGTGATCCCAGTGATTATCTTAAACCAAAAGATTCCCGAGCTTACTCCTGAAGGGAGACAAACTATACCGGAATGGAATTTAATAAACTGACAAGACTACTTAATCCAAAACTCGCATTTAACGTTCGAACTCACAAGTGGTTCAATCTAATCCACAAGAATAGAAAGGGTAAAATTTACTCAAGACAACTCAAAATTTAATGGAAAAGAGAAAGGATAAAAAGTCCGCGTGAAACAAAAGAAAGGTTGGGGCTCCAAGCCTCAACCAAAACGTCCGACAACGAGGAAAAAGGGGAAGGCAACACTTACCCTTCCACAGATGCTCGTGACCCCAGCGCCTCCGGCTACGGTCACACCAACGACTGACCCCGCAGTCACGAGCCCGCGAGTATTTAAACAAACGCGACAAGTGCGGCCATGAACCGAGATCACTGAACTGTCCCATCTCCACACTCCACTTAGAATTTTGCTAATAAAATTTATAAGAATCTCTACAACCCCCTCTTTTAGGTGAAGTTAATGACCCCATCAACTAAAAAAACCACAAAAATTAAAAAACCCACATTATATACCTAAGGTAACAAAACAATGAAATAAACAAATATTAATCCTACAGAAATTCGGAATTTTGCACACGAGTTGGGGCCCGAGGGGGTTGTGACGGTTTAGGTGGAGGTGTGGAGTATTGCAGTCGTAGGCTCAGACTGTATAGCTTGAACCCTACGTACAGCAGCGCACACGTCATTATACCCAGCCAAGTATAAATAAATATATATTTCAGGGAGGCCACGTCCTGAACTTCCCACCAAGAGGCAGGCAGCTCTACTGGCTCGAAAACAGAGGCAGGGATGTTATTGTGTATAAAAAAGGACGGGGATGATATGTTCCAATTATCATCCAGGACGTGGGAAACGTTGAAAAATCTCGGCCTCTCTGAAAAATTGAAGGGATGCACGGAAACATTGGCCAGAGAGGTCCAGGAAAGGGGAAGTACATGTGAGAATTTAGGGAGTACTCCATACAGAATACACGGGAACATCCTATCCACAAGGGTTCTCGTATAATCCCGCAAGGAGCACTCACACGGTACGGTAACCTCCACAGCGCCTACCGTAACCATGGGAACAGGAGTGGAGGTATTAGGACATATTAAGGAAATGTTGAGGGAAGGGTTGGTGATGACGAAGGTGTCTGAAGTAACTTGCGTAACGATGACACCTCCGTGCGACGGCCGGCAGACGAACGGGCAGGCAGAACGAAGGCGGTCCAAATCTTCTCCCCGCAGCATCCGCTGTGCGCACTCCGATGTGAAGGAAGAACCAGCTCCCTGTCGTGGAACCCTGCAGATCCCAGCAGCCTTGGCGCTGCAGTCCTCCCTCTGCGACCCGGAGAGCACCCAGATCTCGGAGCCCGATGTCGCCACAAACATGGGGTCCTGGACCAGGTTGCAAGTGTAGTTCCTCCAGGCCAGCGGCGCAGGGACGTACTCGAACAGGCGCCAACGTCTCTCCGCCCTTGGCACCGGCACCTTCACCGTGATTACGAAGCTCTGCGGCGTCACCTTGCAAGACGTGATCGGCAGTCCGTAGAACGCAGATACATCCGTGGTAGGTAGAGCCACCTCGTAGCCATCCTTGGAAATGTTCTGCGACAACGTCCGGAGATCTCGTCGCAGGACACCTTCCGGAACCATGGCCACTGGCAGTAGGTTGGCCCTGCAGAGCTGATGCGCATCTTCGCTGAAACTCAGAAACTGGGCTTGGTAAATTTGGGATTGAAGCCGGACGACGTAGGACACGAGGATCTTGTAGATATTACGGTGAACCCCGCTGTGCTGTCCCTCCACTTCGTCCGTCAGCTTGGCAATTACCGAATGAACTTTGCCCAGAATCTGGGAGATGTTGGACGAGAAGCCCTTCATCTCCTCCGTCGTGTGCACCAGGTCGAGGTGATCCGCCTTGAGGACGTCCTGCAGCGCGTGATATGCTTGTCACGGTGTCTTCGTTGGTGGTGAGGACGTGGAGCTCGGTGTCCGTGGCGTGTTGCAGCACCAGTGCCGGGCGTCTCCAATTGCATCAATCGCCCTGCGCTTCCGACTCCGTAGTTTGGTTAAGGAGCGGTGTAGCTCGGTGCTGAAGCTCCTGGATGTCCCGATCCAACTCGACGGCCGCTTCCGCCATCTTCACCAGAGAAGGGTCATGAAAGGGGCTATGGGGAATCGGTACCATAGAGGACTCTAGGGTACGGTACATGGGATGCGGAGAACATACGTAAGGGGAACGGACGATTCATAAACGGTTAGTGGAGACAGGGGTCGGAAATGACCTCCCGAAAATATATGCACAGTAGCATCTATCTTCTCCAATATTACACAAATTACAAATATCCTAAAAATCATCTTGGCTGGGCAGTACATCAAACCAGTTCTGTGAAAACAAGATAAATTATAAATATTTACCAAAAGGAAAACTTACTACAGGCTTACTATAAAGTTTACTAAACTAATCGACAGGTTGTATACAGTGACCCAGAGATTCAGCTTATGTCAGCGCAGAGTCAAATTGGGTCGGCCAAGGTCGTGCGGTCGTCAGCAGGTCGACGGCCGGCAGCTGTGTCAGCGTTTACACTAGTCGGTCTGATTGTTGACAGCAGCTGGCCTCACGTTGACATGCGCCCTTGGCTAACGGACCTTGGTCTGGGCTGACGGGTGAAGACGGAAACAAAACAATAACTGAAACTATACAACAAACATATTTAGTTGAACATTTTGCAACAAACTATCGGTCAGCCGGGTTCGTGGGCAACCTGGAGGAGTAAGCGTGCCTTCTTTTTAAATCTTTTAAAGGAATTTTTGACAAGAGAAAACGCGAAAATAACTTCGAAAGCTTTAAAACTCATTGGGATCACGGCTAAAATGTTCCTACATAGCAAATGAACAGCAATACACTAACCCTATCGCCCTATATAGACGATTGTCTGAAAAAGTATTAGTCAAAATATATACATATTGTTATTACACATTATTATGTTATTAAAAGAACTTAAATTAGTCTATGATATACTAACTCTAACTCTAGTCCTATTTCTATGAGGGTACTTCTAACTTGGGGCCTGACTGCTTTGATCCCCGTTTGGGTAATAGACCTTCAGTCTATTGATGTGTACCACCTTTAGTGGTGACCTACGGTCTGGACCCATTTCCAACTCATAGTTCAGCGCAGATAACTTCCGTTTTATCCGAACGGCCTTCATATAGTGGAGCAAGCTTTCTGGTCCCTTTCCCTGTACAAACGGTTTCTGGAGTAGAACCAGATCTCCTTCCTCGAACTCGAAGTCCCTGGCGTCCAGCGTCGACAGCCTTTTCTGCTTTTCCTGCGCCGATGATTTGTGGAAGTTTCTGCCGTAAGTCGTGAAGTTTGGTAATGGCTTCTAGTACGTCGTGGTCCGGTATTCTTGGTAGAATGGCCACATCTACCCCAGGGTTAGCTTCGAACCCATGTACTAAGAAGAATGGGCTATAGCCAGTGGTTCATACTTGTGTTGTATATGAATGTCGCCATCTCGACGTATTTTGCCCAGTCCGTATGGTTTTCGTTCACGTAGAATTTCAACATCGTGAGGATGGTTTGGTGAGCCCTTTCGACCAACCCCTGTGTCATCGGGTGATAAGGGTTCTGAGTTCAACCCCAATGCCCTGTAAAGTTCCTCTATCAACTCGCCACGAAGTGCGTGCCGTTGTCACTTCTAATACAAGATGGAACTCCAAATCTGGGCACAATCGAATTTAAAATGAATTTTGCCGTTGACTTTGCGTCGGCTTTTTCGAATGGTTTACAAACTGCATAGCGAGTTGTGCAGTCCATAGCAACTAGGATATAGTTTTTCTTGTTGGAAGGTTTGGCTATAGACACATAGTATATTACAATTTCACTAAAAGGTAGCGTAGAGGGTATTATAGGCTGCAACATACCCACCGGTTTCTGTCTGTCAGCCTTGTTGACCTGACAGCTATGGCAGGTGCGAACATAGTTCTTTATATCCGCCACCATGCTTTTCCAGAAGTATTTGTTTCTGATTTTCTGGTATGTTTTTGCAATTCCTTGATGGCCCCCTGAGGACCAGGACTCGTGGTAGGCTTTCAGAACATCCTTCACCAATGTGCTTGGCAGCGCGAGCACTTGTTTCTCTCCGGCGTGTAGACTTTGAAGTACAAGATGTCGTCAGCTAAGGTGTATAAACGCGACGCTCGAGCTATTTTCTTGTCAGCTGAGTCAGGGTCTAGTAGCGCCAGGCGTATAGATGCAAGATAAGCATCTTCTAGCTGTAGCTTCCTTATGTTTACTTTCCTCACTAAGTTGATTTCGAACTCTTCCGCTGCGGCTTCCTCGTCTAGACTCTCCTTGAGGGGAAGCCTGCTAAGATAATCAGCCAGACGTATAGCAGCACCGGTACGGTACACGATTTTAAAATCATAGTCCGTAAGCTTGAGAGCAAGCCTATTCAGTCTGGAGTTGATATTCTTAATCTTGCTTAAATACTGGAGCGAGCTGTGGTCGTTCTGTACTTCGAAGTATTTCCCATAGAGGTAAGAACGGAAGTGCGTAACCGCATATAACACACTAAGCAATTCTAATTCGCTCACGGACCAGTTTTTCTGGCTATTTGGTATGGTGCGACTAACATAAGCCACCGGTTTCAACTCTCCGTCATCTTGTTTTTGCAGGAGTTCTGCGCCGATACCGTGTCTTGACGCATCCGTCCGGAGAATGGTCTCTCTTCGCTCGTTAAAGAACGCCAGCACTGGGGGATTGGCCAATGCCTGCTTTAGAGTTTGGAAAGACACCTCCTGCTCCTCGTCCCACCTCATTCTCGGTTTTCCGCTAATTGGATCATTTTTTGTGAGATCCAAGAGGGGACGGGCGATAACACTGTATTTCCGTATCCACTTCCGGTAATACGAGCAAACTCCTAGGAAGCTACGCACCTCCTTGATGGTTTTGGGGGTGGGTATTTTAAGTATTGCTTCCACTCTAGATTTTACCGGACTGATACAGTGATCTTTGATACTGAAGCTGAATATTTCTGTATCCGGGTAGAGAATTCGGGCCTTTGAAGTTTTTAATTTTATTTTGGCTTTTGAGATAATTTCAAAAACCGATTCCAAAGTTTTTAGTGCATCTTCAAAGCTCTGTCCGTAGGCACAAATGTCGTCCACGTACATTACAACGCCGTGGTATAGAAGGTCTGAGAACAGGCTATTCATTGCTCTTGTGAAGTTTTGGGAGGAGACACGAAGTCCCATCGGCACTCTTGTCCACTGATACAGGCCTTTCTCAGTGATAAAACCTGTGTACTTTCTACAGCTCTTCTCCAAGGGTTGTTGAAAGAAGGCTTGGTTTATATCCAGGGTTGAAAAATAGTTTGCTGACTCCAAAGTATCTATAATTGTATCTATTCGGGGAAGAGGCATCGGATCCGTGGCTATCTGTTCGTTACATTTGGAATAGTTAACCACAAGCCTATATTTCCCTCCAGGTTTAGGGGTCAAGAATGCGGGAGCCGCAAAACTACTTCTAGATTCTTCAATAACTCCCCCTCTTAAGTTCTGAAATTTGCCTGTTCATTTCCTCCCTCTCGACCTTGCTTAGTTTATACGGTGGAAAGGCGACGGGGGTTTCAGACAACATCTTGAAGCGGCAAGGAGGTAAGTCGGCTTCTTCAGAGTTTTTGGCAAACATGTGCCTATACTTCCTTATTAAAGTAGCGGCTCGTTTGTAATTTTCTGGAGGCAAGTTGGGGTTGAGATCTATGAGGTTTCCTGCTGTGTCCGTCAGTGGGTCGTTTTCAAGACAGTTCTCCACAGTGTTGACGTCTTCACTTATTCCCACAGTTTGTACGTCTGGGGAATTGTCAACGAGATGTATTGAACCAATATGTTTATTGTTCAATACCGTCGTGGTTAAGCTCGAGAGGTTGCTTATCTCTATCAGGGCGGGTGTAGAGAAATTGGTTGCTCTACAGTACAAACTCTTCTTCACTAGCAGATCGTCCCTAGTATGTAGTTCAAACGGCATATTTTCTTTCCAAATTGAACTGGTTTTTACAGGAACAATTATTTTGTCGTGTGGAGCTATTCTAATGTCTTGTATAGTGTAGATGTCTGTTTCCCGGTCGTCTTCAATTGGGTAGTTCAACGCAGCTAACCAGTCGTCTTCAAGCTTTATCACTTCCCGTTTGTCACCACCGTCAAATTCTACGCAACCCTCCAGGTAGCTGATAATGCCTTTGTTTTGTACCAGGAAGTCATTACCCAGCAGAAGTTCACAGCTCAAGTTTTTGATTACATACACCGTCTGTTTGAAACTGCGCGATCCAATTGTGAAGACTACCGTGGCTTGTCCCATGACGTCCAATGTTGATTTATTTGCTGACTTCAAAATCACATTCGCCGGCAGTAACTCGTCTTCGTCCGCAGTGAAGTCACTATCCAGTAGGCTCACATTCGCACCAGTGTCCAAGGCGATTGTAATAGGCTTGGTGTGTAGGAGTCCATTAATGTGTAGCGTAAGCCGTTTGTTGTGTACGGCACGCGTATCATGTTGAGATATGCTTATGTCAACAACAGAGTCAAGTTCAGTAGCCACTACTCGATCCGCAACTACTGACTCAGCTTGTTGTTGCAACCGCATTCTCGTTAATTGCTCTGATTCATTAATGGTTTGGTTGGAATTGTTTTCTTGGATAATAGAGCGTTTTAGTTCTTCGATGTGTGACTTCTGAAGAAATGCTTGTTCCTCTCTCGTAGGAACAGGAGTATCCTCTTCTTGGGTGTGTATTGTTTGTATAATGTCGGTATCCGAGTGTTTTGCACGCCTAGAGAAGGGCTAAGTTTGTACCCTTCTGGCGCTATTAGTTTTTTGGGTTGTTTTCAGGGCAGTCTCTTGCAAAGTGTCGGTCGTCCCCGCATCTCCAACACTCTCTTCCAGTACCCGTCCTGTTTTGAAAGTGTACGTGGCGGATTCCTCTTGTGTCCCTGGGAACGTCTGGTAGACCTCTTCCGTTGCCTCTGTCCTGACTCCTATTCCTTGAAGTGCGGAATCTGTCTCCACTTTGGCTGCGGTCCCTCGGTCTGCTATCGAAGGGATATCTTCCGTAGTCCCCTCTGTTGCGGCTTGAACTGCGGTCCCTTGGTCTGCTGTCGAAGGGATGTCCTCTGAAGTCTCCCCTGTTGCGGCTTGAGCTACGATCTCTGCTAAGGTAGCGCCCTCTGCTGAGACTTCTGTCGTCTCGGTAGTACGGTCGATCTTCAGGGAAACTACGCCGATCACCCCTATCTCTGCTGTCCCTAGGGATTCTATCTCTGGAGTCTCGTCTGTAATCATCCCTGTACTCCCGTGACTGTTGCCTAGATCGGGGTCGCCACGGTTCCCTAGCATAGGCATTGTCCCGGTCGTATTCGCTATAGTTAGAGCTAATACGTTGTGGACCGTCCCTGTACCTTTCGGAATCTTGGTAACGCATAGCGAGATCTATCGTCTTCCGTCGGTCAACTTTAAGATCTTCCACCATTTGCACGAGCATGTCTACCTTTTTCTGTAGGTGGGAGTCGTCGGCAAGGGGTTGCTTTGTTTGACTATTATTTACAGTAACCTGGCTAGTTAAAGCTTCGAGACCGGTTCGATTTCTCATTAGGAGGGATGATAATTCGACTTTGGAGATATTTTCCCTAAGTTTGTCGAGGGTTGAGTTGTCCATTATCGAGACTAGGGCTAATAAGGAGGGACTGAGACCTTTTATGATTTGGCTCAAGACTAGTTGCTCGTCCGTATTTATGCCTAGTTTTGCGCAAGATTTTTCGATATCGGTTATGTACTCTAAGGCCGTTTCGTCTGGTTTCTGGATCCTATTATTTAGCCTGGCCATTAAAAGAGCCTTGGATTCAACTGGTTTGAACAGTTTTTCTAATAACCTTTTAATTCCCTCCCAATCAATGTCCGGATGGTCCCGTTCTATTATTTCGTACCGATCCGCAGCAACATCGGTTAGATACAAAGAAATATATAGTTTTTTCTTGTTATTGTCCCAGTTATTGACCGCGGCCGCTTTCTCGTATCTTCTTAAAAATGCATCGATAGTTTGGGTACCGTCCCCACTGAATGAGCCGGGGTTGAAAAATGGTGTGTTAGGCGTCTGCATGTTTCTCGGGTTGTTTTCTGGGATGTTTTCGGGTTCACTGTCGAAGTCGTCAAAATGTGAACTAGCGTTAAGGCTAAGCGAATCGATTTCCTCGTAATCGTGGTCTAAGGGGCTGTGAAAAACATCTGTCGCGGGGCTAGTGTTAAATTCAGGTGGAAATTCAAGTGTCTTAACAATTGGCCATTGGGTAAGGTTCCGTGTTATTATATTGGTGATTTTGAAATTTCAACTTTTTAAGCCTAAGATATCCACGCAGAAAGTCCAGATCTGCTTCTTCTGGTGGCTTTAACCTTAAATCCTTACACACTTGTATAGCTTGGGCCTTGTTTAAACTTTTTATTTGGGCAAGAGTTAACCTATCCATTATACAGTACCATCATTTTATTTTGTGAAACTAATTGTTTTGGGCCCCAAAAAACAATAAAAGGAGGTGTCACTTATTTGGATTAAGGTACGTAACTAAACAATTGCCTACTCTATCTAAGCTGGAAGTCGTTATTTTAAATGATGAAGACTGAAAACAACATTAACAGAAATTCTAATCTAATACATTCTTGGCGCAATTTCAAGACACAATGTGAATATGTATGAAAATATTCTATATGACTGTCTGATGTATGCTGTTTTTAACTACACACACCGTCGATTTTATGATAATCATCAAGATTAAATGTTCTTTATGTGGGAAAGAACAGCAAAAAGTATAATCAAGATCAAATGTTGAAATATGTATCTAAAATTAAAATAAAGTCTGACAATGAACGTTACTTTAACGTTTAAAAGATGTCATGGATTGTATTTACTAGTTTTGCATTTTTAATTACTGAGTTATTCGTTTCGTAGGTAATGTTTGTACATTAAGTAGCACTTGCATTCCTGAAACTCTGCACTATTCCTGAAAATACAGTCAAGTTTTGCAATATAACACTGGGGATTAGTTAAGTATGTCTAAACATTGCATATTTCGACATCAGTCGACCTAGAATGAAATAATATACATATACACAAATATGAAACAGTCAGCGGTTCCGTGCTTTTTTCCAAGGTGTTTGCCCTGCTTGCTTATGCTGAGACGTGTAAACATCTGACACACACCGTACTACTATTTCTTATACTTGTAAAATTAACTTTTTAGAATTGAAAACAAGGTTAATAATTATTAATATTTGATTAAAATCCTGTGTCAGAAATTACTTAAGATTGCATGTGAGAGGATATGCGGAATCGTATGAATCGAAAAGAAATATTGCTTCCGGGCAATTTCACGTAACAACCAATATTAGCAAAACAACAATTTTGAAACCAAAATTTTTCGAATTTTCGGCCCCGGCAAGCCTCCACCACGTGTCACGATCCTTTTGGATCTGCACTTAGCAAAACCCAAAAGCACCGCTAGAGGCGTAACTCAATTCTGACTCGCTTACTGACTACAGGGCATACGACAGGGAACAAACACCAAACCGCTCTTCCTTCCAAACTAAATGTAATTATCATCTACTACCAATTATTATTATAACAAATATATTGCAATCCAATCTTCCTAACCTGTGTCAATGTACTGTTCGTTTCTTTTGACTATTGCCTTAGGCAGTATATCTAAATCAAACAAGCCCTAGCCTGTGCTGAACAGCCAGTGATCCCAGTGATTATCTTAAACCAAAAGATTCCCGAGCTTACTCCTGAAGGGAGACAAACTATACCGGAATGGAATATAATAAACTGACAAGACTACTTAATCCAAAACTCGCATTTAACGTTCGAACTCACAAGTGGTTCAATCTAATCCACAAAAATAGAAAGGGTAAAATTTACTCAAGACAACTCAAAATTTAATGGAAAAGAGAAAGGATAAAACGTCCGCGTGAAACAAAAGAAAGGTTGGGGCTCCAAGCCTCAACCAAAACGTCCGACAACGAGGAAAAAGGGGAAGGCAACACTTACCCTTCCACAGGCCTCGTGACCCCAGCGCCTCGCTACGGTCACACCAACGACTGACCCCGCGGTCACGAGCCCGCGAGTATTTAAACAAACGCGACAAGTGCGGCCATGAACCGAGATCACTGAACTGTCCATCTCCACACTCCACTAAGAATTTTGCTAATAAAATTTATAAGAATCTCTACACTTGTCTTAGAATGTCATGTTCCATACTAAGCTTGGCTGAAAAGTTTAGCCTGTCTAGTGTCTTCTGACATAGAAGTCCGGAGTCTGTTCTTGATAAGCTTCAGCTTAAAGAATGATCTTGTGTGTCCCGATCCTGAGAGTGTTGTCGAGGCTCGTTCCTCGGACGTGCCTCAGGTCTCGGGAAACTAGCTGAAAGGGGGGTTGTCAGGCACTTAAAAGTCGCACATCTCAACATGAGATCACTCAGCACAGGGTTTGATGAGATGAGTTCTCTAGTATGCGACTTTGACTTTGATATATTTGCTGTGTCTGAAACCTGGCTCCAACCTGGCACTCCTTCTGAAAGCTTTCAGATACCAGGTTACACCATGTTGAGAAATGACCGCACTACCAGCATTCTTGGGGGTGGTGTGGCATTATACATAAAAGAGGGTATTGCTCATGAGCAGTACCAACTCATTGGTGATATTGACCCTGGTATTGAAACCCTCAGTGTCGTTGTCAAAGTGAAGGGACGGAGACTTGGCTTGTGTGTAGTATACAGGCCTCCATCTGTAAGGTACACTTCATTTTCAGCTGTGTTACAAGCTCTCTTTGTCAACCTTGCAGTGGAAGTCAACTCTGTTTTGTGCTTAGGAGATCTGAATGTGGATATGCTGACGAGGAACTGCGTCGAAACAAAGTATTTAAGCCGTCTCTTGAAGGAATCGAACACAGTTCAACTTATTAGTTATTAACGAGCCCACAAGAGTCACTGCAACCTCGGCTACATTGTTAGACCACATAATAGTGGACAGGTCGGCCGAGGTCAAGAGGATCAGCGTTATAGATGCTTCAAGCATCACTGACCATCGCGGGATGAAGATTACGGACCACAAGCTCATATATTGCACCCTTGCTTTGGGAAAAGAAAAAAAAAATGCAAAACTCGTCACCTACAGGGATTATTCAAAGTTTGATACACGTGAGGCTATCCGGAGAGTTGAAAATATTGATTGGAATCAAGCCAAAACGTATCAGAATGTCAATGATATAGAAGAACTCATAACGTCACAAATAAAAAGGGTTTATGATGAACTTGCTCCAATTGTTTGTAAAAGAGTTATGAGAAAAAGGGCTCCTTGGAAGAATAAATTAATTGATGAGAAGCTAAAAGCTAAGTTGAGAATGAAGAGAAAATTCTGGAAAACCAGGGACAGTGACGACTGGGAAAGATTTAAAAACATAAGAAATGAATTGAATAACCTCATCTGGCATGCAAAAAAGAATTATTTCAGAGAGAAGCTTGGCGAAAACAAAGACCCCAAGGAGCTGTGGACATGCTTGAAACGATGCGATATTTTAAGTGACGTGAGCCGTGGAATACCTGATGGTTTAGATGTTGACGAATTCAACAGATTCTTTGTGAGTATGGGAAGTGGTTGCAATGCAAGTACAACCCTCATTGATGAATTTATGACAACAAGAAGGAATGGCAGCAATGATTTCAGTTTCCGCCCAGTGACTGAGGACGAAGTACAAGCTGCAATGAATGAAATTAAAAGCAAGGCAGTTGGCAGTGACACCCTTTCAATAATGATGATCAAAGCTGTGAGTCCGTTCGCTCTTCCAGCCATTACCCACCTCATCAACAAATCATTGGAAAGTGGGATTTTCCCTCAAAACTGGAAAACCAGCATTGTGCACCCTCTGGAAAAAAAATCATCTCCCAAATGTGTTCAGGAGTTCAAACCCATCTCAATTCTACCAGCAATATCCTAAATCCTAGAGAAGATTGTATTACACCAACTAGTACCTTTTATTCACGAAGAAAATATTTTACCTAAGATGCAATCTGGATTTAGAAAGAGTCATAGTACTTGCACTGCCCTGGTAAATTTAATTAGTGATCTTAAAGATGCCAAAGATGAGGGAAAACATAGTTCGATGATAATGTTAGATTATTCTCAAGCTTTTGACTCTATGAACCATGAATTGTTGGCAGCCAAATTGAATTATTATGGATTTAGTAAGAAATCAATTGAGTGGGTCATGTCTTATCTCAATGACAGAGTGCAGATCACTAAGGTGGGGAACGAAACGTCTGCTCCTCTCATCCGAGATCGAGGTGTGCCGCAAGGAAGCTGCCTGGGTCCAGTACTCTTCAGCATATACACGTCAGATCTCCCTAGCTGCGTGAAGAACTGTGCTGTTCACCAGTACGCAGATGATTGCCAGCTGCACTTGTCCTACCACCTCAAGATGGCTGATGAGGCTATTAACCTCATCAATTCAGACTTGGTAAGCCTCTTAAGGTGGTCAACTGAGAATGGACTAAAATTGAATGCAGGCAAATGCTCTGTCCTTCATTTATTTCCACACAACAAAGAACAGACTCTCAGTGATGTCATGCTCGGGAGTGAATGCCTGACTGTGTGCGACACCATGAAAACCCTCGGTGTTGTGCTGGACAGCGGGCTTACATTTTCTGAGCATGTTACTCACACAATCCAGCGTGCTATTGGTAGGCTGAGGGGTCTGTACAGATTCAGGAGTTTGCTTCCAGAACAAGTTAAGTTGCAACTCATGCAGTCACTAGTTCTTTCAGTATTTTATTACTGTTACCCTGCCTTTGGCAATAGTATTTCGAAGGAGGACGCTATGAGAATACAAAGAGTTCAAAATGCGGCAGTTCGATTTGTGTTCTCGCTAGGTCGTTTCGATCATGTGTCCTCTTATCGAAGTGACGCCAGATTGCTTCCAATGGAAACTATATGCAGGGTGTTGACTATCTGCATGACGCACAAGGCCCTTACACTCAGGGAGCCGCAATACTTGTGCGAGCGACTTATGTCTAGGGACATGATCTCCCAGCGCAGCACACGCCACGACAGTCTGCTGCATTTTCGCAGAGTAAGACTGGAGCTAGGTAGGAGAAGTTTCTCTTACTTTGGCCCCAGGTTGTACAACGACCTTCCCGAGTGCCTAAAATCTTCTAGTCAAGAAACGTTTAAAAATAAATTAAAACATCATTTTAAAATATGTAGTCTAACTTAATTGTTTTGCTAGTCTGTTTTTGTACTTCTTGTTTCTTATTTATTCATGTAATAATTGTGTTATTTATTACTTGTAACTTTTAAATTAAATTATGTTGTACACTGTAATTATAGTTTTTAAATGTAGTAATGTTAATTAAGACACTAGTTGTTCTGAAAAGCAGTTGTAACTGAGAAACGCTCTAATAAAAGGCATTTTTATTTATTTATTTATCTTCCTGTAGAGCAGTTCATCGGAATAAACTGCTCAGCAGCAGTTGATTACCAATCTTTTACTTTGTTTTCCAACATGAGTTGTACATCCACCTTTCTTCACTCATGTGTTTTTCATTTTTCATGATCATTTGAACTTTATTTTCTGTGTTGCGGGCCCCTAAGCATGCCTATGCTTAAATCCGGCCCTGTTCATGGTGATTGATTGTACATTGTTGCTGTAGATGGAGTCGGGCCGGCGGGCCGAGGGAGATCATGTGAGTTAAGCATGAAGTCCGCTCATTGTCAAGTTTCTTTTGTTGTTTTTCAACCAAAGTATTCTACTGTTGGTTTTGTACGTTTTGTGTAGATTTATATTTTTTTTCAACCTCCACTCTAAACTATTATTTTTTACGAGAGACTTTTACAAACTATTGCCAGTTTTAGGAAATTGGCATGATTTATTAGTTGGTAAGACGAATTATTTCTGCAACTCTCTGTTATATCTTTTGAAACAAAAACACTGCTTTGTTTGAAGTTTGTAGTTAGCAATAAAATAGTTTCTGAGTTTGAAATATTATTCCAGACAGTAATAAATTGGTATGTATTATTTTATTTGTAGTTGAGCAGTGTCACTGTAAAGTTTAACTTGTGCTGTTTGCATGATTAGGTACACTCTATGTTTGTAGATTATGACAAGCTATGTACAAGATTATAAAATGCTTGCGTGCTGATGTTGTGTTCTCTTCACTCATATATCTAAAGAGATTCTAGGTTCACTCTTATGATATGGTTCATTCATTATGATATGCTAGTTAGCTTCGCACTATAATGTCTGAACAGTAAACAATTGGTCTCAGCTACTCAATGACTTGGTAAATGATCATGTTTCAGCTACAGCCCAACAGTGCGGCCGGATCAGGTGCCTTGGAGCACGACCCTTGCTGTCTGTTTCGCATTGTTCCTCAAGTAAGCAATATTTACTCAACTCTCACATCTTATGTTTAACGTACATAAGTTACACCAGATACATCCTTATTGATTTAATTTTTTTTTAAGTTAATCCGCCAGTCACCATGGGCTTGTGCAGCCTGTGCGGTGACCTTAGCTACGAATTAACTACCAACCGTTAACTGAGGTGGGGCTCAAACCTGTGAACTCCGCAGTCTCGCATTCAGCCACAACGCTGGCAATTATAAAGATCATTGTGAATTTTAAAACTAGTTTTTAAGAAATCTAAATACTTAAATAGATACCAATACACTGTTGTTTTAAGCTGTTGACAAAGTTTTCCTTTATGTCTGTTCTCTCCTGGCTTCTGAAGATTGAATTTAATGTGGGGACCCCAAATTAAAGTTCTACTTTTAGTCTTTTACTAAAGTTACTGTTGTGCTGGTATATATATATATTTTTTTTATTCTCGGAAAACAGCAAAGGAGATAAGTCATGCAGATCAGCATTCAAAAGTTTGAAATTGTTGGCACTACCCTGTCTCTACCTCTTAGAAACATGTGTTTTCATAAGGAGAAGCCATGGTTTCAGCAAGGTGCCAAGGTCCCTCGAGTGATGTTGTGGCTTGCCCCATAATATTGATGTTAGAGGGTTGAACTACAGTAATCTATATACCTTGACCTGTCGCTTTCTTTCATCTTAGTTACAACCAAAGATAATGGGGGTGGTACGTAGATTGTCCATAGATGCCAAATGGCTGAGGCAGGAAAATCAACTTAGTTGGACAGCCCAAGCACAGATAGCACTGTCGTCTCTCACAGTCTTTCTCCCCACTCGCCTCCACATGCACGTGTTTGTCCGATGTCAATGACTTAATTGTGACCAAATCGTGCGATTTTCGAGAATGAACGAACTTATGCGTGCGACAGTGGCTCTATTTAAGACCACTCTCCTTAAAAGAATTCCCTCACAGCGCTATCTGTGCTTGGGCTGCCACAACTATGTTTGTGCAACTTGCTCGACTGTATGAGGCATACGAGCATCTCTCTGAACGCCAGTTCCTACTGTACTGTTAACGCTAACCTGAACACTGTTTGAGCAGGGTGAGAAGATCCCCGGACCGCTGCCGCTAGGCGTCGCCGTGATCGACGCCTCCGTGGTGTTGTTCGGCTGTGTGTTCCCACGAGTAAGCAACAAGCACCGGCTGCAGATGCTAGAGCACTTCGCCGAGTGTATGAAAGCAGCCAAGAGTTGTCGTCAAGACGCAGTCACGCTGAATGTGTTCTCAGCACTGCTCTCTGGTCTCAAGGGAGTCTCGGACAGCAAAGCTTGCATCGGACAAGACGACACCAAGAAGAATGCTACCGTTCTCATTGAGGTTGGTGTCTGAGTCAGGAGTAAATGGCAAGTTCTTAGAAAATGGTTTTGTTAATAATTTAAGTGTTTATTTTCATCAATAAGCTAAAACAGAATCATATTTTTGCTATTTTGCCCCCCCCCCCCCAATTTTGTAAATACAACTCTCCCCCTTCAAACTACAATATTGTGTATATTAATACATTTTTAACAAGTTATAGCAAAAGGAGAAACAAAGTACCGGTATAAATTGGGTTGTAAATAATAAACAAAATAACACTTTAAAAAAAACAGTAAACAGTTTTGTTTTTTATGATTGTTGTTCTGAAATTAAGTTAGGAATGTTACTGGGAAAGTATTTTTTATCTCTTTAATTTTGTAATAACTTGACGGTTAGATATAACAGAAACTTCTAATGAGAGGGTTGAGAGTTTATCGGGTAAGAGAGTTTATGTGGTGGTGTGTATGTGCAGGGTGTGCTGACTAACGGCAGTGCAATGTTGCGCTCTGCGGCCGGTGAGTCGGTGGGGCGTCTGGCACAAGTGGTGGGGATCCCCGGTTCACGGCGGAGCTGGCTCAGAGCAGCTTTGACAAGCTGAAGCTCGCCCGCGACGTAGCCAGTAGGACCGGACACTCTCTTGCTCTCGGCTGTCTACACCGCTACGTCGGCAGTCTCGGCTCCTCACAACACCTCAACACCAGTATCAGTATCCTGCTTGCACTGGCACAGGACCTGTCTTCACCGACTGTACAGGTCAGTTCCTGTCTGACAACTCGCCCATGCTGCAAAGCTGCCAGCAATTTTTCCTTCAATAAAAGAAAGGCAAAAGAAAGGAAAAAGGCTCACCTAGGCTCTCCTTTCTCTTCCTTTTTGAATGGATATCCTAGCCTAGCACCCTATTTCCTAACATCTATTGTAAATTATTGATCTAGCATATTGTGACACTATTCAGCATTGTTTGTAACTTTGTACCTTCATATGTACATTGCAATGAATTAAGATATTTGAATAACGCAAGCATGGTGTCCAGGTGTGGGCTCTGCACGCTCTAGCTCTCATAGCAGAGTCTGGTGGACCAATGTTGCGTGGATACGTGGAACCAGCTCTCTCCCTTGCTCTGAAGTTGCTACTCAATGTCTCACAGTCTCATGTGGATGTACACCAGTGTATCGGCAAGGTGGTGTCTGCTCTTATAACCACTGTCGGCCCTGAGTTACAAGGTACGTAAAGTCAAACATGTATTATAGTAGTTATGTATTAGTGAGACTCAAGTCAAAAAACTGCAAAATCCTTTTTTTCTTGGTTTTGGGAAATTTTTGGGCGGGATTAAAAGCTAATTTTAGTCAATACAAACTAAAAAGGTAAGGCTGAAAAATTGAAAAGTGATTTTAAAATTCTGTAAAAAAGCAAATTTACCCTAAAAGTCCTAAATGTGTATTCCATGTTTTGTGTTTTATAAAATATTTTGGTACAGCAAGGTTGTCCTTTTATTTGATATTATTTATCATATTACCTTATAAGAAAAACTTTGTATTAATTTGCTCCGTAACAAAAATTAAAACATTTTATTTGTTTTGTGATTGGGGTAATTTCTTATAGTTAATTGATCACTGATGAGAGTAAAATGATCAATAATGACAGATTAGAAATCCCCCAATAGACCAAATCTGCCAAAAATTATCTTTAAATTTCTCTGTGTGCCAAAAAATACTTCCCAATGAAAAAAATCCTTAAAAACACATTTGCCCAAAATTCCCATTCTCATGGAATTCCAGCTTGATTTTTAGGATTTGATTTTTTGTAAGGATTTTCCAGATCCTTGGATCTTGTCTACGGCGTTTGCCATGTACGTAAATAAATAAATAAAAAACTGTACAGTATACATTGACGCTCTCTAATGTGTGCTTCTCAGGTAACACGGGAAGCGTGTGCATGACTCGCAGTTCATTGCTGTGCGCCTGTGTCATCATGCAGGATCACCAGGAGCCTCTGGTGCAAGCTGAGGCGATATCATGTCTGCAACAACTCCACCTGTTTGCACCCCGTCACGTCAATCTGTCTTCTCTTGTGCCCACTTTATGTGTAAGTACATACAGTGCTGAGAGATATGTGCATTTTAGGCATTCATTGAACAGAACCAGAAATTAATAATAATAAGTCGTCTTTATTGGTTTAATCAAAAGGGGAAGTTAAAAGCTTTAAGTAGAAAAACGAAACATTATTAAATTATTTTCCAACCGCTTTATCTACCTTATTTAAAAATTAGAATAGAGTCCTCCAGCTGAGAAATTCTGCTACAATGTAGAAGGGCCGTTCTTGTAGCCAGTTGTTCAGTTCTTTTGCAAACCTGGGTGGTTCAGTTTTTTCAGTTCTTCCCGAAGGTTGCTTCACATGTCGGCTCCCATGTAGGAAGGTTTTCTCTCTGTGCTGCTAGGGCGGTGAGCTGGCAGGCAAGTTGTTTGCATGCCTAGTGTTGCAGTGGTGTATTTGTGCTCCACTTCGTTCAGCATCTGGTGCTTTGATGCCAACATAGGTCACCACTTCCAGGATGTAGAGACTTACAACCGTTAGAGTCTTAGCTTCTGAGAGTTTCTCTACAGGTTCTTCTTGAATGAAGATTTCAAAAGATTCTAATAGCCCTTTTTTTATGTATGAGCACCCTTTATAAGTTTCTAGCAGTTGTTCCTCCCCATACTGCTGATCCATAGTGAAGAAGGTATTTGAACATAGTTCTAACAGACAAAGTCTTGTAACGGTGACAAATGGTTTATGAGTTTAATATACTTGTTGATTTACAGAGGACACTGGCGAGCAATCACTTGCTCCTGAGGAAGGCAGCCGTGTCTTGTCTGAGGCAGTTGACACAGCGAGAAGCCAAGGAAGTGTGTGAACACGCTCTCACATTGTCTGGTGAGGGCTTGGACTCTGACTCTGTTGAAGGTAAGGTCGACAAATCAGTTCGTTAGATGACACACAGATTTCTGGTCAAAGGTAAAGTGATCTGTTGGAGTAAGCTTTACTCAAATCTAGTGATTTCCTTTCATACCGAAAGCGACAAGGAGCACTGCTCTTGGCTTCCAAATGCGGTTGAGGAGAAGATAAAAAGGTTTGGTCTTGTTTAAAGAGGTCAAGTTATGACTACAAAGTCCTCTCTACCAGTCAACCTCAACCTTTACCCAGCGTTCCCGTATAATCACATTACAATTGTAAATGGTGACTGCGGGGATCAAACCTGAGCCAGCGGAGTGAAGAGCTCCAGAGTCACCCATGATTCGAACCTGCCACAGGTCCGCTAATGAGATAAGGTTTGTGTATTGTAGAGGCTATTATTGTGTTGTTGGCGCAGGAGGTGGCAAAAGTTCCTGCATATACTCGGAAGTAAGCTCCATGCAAATGTGGGATGCACTCGTGAATTTTACCTTATGATCAGAAAAAAAACTTCACACTCTCAAAGTAAGCGCGCTTCGTGATTGGCCAAGCAAGTCCAGCCCTCTGTGGTTACCTAGTAAACAGTGACGGAATTGGATGTTGTTATCAGAGCCGTTCAAACCGAGCAAGAGAATATAAACACCATTGGCAGCTCTTCGTTGGGCTATTTTTTAGGATTTCAATTTTTAGCCGAAAGTTCCGGACCCCCCTGAGGACTTGTTATTAAATATAACTGGTGTGTTTTTAGGGTTGGTGATTACGGAGACAGGGTTACCGGGGGTGTTGTTCTCCATGCTGGACACTGAGACAGACCCGAGACTGATCCGTGACATCCACGACACTCTGACCTCCATGCTGCAAGTGCTGGCCGCTGACAACCTCTCCCAGTGGCTGTCTTTGTGCAAGGTGGTCCTCACAGTCGCTACAGGTATACTCAACTTGTCCTCTTAGCTGTAGTTTAGAATTAAAAATGCAAATTTGTTTCTTAATAGCTCTTGTAATTTTGCATTAAAGCTCTTGAGTTTTCTAAAGAACCAGTGCAAGAACCTTGACCAATTTCTTGCTGTGTTGAAAACTATATTTAGTACAATTGTTTTTCATTTGCTTATGTTATAACTTGTAATATTTTTAAAAGGTAGTAATTTGTAGAGTAAAAAGTCATAATAGTGGCAGTGATTTTTTTACAAGAAAATATTTTGAACTTTTCAGCCACTTAGGAGAAACAGTTCTCCCTAGGTTTTAGATTATATGACAATATTAGAATAAAGCAGATTGACTAGGTTTGACCCTTGAAAATGGGTGAAGTTTCCCAACTACCTGAAAAGTATTTAGTAGCTTTTTCTCCTTAAAAAGGTTAAAAGTTCAAAATATTTTCTTGTAAAAGGTAGTAATGCCACTTATTATTTCAATGTAATAGTTGTCCCCAATGCCTGTGAATATATTTAGACATTAAACTTCATGCTTGTTACTACTAAACATACATACTTGAGATTGTGCTATAAAAAGTACGATAGTAAAAGTGAATTTTTATCCTTTGGATATTTTATTATATATTTATTATTGAGAACTCTTTTCTCTTATGCAGGGAGTGGGTGTCTTTACCAAGTAGACTAAATAAAAGAGGCTGTGGGAGTTATAAACATTTATTTTAATAATTAGTTCAATATCACAGCAATGAAAGAATTATTTGATAATAATAAAACCTTATACTAATAGACCTTTAAAAGGGGGTAATTATGATAATATCTAGTGTTCTTAAGAGCTACAAAAATAAATTAAAGACAGAGTTGCCACACAAGGTAAGCAAACACTGACCGTGCGTATGTGTGTGTGTAGATCAGAATTGCCACACTAAGGTAAGCAAACACTGACCGTGCGTATGTGTGTGTGTAGGACAGAATTGCCACACAAGGTAAGCAAACACTGACCTTTAAATGTACGCGAAAGGGATACAACCGCAGTATTGCCACACCAGGGTAAGCAAACACTGCTTCAGTTGTACCTCTTCGAGGTGAGTGTCGGTAACGCTTTGCTGCTCCAGCAGCTCCATTTATACTCCCGGGGTACAAAAAGAATAAAAGACGCGACCAATAGTGAATAAGTGAAACCGCTCTAGGGCCAGATTGGTGCCTGATCAAACATGGCGCTTCGTCAGCTGTCACCACAGACTCCACAGAGTCTGGTTGTCATTGAGGTTATGTTCCGTCGCTTGTTTACGTTATGAATATTAATAGTTTCTATTGTTTATATTGCTTGAATTATCAAAGGTTTTGAAGGCTAGTATGTATCTTTAATTGATAGAACAATAATATAACGAAGCTAGTGTTGTTATGTTGTTAAATAGTTTAAACACAATGAGGTTATATCTAGGCTAGGTTAAGTTAGCCTATATTATATGTGCGGGAGATTTCGTACCGTCACAAAAGGGAATAGAAAGGAGAGTCTGTGTCTCTACTTTATCCAAGTGAACCTGCTCTTCTTTCTATTCCTTTTTGATAGCATATCCTGGCTTAGTGCCCAATGTTCTAAACCCATACTTGAGATTGTGTTATTACTTAACACTTGTTGACAGACACGAACAGTGTGGCAGAGGACGGGCTGTCGATGGGAGGAGCAGAGGAAGGAGACGAGGAGGAGGAGGAAGGTGATGACGACCATGCAGAGTTCCACACCGGGGAGTCGTCGCGCGCTACAATACAGCCACGGTGGCCGACACGTGTGTTTGCGGCGGAGTGTGTAAGACGCATCATCGTAGCTTGCAGTAACAATGCGCCAGCACCCCACTTCGACCTGGCAGCCGCTAAGGAGATGCAGCTCACTAGGAGCAGAGGTAAATGACTCCCGTAACCACAGGCGTTGCCACCAGAAGGGGCAAAGGGATCGCGTCCCCCAAATTTGTCTTAAAATCTATACAAAAAACCAAAAAGACTCATTTTTATTTTTCAACTAAAAATAATTTATTTTTTGCTACCATAAAACATTTTTTTAATTAACAATTTTTATAGAAATGTCTTGTGCAACTACAAAAATTTTAAACAATACTTGAGTCAGGACTGTCAAAGAGGCCCAAGCCAACGGTTTCTATAGAACATTTTGATTTTGATGTAAGAGTGTTAGTTCAAAATATAACAAAAAAACAAGTTTTTAAGGTCTCTAATTTCAAATTTTTTCTGGGGGAGTTTCTCTGTACCCCCGGTGCTACCCCCCTCTGTGTCTCTGGACCCCACAATGGTCACCCCCCAAAGTTTTGATGATGGCGACGCCAATGCCTACAACTACGGGTGGTTAAGTTGAAATTTTCTTTTGCTATGCATTTGTACGCAAAAAAATTGTTATTGTTAAGTGCCTGAAACTGACGCATGTGTAAATGTGAAAGGTGACTACCTGGTGCTACACTTGTCGGACTTGGTGCGGATGGCGTTCATGGCGGCAACCAGTGACTGTGACCCTCTGCGACTAGAGGGCTTGCAAACACTGCACCAGATCATAGACAAGTTTGCCAAAGTGCCGGAGCCGGAGTTTCCCGGTCATCTGCTTCTGGAACAGTTCCAAGCACAGGTGTGTGTCACATGGCCTCTACTTTCTCACACTCAAAGTGTAACCTCTACTTTCTCACACTCAAAGTGTAATCGAGGGGTGGATAAGACTCAAAAATTAAACATTCTTGACAAAAATAAAAATTGCAAAAATTGGGTGGGAATTCCCTATAAAAAAGAATTTATTTGGAAGAAGGGATTTTTTTTAATCTAATTTTTTGCAATGTTTAACAAACTTCCTCTTCAGGCTGTTAATTTATATAAAAAATTCCCAATAGTTATTAGATTAACTAACAACTTTAATTCATTAAGAAGAAAACTAAAACAATTATCTCATGAACCATCTTACCCCATTAATCTTTAAGCAAATTTATGAACACTTCTATTTAGTATAAATTATCGTTTTCAATTGGATAGTTACGGAGCTAGACCTTGTCTTGCCAGTGGTAGTAGTCAACACAATTTGTTGTAAAATGACTTCAAATAAAAAAATAATCAATAAATATTTCTTAAAAATTAGATTAGTAACAATGGTATTGTGAAGACGAATTTTAGAGTTTGTTTTTGGGCCAGAAATAACTTAATGAAGGAATTTTTAAAAGTGGACAGGTCCAAATAAGTGTTTCTAAAAGAATGATTACTGATGTTGTGTGTGGGAAGGTCGGTGCTGCGCTGAGGCCCGCGTTCTCCCCGGAGACAGCATCACACGTGACGGCGGCAGCGTGCCAAGTGTGTTCCGGGTGGATCGGGAGCGGTGTTGCGCGGGACCTCAATGACCTGCGCCGTGTACACCAACTCCTCGTGTCATCCTTGGCCAAGCTCCAGCGTGTCAACCAGACTCCTTACATCTACAACGAGAGCCTTGCCACACTCGAGCGACTGTCTATACTCAAGGCATGGGCAGAGGTGAGTGCAAAACCAAGAGATTGCTGCAAGTTTTGATCTTTCAAAATGAAAGTTTAACAAATATGTAGGGGTGTGCGAGTACTCGATTTTTCGAGTCGAGTTCGAGTACTTTCCGATACTTGAACTCGGCTCGAGCTGATCGGCAAAGCTCGAAATTTGGTCGAGTAATTTGCCGCGAACGGTATCGAAGTCGTGATTTTACCGGCGTTAGCGGAAGTCAAGAAATCGCCGCTAACGGTACCGAAGTTGTGATTTCACCACGGGCGTTACCGAGAGTCGAGAGATCGCGCTGAACGGTATCTCTAAAAAAGAAAGGTTTTGCCTTGGAAACAATTACTGCTCTGGGGATAAAAGTGCAGAAAATATAACAGAAAGTTATAAAGTTAAGTAAATTTTTGTAGATTTGATTTATTTAATGTTTTATTTTGGTTTTGTTTAGATTTTTACTGTTTGTTTAAACGTTAACAAAGTCTTTCTTTAATTTTGTTTGTGTGGTTTTAATGTCATATAAATATATATATATTTGTTCATATTTAATTAATTTAAACTCAATAATAAAATTAGTCGAGAAAATTCCATAATGAGCTTGTTTTTTAATACCTATACGCTAATACTCGACTCGACTACTCAAGCTTTTTTAAAAAAACTCGACTCGAACTAAAAAAATGGTACTCGCACACCCCTAAAAAATAAGTTGAAAGTTTAAAAAGGTTTTTTACAAGTTGATAGTAAAATAGGTACATTTACCCTACAAGTCCTAAAATTTGTTTCATCTGTGAGTTTTATACTAAATGTATGGTACACATGATTATCCTTTATTTGATATTATTATTTTTCATCTTAACGTGTAATAAAAATTAAACTGTCATAAAGGAAAGAAATATAAACTTATTAACTGCTTAAAAAAATGAAAAATTTAAACTTAATTTAAAAGTTTGTATGTTGTGATTAGGGTAGTTTTTAATGGGAATTTACCTATTATCACTATAATAGTATAATACTTTATTAACAAAAAATGACAGATCATTTGAAAATCCCTTCAAATGCCAAATCTGTAAATAATTCCATTTAAATTACCCTTTCCCTTAGAAAACCCCTTCCACAATGAGTATAGTCTCTGCCATCCAGAAAAATTTTTCCTTTTAAGAAATGCTACCCGATTTTTGTATTTTAACTTTTGTCGGGAATTTTCCAATTCTCGGGACCCATTAAATCCTACGCAAAAAACCGAAAACCAGTGTAAAATGACAGTTGAAAGTGTAAGTGTCTTGTACCTTGACTGAAGCACCGGTACACTTGATGGAGAAGTAGCCGAGAAGGTCTACAAACTGGACAGCTTTGCGCCCATACGCAGGGAGTTGTGGCCACAGAGACCACATGAGATCCAGCACTGTCTCCTGCTCACCCTTGTCTGAGTTCCTGCACAATAAGTACACAGATACAACACAACTGCCGGATACAATTGATGGAGAAGTAGCCGAGAAGGTCTACAAACTAGACAGCTTTGCGTCCATACGCAGGGAGTTGTGGCGTATTCATGAGTCCAGATTTTTTAGCTAAGTTTATTGAGGAATACGGGGGGTTTTCCTTGTTTATTCAATTCAATTCCTGCACAATACGCACACAGATACAACACAACTGCCAGATACACTTGATGAAGAAGTAGCCGTGAAAGGTCTACAAACTAGACAGCTTTGTGTCCATACGCGGGGGGTTGTGGCCACAGAGACCACATGAGATCCAGCACTGTCTCCTGCTCACCCTTGTCTGAGTTCCTGCACAGTACGCACACAGATACAACACAACTGCCAGATACACTTGATGGAGAAGTAGCCACTATTCAGAGTCAATTGGCTGAAGAGACAATAATTTGTCCTCTCTGGTTTGATCTAAAAGACTTCTGTGAAGCAGTTTTGAGGCTTACTAGTTAAAGTGGCCGAGGATAAAAAGCCAACCCCTCATTCTCGTCAAAGGCCAAATCAGTCACCCGAGGCTTTTGCTAGCAGTCCCATTCCCTTCTTTACCTTGTTCCACATCCTTCTTATTCCGTTGGCTAGTACAAAACACTTAAAGACTCAAAGGGCTAAGGCTGAGTTCGCCCAGCTAAGATTTTCCTCGGCTGGCTGCCTGTGTGGTCAAGCCAATCATTTAAGAAAAGGAAGAAAAAGCACTCACTTGTAGATGGCAGCGACTAGTGCGTGTGCTTGCCAGCGGATGTTGGTGGCGTTGGTGTCGAGCAGGAATGTGCGGATGAACCGAGTCAGCAACTCCCGCTCCACGCACTTGTTCAACTGCTTCACCAGAGCCGAGCAATTGTTCACTTCCTCACTCTCGCCTTCCTTTTCCTTCTCCTTCTCCCTGTCCTTGTCTTTATCCTTGTCTCCTTTACTGCTGCTGTTTTTGCTGGACTTGTCGTTCTGCAATGCAAGCAAGAAAGGCAATCAGATATTTTTTTCTGAACGCGATCGTTAGCAGGAGTCAAGAAATCGCCGCTAACGGTACCGAAGTCGTGATTTTACCGCGAGCGTTAGCGGTTTTAAGAAATGGCCGCTAACGGTACCGAAGTTGTGATTTCACCGCGGGCGTTACCGAGAGTCAAGAGATCGCCGCGAACGGTATCTCTAAAAAAGAAAGGTTTTGCCTTGGAAACAATTACTGCTCTGGGGATAAAAGTGCAGAAAATATAACAGAAAGTTATAAAGTTAAGTAAATTTTTGTAGATTTGATTTATTTAATGTTTTATTTTGGTTTTGTTTAGATTTTTACTGTTTGTTTAAACGTTAACAAAGTCTTTCTTTAATTTTGTTTGTGTGGTTTTAATGTCATATATATATATCAATCCAAATATTTTTGTCTTCAAATTTATTAAGTAATATATATATATATATATATATATGTTCATATTTAATTAATTTAAACTCAATAATAAAATTTGTCCAGAAAATTCCATAATGAGCTTGTTTTTTAATACCCATACGCTAATACTCGACTCGACTCGAAAACTCAAGCTTTTTTAATAAAACTTGACTCGACTCGACTCGAACTAAAAAAATGGTACTCGCACACCCCTACAAATATGTTTAGTTATTAAGACAGCTATTTGAAGTATTCCTATTCACAATAAGTATAAGTTTATTTTTAAAAGTAATATTAAGGAAATAAGGCACTAGGCTAGGATAAGCTATCAAAAAGGAGTAGAAAGAAGAGCAGACTCACCTGGATAAAATAAGAAATCCATATAGTACACATAAGAGAACACAAACTGTCAAATTTTCACACTAAGTAGGGCCTTTGTCAAGACAAAAGGAGAAGCACTTTAAAGAAAAGTAAACAAACTTAAGCATGCTTTGCTTTTACTACTCTTCCAAGTGCTCTCTTTTTGTATTGACAAAGGTCCTACCTTTTTGTCCTTGGGCTTTGACATTTTTGAAAGTAAGTATACGTTAGTTTTAGGTGGCTGTTTTAAGAACACCAGGGGATTAACTGGAAATGTTCAATAAAAAGCACTTTTTTCAGTGAAAAGTGTTCCGTGCCTTTTTTGCACCAAGAACAAGACATCTGACTAGATTCGACTAAACAATGTTGCATTCCATAGGTCCAATCCAAGTCAGAATTGCATAAAATGTCTGTTAAGATATGTACACAAAGTTATTAAATCTTTTTGATGCAACAGGCATTTGCAGGTAACTTTTCTTCATAATCTTATTGGGATAGATCTCAAGAGTATTGGGATGATCTTGTGATTGGGAAGTACGTCCTGTGTTTCAGGTGTACATAGTGGGCATGATCGGCAACGAGACGGTGAGCACACCGACCAGCAGTGAGCTGAGCAAGGAAGACAGTGAGTTCGGAGAGTTTGAGTCACGAGGAGAGAGTTTACTGACTCTGGTACAGCCGGAGCTGGTCAGTCTGTCCAAGCACTGGCTCGCTGCACTGAAGGATCACGCACTGCTCTCCTTGCCTCCAGGTCGGTACTGGGCGTAGAAACAGTAGACAGTAAGAATGGACGAGTTCTCAGCAATTCTTGAGGTAAAGGGATAGCTGGAAAATCAAGCGACCATTATCAGGCTGTATTTCCTTCCCTGAAACATAAAATTTCCTGCTCTAAAAACAAAAACAAAAGAGTAACTTTGGAGGTTGTTTTCGGGCCAGAAGTATCTTATCGAATGGATTTTCTAGGAGTAAACAAGTTCAAAGAATTCGGAAATGTTTCCAAAATCTAAAAAGCTAAAACTTAAAAATGTAGTGCATATTTTAAAATGATTTTTTGCATTTTGTAGACTCCCAGCGAGCACAGTGGTATGTTGTCCTTCACAGGTCTCAAGCAATTCTTCAGTTTAGTAGCCGGCTTGAAAACAGTCTTTATGTTATGTTTGAGATTCTGCCTATTCTGTCTGTTGTTCCTTGAATGTAGAGGTGTGCGAGATCTCGGAATTTCGAGATCGAGAGAATTTTTATTCTCGAAAAGTTCGAGCGAAAAAAAATGTAGGGATGAGTCTGTTCGAGAACTGGAACCGAGAACGGAACCGAACCGAAAATTGACAAAGTCGGTTCGAACCGGCGATAAAATAACACATAGGGGTTAGGGGTACGATGTATTGAGTCGAGTTTGAGTATTTACTACTCGAACTTCGACCTGATCGGTAAAGCTCGAAATTTGGTCGGTAATTTGCGTGAACGGTATCGAGTCGTGATTCCACAGGCGTTAGCGAGTCAAGAGATAGCCGCCAACGGTATCGTCGTGATTTCACATGGAGTCTCGCTGGTCGCCATAGATAAAATTTTGGAACCGACCCATCTCTAAAAAATGAAAACCGACGAAATTTGTAATACCATAAAATTGACTAGAAGTTATTTGAAACACGATTTGCGCCGTAAACTAGAAGATTATTTCCAAATATTAAGTGCCAGCAGTTTGAACAACGTACTATGTAACATCGATGTCCAGTAGCGACTGAGAACGGGCGAGATAAGAGGATGATGCAATATTTATATTACAAAGTAAACAAGCTTGTCAACTATTTTCTGGTAGGTATAGGTAAGTTAAATTTTTAATTTGACTTGTAATGTTTTAGGTTTTGTTGCTGTTTGTGTGGTCTAGGTTAGGCCTAGCTTAGGCCTACAGCTTGACATTATATTTTTTCACTCGTTTCAATGTAAAATAATGATAAAAAATAATTATTATTGGTAATCAAAAACTGGACAAATATTTTGTTTATGTGTACAGTACAAGCTATTAGAGCACTCAGGAAAAATAAAACACATTAGACTTTTAATATTACAATAATACCATATTCTATAACAACTAAGCAAATACTTAATAATAGCAAAAACAAACAAATGTGGCCGAAAAATTATCAAAATTAAAATTTCTCGTCTCGATCTCGGTTTTGGCTGATTCTCGCTCGATCTCGTCTCGACCTTCAAAAACCTGCTCTCGCACACCTCTACTTGAATGTATGGAATGTAAACTCTGTTCGACAAAACCTCTTCCTGATTAAGTCCAACCGTTGAGCTTGTCTTTGACCTCTGCTGGTCTTTGAAAACTGTTTTTAGATGTGTTGTTTATCTGTCATTTGGTGTTTTACAACCATTTTCCTGTAGTGTTGTGTGTTAAGACTTTTTGAGACGGTGTGAACTGGAAGATATAGTTATTCATTTATTAAAGAAAATGTTGCATTATAAGTTATAACCTCTAGTATGAAAGTTGAACATTCTGTCTACTCAGGCAGCTGTACTAGAAGATGTAATGTCGAATGTAGACTGTTTGTTTGCAGAGTTCTCGAGTCAACTGCCTCACGACGGAGGTGCTTTCTACACGACAGACACAATGGAGAGTTGTCGCCAGCACTACGCAGCCATGTGGCCTCCACTGCTGCACGCCGCAGCGCTTTGGCTCAACCACAGCAACTTCCACATCGACAACGACAACGAAACCCCGAGCAATCGCTTCCACCTTCTCTTCGGTACTTAGAAACATGTTGTTACATTAGCTCAGATGTTAACCTTCCCCCTAGTGGTATCATTGATTTCAAAACATGAGGGGACACTAGGACATTTCGTCCAGGTTATGAAATCAAAGACGTGCAGTGTGTATATTATGTATATTACTATAAATTTAAAAGAAATTCCGATAATTAACAAACATTTTTTGGTAGTAAGTCTCCTAATTACTTTAATTTAAATAGTGTTAAATTACAACTCGAGTTGGTTTTCTTGCCCAGTGGATCAAGAAACAGAATGACCCAAAATAACGCTGAAAGGCTTAGTAGTGTATGTGGATTGTAAACTTGCTTCAGGTATCTGCATGGAGGCGCTGTGCAACCCCAGGATCTCCGAGCCGACGGGAAGCATGTTGACTTGTCTCAAAGCTCTCTACACTCTCTTCGGAGGAGCCGAGCCAAGGAAAATGTTGCTGGAAAACAAATCCCTTGGAATTGAGCTATGCAACGTTCTCCACAGGTGCTCAACTTTCTACTTGGTTATTTCTCTTTTAAAATCTAAAATTTGTGATCTTGCGGTTCCAAATAAAAATCCCATAAATGGGGTAGGAGTTTTCTAAAAACAAGATTTTCGGAAAAACTTTTGGCAATTAGGGTAATTTGCAAGGATTTTCATTTTTCTGAAGAAATAGCAATTTAAAGGAGATTTTCTTCAGATACTGTACGTAATTTAGGAAAATTTTCAAACAGTCTGTAATTTTTTGGTAGTTTTGCACCGATTGCTAATTAATTTTTAAGGCCAATTCTAAAACTACCCTAATTACTAAACAATTTTAAATATTTGATTGTTAAGGATATTCCTTATTAAATCCTGCCTTCCAGCTGTTCAGTTAAATACAATGAAGCTGAAGCCCAAGTCTTGCTCAGGTTGTCTATTGAAGTAGTTTAACATGATTGCTACTAAAGCACTAGTGTTCCACGCAAACTTGACCAGATTACTTGGGACTACTAGGTCTTCTAGATGTGAGAATGGCCTAAGGTGGTCTAGGGCGTCAGCTGACGAGCTGGCAATTTAGGTCACGCTGTTGTCACAGGTTCAAATCCTGCAGCAGGAGCAATCCGTATTAAGCTTAGTTTCGTGTGGTTTAGTGATGGGGAGGGGCCATCTTAAATAAAAGGTGACCGGCACAGTTGGAAGTTGACGGCGTAAGGTAGTTTAATATGGATTGCTCAAAAACTTGTTTTGTTACTTTTTGTTTTGTTTAAAGTAGGAGGACACATTTTTTGTCGTTTTCAAATGTATTATATTTCTAATAAGAGATTGCAGTAGATGGCACGTGAGAAAGTCATGGCATAAGTAAAATAAACAAGAAAGACGGAAGACTGTAATTTTTTAAAAATTGGGCCAGGCTTCAAAGTGTTAAGTGTTTCTTTTATGGTTTTAGACAACTTCTCATGACGACCGAGAGTTTGGAGACCCAGCTGCTGGTGATAGACGTGCTGAAGCAGGTTGTGCAATCAGCTCAAGATGACTTGGAGAGTAGGAAGAAGAAAATGCTGAGAGGTACAGATTATATCGCTCTCTACATTCTAGTTTAAATTAATACTCGCCCTTAGGGCTTGCTGGGGGGCTGCGGCCTCATGTTTTCAGGGCATTTGCAACTGTTTTGTCGCTATGATGCAAAATATCGGCTAAGTACAAGGGCAGATTTTCAGACACCACATGTTTTGACTGCCAAATGGCAAAAATGAATGTCTTCAGGTTTTCCCGAAGGTTTCTTGCCAAGAGCTTTAAAAAGAGTATGTGGCTGAGGGGGTAGCATGCTCTGAAACATTTACTCGTTCAGAGTGGAGAGTTGCCTACTGAGAGTTTGTTAGTGTTTGTTGTACTGGAAGTGTGCTTGTGTTGACCTGTGTGTGTTTATGTAGAGATGGCCCCTGCTAACCAGGAGAGCCCCGCCGGGCTGAAGGTGGAACTGCTCGGTGAAGGAGGAGAGAGTGGAGAGTTGCCTACTGAGAGTTCGTTAGTGTTTGCTGTGCTGGAAGTGTGCTTGTGTGCTCTCGTCAGTCAGATACCAGGGCTCAGCCCGGCCCCGCCGTGTCAGGGCATGCCCCGCCACACCGACCCTACCGGGGCTCTGGTGGCGAGTACTCTAGCTACTCTACAGCATCTGCCCCGCTTGTGTTCACCTCAAGGTCAGTCATCCCACCTAACTCAAGATTCAAATAAATACCCACTTAACTGCTAAAAAAAAAACTTTTGGCTGTACTGAAATATTTCAAAAAATAAAAGTGTACCTTACCTTAGAGTGAAAATATCAGTAAAAAGCGCCAATAACATGCCATTCTGAATAAAACACAAACAAGCTTCCTTTCAAATGCTGTCCGCTTCAGCACACACGCATCATTTAGCCTGCGGTGACGTATTCAGTGTGCATTGTCCCCATAGGAGGCAGCAGCAATGGATTTGTTCAGATACAAATACATTACAGTTTAAGGTTTCTTTTGCCCTTTGGATGTAAATATGTATAGACATTTTTAGTGTTTAATAATCTCTTTTAAATTCTTATTAGAAATTATTCTGAACACATATTTTTTAAATAAAAGCTGATTATTTTGTGGTGGTTTTGTTAGACAATTAAAACTTAGAATTCTAGAGGACACTAGTAAGCGTCACAACCATTCCTACCATTGTCATGAGAATAGTTAGAATGATTCTTACCTTTCGCTTTGACATGTAGATCCCACTAAACAGTTGTTTAAGTCAGATGCACATTTCGTAGCAGTTGTGCTACATCATCAGTGAAAGTCTATTTACATAACAAAAGAAAAACTTTTATATACACTACACAGTCCCTTTTTATATCACTGTTTACACTTGCTCTTGGCGTTCGGGGGCACCGCGGCGAAACATCATCAATATAGCCCAGGTGATTTTGCGCTGTAACTGAAGATGTTTCTAGGCCAAGGGTAAGTCGAGCTGCAGCGGAAGGATTCTAAATCCTAACAGAATTGAACCTTCCGCTCCAGCTCGACCCACCCTTGGCCTAGAAACGTCTTCAGTAGCACCGCAAGTTCTCCGGGCTGGGCCGATGATGTTTTGCCGCCGTGCCTCCGATTCGCAGACCGCGACCCTTGAACGAGTGCGAGTGTAAATACTAAATAGTAATGTGAAGTGACTGTGTAGTGTATATAAAAGTGTTTGGTTTGTTATGTAAATAGACTTTTACTGATGATGTAGCACAACTGCTTCGAGATGTGCATCTGACTTAAACAACTGTTAAGTGGGATCTACAGGTCAAACCGAAAGGTACGATTCATTCAAAGAAGGTCCTACAACTGGAAATATAAAACATTTTTAGAATAATTAGTAGTGTAAACAAGACTAGTAAAAGCTAGTGTTGTGACAGGGGCAGCAGCGATACTGCCGACTCTGCTGTACCTGGTGACAGGGGTGGTGCACGAGTGTGCGGTGAGGAAGCTAGGTGACAGCAGCATGGTGGCCAACACGCCAGCTATGAAAGCTGCTCTGCAATGCTTGGTGGCACTCACCAGTGACAAGTACTGCAGAGACCCTCGCTCTGCAGCGCAGTGGAAGTCACTGCTGCAGAGTGCTCTCGCCAAGATCATCGACTTCACCAAGACTGGTCAGTCTTTTCTTGCTATCAGTCAATTACCTATATCTTTATTCATGAATACTTATACATACAATGGTGTCATCAACCCTTAACTTATAACTTATTTTGTAATGTAGTATTTACATAACAGCTTTTGTGATGAAAAGTACAATAGATTTTTAAAACTAAAATGTTACTCAAAGTATTCATCCAGGGAATACAAGGCTTTTTTAATAAAAAAATAAAATGAACTATTTCCAAACTTCCTGTGACTTTCAATTATTTTAATGCTAGTTAGTAAATAGTTAAACAATTTAATGCCCATACAGGTAGGATTTTTAGACAATTTTGAAGTTCTGTGTCTACTTAAAACAATTTGGTTCTTATTTCTAGTGTTGTACTTCTGAATGCTTAACTTTACTGTATATATTTTGTTTAACAAACAAAATGCATTGAAAAACATACAAGGAGTAAACAGTTATAACGTGAAGATCTATAAATAATGATTTACAGGATGTATCAGGACTTAAGTTTAACATTACTCTAATGGTTTTTTTTTGTAACGTTAAGATTTTATCCAAGTTGAATTTAATCGTGCCACCACATACAATTAAACAATATAAAATGTGTGATTGTAAATTTGCAAAATAAACCATTTTCATAGATTCTTAATCACAATAAAAGTACATTTGTCTTAAACAACAAATTCCAGAGCTAATTGTTTTACAGACCTTATTTACATATATATTCCAACTTAGGTTTTTGCTAGGATTCAGGGTAGTGCATGTGGCTACATGTCGGCTGTGCACAAAAGTATTGTTGTTCGTCCGAGTTGGGGACTAACGTATAGACTCGTGTCTGTGCCTAGAGTGTGACGAGGTGTCCATTTTGATGGCTGTTTCAGTGTTGTATAGACTCGTGTCTGTGCCTAGAGTGTGACGAGGTGTCGGACACGAAGGTGGACGAGGTGTCCATGTTGATGGCTGTGTCAGTGTTGTATAGACTCGTGTCTGTGCCTAGGGTGTGACGAGGTGTCGGACACGAAGGTGGACGAGGTGTCCATGTTGATGGCTGTGTCAGTGTTGTATAGACTCGTGTCTGTGCCTAGGGTGTGACGAGGAGTCGGACACGAAGGTGGACGAGGTGTCCATGTTGATGGCTGTGTCAGTGTTTGTGCTTCACGCTCCCCCGGAAGTGGTGCTGGCTACTGATCTCAAGTACCCTTGTATCAACCACATGACACAGTGCGCTCAGAGCAACAATATACAGGCAAGTACACTCTTATCACTTAGCCATCAAAACCTTTCACAATATATGAAAAGTACAAAGGAGTCATTTTTTAAATACAGTGGAACCTCAATAACTCGAATCTGAAGTACACAGCTGATTTAAAATTCAAGTTATAGAGTTTTTCAAGTTATCGTGGGAGAACGGGCCAAAAACTGAGTTATTGAGGTTAAATGTGTACAAGTCAAAATGCCTCGATGACCATCTATTACTTTTGTGCATTGGACCTCTATATCTTGAACTTATTTCGGTTACAGTAACCTATTCAAAGAGGATGACCGGTAAAAAAATAAAACATTGAAAACGAGCTTGCACTAGTGACAAAGTGAGGGGGTTAGCCTCAGGGTGATGGAGAGAAGCAGAGTTTCTTGGTGAGATTTAAACATTCAGTTTTCATAAACACTGTAATGCGTAGTTTGCTCTGACAACAAGTAGTCTAAAAACAAAACTTCGACTTATAGACGTCACCTTACATAAAGTATGAACTTCGACTTGTAGAGGTTTTTCTCCAGAAGTGGCTGGAAAAGTCTGTTTCTGCTTTTTACTAAATTGCTCTCTGTTACTATTATGAACTTTCAAAATAACATTGTGGAGGTCATCAGTTAGTCGAATTCGACTTACTCTGGTAATGGTATGCTTCTAACATAAAAAGACCTTAAAATTCAACTTATCAAGGTTGTATTTCTGGAGAAATTTGACATTTAGAGGTGATCATTGATTGCTACAAACACTTCAAGGGGATATGACAAAAATCGAGTTATCAAGGATTTCAAGATATTGAGGTTCGAGTTATCAAGGTTTCTTTGTACTCTGTCGTGAGAAGAATGTGGTTCTTGAGAAGTAAAAAATAAAACTGTCATTTTAAGCGGTGTGTTTACTCAAGCGTTGTTGGCGACAGGTGCGTATCAGGAGCATGCACACGCTGAGGAGTATACTGAAGCAATCAGAGAGGTCTGTGAGTGCTGGGTACATCCACGCCCTGGCGCCCAAGGTGCTGCAGTTCCTGCACGCAGAGTCGGCTAGACATGTCACGTCGGAGGCGGAACTTGCGCTCACGGTGGAGAGTCTCAACGTCGTCGAAGCGCTGGTCCGTCTCGCCGAGCCTCAGCACCGTAAGTACCTGCCCCCCTCCCCCCGTCTCATATTTTAAATGATACAAATATTCTTTGTAGATTTTTTTACTTTGTTACTGATTAGATTTTTGGAAGTAAATGTGTTTTTTACACATTAAAAATTGGGCTGATTTGGAATTTTTCTTTTATTAATTAAAAATGTCTACACTTTTCTATAAAGCTGTAAGATCACTTGTAAATTTTCAGCACTTGGAAATTACAAAAATAAAATCCTTAGTTTGCTTTTTTCCAGTAGAGTTTGTTAACATCAGCAATCAAAAATGTGTATAATAGTAAATTATTCAGTATTTTTATTTTAAAACTAATTATATATATATATATTTGCAATAAGTGGTCATTATGAATAATACTGTTAACATCATTTTGTTTCGCGCTGTATTAAACTATGCTCCTCAATCTACAATTTGATTGTACAAATGTATTTATGTGAATTGTAAAAACAAAATAACTATACCCAGATACTTGGCACTACACCTATACCCGGATATGCTATCGAAAAGGGATGAAAGGAGAGCAAACTTAGCTGGATAAAGTAAAAACACGTCAGAGAACACAATCTTAAAGGTTTTCAGCCCTAATCGGGGTCAAGTCAAAAACTTTTAATTGTTCTTTTTGTCTTAATAAAAGCCCCAGTAGGGCCAAAAATTTGACAATTTGTGTACTATTTTGTGTTTATACTTTATCCAGGTGAGCCTACTCTTTTTTCTATTCCATTTGAATTTCAATTTAGTGCATTGAAATACAGTAGGACGTCGATAATCCAAACTAATTCGGACCAAGGGTGGTTCGGATTTTCAAACAAAATGCAAAAAAAGATGTGTGTGCTTTAATTTTGTTATTTTATTCGATTTAAATAAGTTATCTGCAAATACATGACCTATAGAACATCTTAAATTTATTTTGAATTGTAAGGCAAACATGTTTCCTTTTCAATTTCGTTGACGTTGCCATTGATAGAAACTCTCACACCACACGTGATAACAAGCAGAAACAATAAAAAAGCACTAAACTGTACACCGTACCTAGCGTAATAATGAGTCTTCACTGTTTGTTATGGCAGGGTACAGACTAGTGTGTTGCTAGTGGAAAGGGTGGACGGATGTAGGGGTTAGGGGGGGCGAGCTAAAAATAGCTCTTGGAGGTCGCTAGCACAATACACTGTGAGTCACCTGGCTACACACATCCCACACCTATGGACTGTTGCGGGTGAGTCACCACGTTGCGCGCATGTAAACAACTTATTGTTGCATATGGAGCATTCCAGTTCCAAACACACTTATATTTTAAATGTCGTTCGCAAATATATTGTTCTGGTGTCCATCCTTAGTAATATTTAAATCGTATTTGACAAAAACATATTTTTTGCATTTTCTTCCCGGAAACGTGTTTGGACCACAGAGCAGGTATAAAACAGAGACGCCGTCTGAAACCGAGAGGTGAAGCCACCTCGCCAGCGAGTTTGCCCTCACTTGGAGTGGGGAGAGCGTACTAGGCAACCATGCCTGCGCGAAAAACCTCTAACCACGGATTATAATTTATGAACTCAATACATTTATAACTTGATTTGGACTACTCTTGACGTCCTCTTTATAATGAACCCAAACACGAAGTGATTCGGTCAAATCCAAGCAAATTACTAAGTAAAGCCAATAACTAAAACTATTCTTAAAAACCAGAGTTCAAAAATTCTTTAATTAAAAGAACTTTGACAAAGAAATATTATGGCGTAAAGGGCACTAGTGTACATGAGTTTCTTTATAATTATTGGGAACTAACAATATATACAATAAAACTACAGCTAAGTACAGTAGTATATGTAGTGGCACTACAATTCCTGTAAAAATGTGTCTGTTGAAAAAGAAAACATGATTTGAATATTTAAAGGTTGTTTTAGTATCCCATACTATTCACTTTGTAAACCTTTTTCAATAACATCAATCAATAAATAGGTCTATACTTCATTCATTTTGTTGTACAATCTTTGCACTTTTTTCTTGAAAACGGGAGAATTTCTTATCATGAAAGTAGAATTAATGTACTATAATAATAGTTACATAATTTACAAACAAATATATACAATTATTAAACTTTCCGTGATAAAAAATGTTAAAAAAACTCGTGTATTTGCTTTGAACATAATCACAAAGTTACTTGGATAAGTAAACACTTCAGCATTTACAACATTTTCAAAATGTATACACATATATTATGTAGCAGGTCATGTAAAATGCATTACATGCAAAGAAAAGGTAATTGGATAGGAAATTATAAATTGAGAGTAATTTTATTTGAAGGTTTAATGCACTCAGAATACAGAGGCAAGAAGCGGTAGACCGGAAAAAGCGGCGGCGAGTTAACTTGTCCCACACTAAAACTGCCGTAACGCCAAAGTTAGAGCAGCTAATTTTTTCAAAAATAATATTTGGTAAATTCAGTTCTTTGGCTACAATTTCCACCGTTTTTAATTTTACCTGACCAAAAAATAAAAAAAGGAGCAGCCGACTACTTTTTAAATGTCACAATTTAAAATCTATATAAAACTTTCGACTTTAATGAATTTTTAAAATATGAAAATGAGAGTTTCTGAACATGTTATTTACACCATTGGCGTCCTTACTTAATTGGCTACCATATGGTAAAAAATAAAAAATATTCATGCACTGTGAGTAACTAAAACCACAGTGGGAACGAAATGAGCGCACTGGAATTTTCATGCGTTCTCGCAGCAAAACAGTGACTGTTGCCCTCAAGGGCGTGGCCCGGCTTCACTGCCCTCAGTACTTCGCTTACGGGATGGCGACTCCATTTCTATTTATCCTCCTTGGTTCGGACTTTTGACGTTTCGGATAATTGACAATCGGATTATCGACTTCCTACTGTATACCTTTTGCTCAATTTGTTATAAATACTTTGACATGTTGTTTATAAATCAACCTCCTTTTTATCTGAATTTTAAAATACAACTTCTTAAAAAGGTTAAAATTTGTATTGTCTGTCAAACCCACAAAGCGGAATTAATCACACAAAAATTTCTTGAACAGGTGTTTAACTAAACTTATTTGTATTATGTACAGTAGTATCAAAGATAATGTTAGGGTAAGTAGATTGCACCTAGATACCACCTGGCTGAGGCAGCAAAATCAACATAATTCATAAATTCGGCAGCCCAAGCACAGATAGCGCTGCCGTCTTTCTCCAGCTTGATATCAATGACTTAAATGTGACAAAGTTGTGCAATCTTTGAGAACAAACAAACTTGTGCAAGCGTCAGGGGCTCTTTTGTAGACTCTTAAAAGAATTCCCTCGATGCAGCGCTATCTGTGCTTGGGCTGCCGCAACTATGTTGATTTTCCTGCCTCAGCCATGTGGCATCTATGCGCAATCTACCTGTCATAACATTATCTTTGGTAGTATTAACTAGGTATTAATGTTGTTTTCTTACATATGGCCAATAACTTGCGCCATAGACAAGCCCTGTAAAGCCCTGTATACAACACGCTTCCACTAGAGCCAAACGTGATAGTTGATCCTAAGTGCACCATTTTCCTTTGTCTGTCTGGAAGATGTCAACTCATTGTACAAAATATGTAGTGAGGTTTAATCCCATAGTGTTTTTGTGCTTACTAGCGGATCTTTTACAAGGCAAGTAGTCCCCAACGTACTTTGTTAATATAAATACATATTAACAAATGCATATGTTTTCAAATAGATTGCCAAACCTGTCTGAGAATGTGGCTGATTCTTTTTCTGCTTTTTTAATGTGCTTTCAGTGTTTGTGTGGATGTATTTTAAAATTGATATACAATATTTGTTTTGTTAAATTTGTGAGACGACACAAAGCATTGATTGAAACTAATTTGTCTTTTTTAAAAAAACCGTTCATTTTGTATTAACATCTTTTAATCTCTCAAGTTTTTTTTAAGTACTGCTTTGAATGTCCCCCCACTTTCACGCTACACTACTTTGCTACACTTGCATGCAATCACCATTACATAACATGGGCATGATGATATCCCCATCACAGACTTTGTGATATTGCTACTTTATTATTACCTCCTTAGCATTTGAGCCTACTTTAATTACAAACATATTCTGGTGACATAATTTTTTACTGTGCTATCCTTTTTGTTTTTTTGTGATAACCCTAGTACTTAGTAAAACAGTTGGGTTAATAGTACCAGGTGCGGCAAAATGAGCTGACGGTTTTTGCTGCCGCGCTGACAAGCGAGTGTGTGGTGGGGATATCGGCGTCTCAGTGCCTACGTGCGGACATTTTTAGTAGCCATGGAGGAGTGGTCGACTGAGCACCGTGCGTTCGTTGTGGAAGCATTTTTTAAAAATGGCGATAGTGTTGTTGCTGTTCAGCGGCAATTCCGCAGACGTTTTAATGTGGGTCCGAGAGGGAAAGTTCCAACTCGAAACACCGTTTTGCTGTGGGTGGGTAACTTTAGAGCTACCGGTTCAGCATTAAAACGGAAATCAACGGGCCGTCTAAGGTCAGCCCGGACGCCAGAGAACATCGAGAGAGTGAGGGAAGCTGTGGAAGCCAGTCCTCGGCCTGCTTGCAAACAAGCTGCTGCTCTGCGCATGTCTGACCGCTCGGTAAGAAGAATATTACGGTACGACCTGCACTTTCATCCGTACAAAATGGCTATCGTGCAACAGTTGAAGCCCACTAATTATGCAAAGCGCAAAGCATTTTCAGAAAAAATGATTGATTTGCTTACAGATGATAAACTTGTCTTTATGAGCGACGAAGCGCATTTTCATTTGGATGGATATGTGAATAAACAGAATTTCCGCTATTGGTCGGAAAAAATCCAGAAGAACTGCATGAACGACCTCTTCATAGTCCCAAGGTCACTGTGTGGTGTGGCGTAACAAATAATTGTGTTATAGGCCCATACTTTTTTGAAGAAAACGGTCGAACTGTAACCGTCAACTCTCAACAATATCTGACTATGTTGAAAAACTTCCTGATCCCCGCACTACGGAGAAAACTCTTAAACCGCAGCAGAATTTGGTTCCAGCAGGATGGGGCAACTGCCCACACTACCCATGAGGTAATGAACTTCTTAAGAAGCAAGTTTCGTGGCCGAGTCATCTCGCGTTTCGGGGACATTGCGTACAACTTCGCTCCCGGATCTCAGCATTTGTGACTTTTTCTTTTGGGGACTGCTTAAATCAAGAGTGCACACAAACAAACCCCGCACATTGGATGACCTGAAGGAAGCCATACGCCAAGAAATAGCCAACATTTCTCGTGTAATGTTGGGGAAAGTGTGTGACAATTTCAGTGCAAGATTGGAAGAATGCATGGCCCAAGATGGACATCATTTGAAAGACGTCATTTTCAAATCTTAAACGGATCACATTGTGACGAGCCTATTTTTCCCTAGGCACAAACGGCCGTAACCTAGGTCAACTTACCGAGTTGACAGCTTTAGCCTAGGTGAGAACGCACAACCTACTAGCCTAGGTTATTAACACCTCCGTAAACATTGTGTGTACTTACGTGATCTCACTAACACAACTTACCCTTAGCCTAGGCTAGGTGTACGGTTAGTGAACCTATGTAATTTGGGCCCCTGGCCACTAGCCCTAGCCTAAGCCCATAACCTCACTACACCACCACAGACCACTTTTACAACACTTTAGCACTGTAGACACTGACTCTACACTGTAAGCCCGAGTTGATATCGTAATTTCTCGGGTTGATTACCTTTTCGTATGAGTAGAACCGCTTCTTTAGGCCGACGCCGGTGTTGCCTAGACTAGGGACCAAGGCTGATTTGCTGACATCGTTAGGGTAAAGTTAGCTGGCACTGCTGACTATTTGTCTTATATCAGGGTTGTGTTCAGGTAACCCCAGAAACACTAAAGTGAGGTGTAGCGTTATGAAAACTGTAGTTTGAGTAAAAGCGATGAAAACCGGTAGCTGTCGCCTTGATGTAAACAAAGACAGCCATCTTGAACGTCTCTTGACGAAGGGTCATGTGACCTGGGGAAGTTCCTTCGATCCCCACCAGGAGCAGGAGTTTACCGTAGAAAGAGCAGCCAAAATTCTTTCGGCGCTTCGCTTCCGCACCGATCACCACGGACATTGCGCTCGACCGCTACACGAATACTCTTTACCGGCTCACCGCTATTTTCCGCTAAGGTACAAATTATCTGAAACCCATATCTTTTGATAGTGTATTTGTACCTATTTCTAAAGCTTAAATTCACTTTCAATAATAATTTTACCGTTTTAACGATTTATCAAGGACTTGCCACTGTTAGAACCTCGTGCTAGGCTCCAGTTAGATCGTGTCGGTGAAAATTGAAGGTAACTCAAGACCCGTACTTTTGTCTTGAATGTTTCTTAATCGTTCTTTCACGGGATAAATCGATTTAACTCATTGTAAGCCCACCTTGGGTTGTTAGAGTGAAAATTGTGTAACTCTAGGAGTATTGAATTATTTCTTAGAGTGTCGCTCGCCCCACCTATCGTCCCGTACGTTAACTCCGTGTCACACCACCTTGTAGCGAGGGTGTAAAATCTAATTAGCTAAGGATAATTTAGATTTGCGCTACATAGGTGCAAAATTTATAAAATTAATAATTCGTAACTCAGGTGAGACATCGCTCCCTGAGTGTCTAATTCACAGTACAGTGATGACGCATACCCGGGTGTTTGCAACCTCGTGGCGGTTTGTAAAAATCGAATTAACCCTGTTAATTCAGATTTGCGCTACAGAGGTGCAAAACAACTAAAATAGTAAGTTGTAACTCAGGTGAGCACTAACTGCCTGAGTGTCTACTTCACCGACCGTCCACGCGCGCCAGTCTTGTGCGTCCCAACCTCGTAGCACATTGAAAAATCAAATTAACTCCTGTTAATTTAGATTTGCGCTACAGGGTGCCGAGAAACTACTAAAGAATAGTTTTTAACTCAGGTGAGACTGTGCTCCCTGAGTGTATCGTCACCGTCCCGTGACACACGATTACCAACGGTGTTTGCAACCTCGTAGCGAGTCTGTAAAATCGAATTAACTACCGTTAATTTAGATTTGCGCTACAGAGGTGCAAAATACAAAATAATTAAAATTTATTTTTACCAAACCGTTTTCCGAATCTTATAGTAGAAACCCTGCTGCTCTGGAACCGCCCCGCTCGACTGAGATCATCCGTGGTCAGTGAAGGTTTTCTAGGACCTCAGTCCGCGAAGGAAATTCTTTTCCTTCACCGGAAAATCCATCACAACATACACATTTTTTTGGTTATTTTTATAAATGTTCATAAATAGCAATCTGTAATATGCAATAAAACACTTTGTATCTCTTAAAACGATTGGGTTATTTACATTTTAAAACCATCAGATCTTTTTGCCGCACCTTGTATTAGTTAAAGGCACTGATCTCTATAAATAATACAAATTGAAGTGAATTTTAATTTATCTCTAGATCTCAATTCATTTACTTACAAATGTGAGTATTAACCCTTTCCACCCGCAGTCCAGATCTCACCTGGGGTATGTCGGGTCAAACCCAAGCTGCAAGTAGAACAGATTCAATTTGTCCGTCTCACTAAAATTTATGGGGGAGATTCACTGTAAACTATGTGCAAACAAAGATTATGTTATGGTAGGAACTTTATGCAAATCAACATAGTTGCGGCAGCCCAATCACAGATAGCGCTTCCGTCTATTGCCGACTTTCTCCCCCCTTGACTCCACATGATCGAGTTTTTCCCATGTCAATGACTTCAGTGTGACCAAATCGTGCGCTTTTTGAGATCAAACAAACTTGGTTCTATGTAAGACTCTTATAAAAATGCCCTCGCAGCGCTATCTGTGTTTGGGCTGTCGCAACTATGTTGATTTTCCTACCTCAGCCATTTAGTAACGATGCCCAATCTACAAACCATAACTTTACCTTTGGTTTTACTAATAATGTTCAAATTAAGATAATTTTAAGATTACCTGATTACTGAATATTGCTCACAGGAAGGCAAATGGAAGGGTGTAGGAAGTGGGTAAGGAGGTAAAGTGGAGGTTATCTTTGATTGTATGCACTAAATTCAATTATAACTTCATACCAACTATCCAGTGATTTGATGAGTGCACAATGAACAGTGTGAATGTGTGTGCAGGGATACAAATGTTGAATTTGCTGGTTCCGATCCTGGTAGACTACTTGCTGGACACTCCGGACACCACAGACAAACACTCCTGGGCCCTTCACGAACACTGTCTCCAGATGTTAAAGCAGATCGGCCCACAGTATCCACAGGTAGGGGTTCCAATCTGGGACATCGGATCATGTATATGTAGCTCAAATAATAGATGATAATCTTTATTGAAATATACACACATCTCTTCTTTCTGGAAAAACATATCTATCGTGGAGCAGCTTTCTACAACTGCCTGCCACATGAATTGAAGATGCTGCCGGAAACAACTCTTAAGAAGACTTTGGCGGACTGGCTTATGCATGAATGAATGATCTTGAACTCTACTCTATTCAATAGTTCCGCAGCTGATCTTAGACTTGAAGAAGGAAGACAACAAATCGTTTTTATTGTAATTTTAAATTGACATTATACTGTAGTCTAAGTAAAAACATGTTTTATGTACTTTAGCTTTTTTAGATGTTAGATTGAGGGGATCAAGTGGTTAGGAACTGGTTACTCTTGTGCACGTCTGTTCACGAGAGGAATGGGACTGGGTTTGTCTAACTAGACAATAATGACACGTATACCAGTTTAAAGTAATCTAAGCAAGTTGTAACCAGACAGATACTGAGCTTTGTTAAGTATGGTAGATATTTGATTGTGTATATGTTTGTTGTTTATCCAGGAGTTCAAGACAATCATGGCTCAGTCAGCAAGCCTGCGGACTCGGCTGGAGAGTGCAATCCGCAAGAGTCAGACGGCAAAACAACCCCAGCCACAGAATGTGCAGAGAACCAACGCGAAACCCAACTCCGCACCCAGCATCAAACTCAAGACTGACTTCCGTAACTTTACCTCCTAAACCAAGTGTTTCCCGCAATCAATGTTAAAACAGCAGGGTTCATGGATGGAAGAGCATCATTAATGGCTGAGTGCGATATTTATTTAAGGTATCCTCAACTGACATCTCAGTTGAAGCGCTTATTCCTAATTGGTTAAGAGGCTGCCAGGTTTAAATAAGGAGCTTAACATGGGAAAATTTGCAAACAATGTTTTAAGTAGATTAATGTGCCAAAAATGGGAAAAGGGTTTCAATAGAAGCGTAGAGCTGCAGCATCTAAAAGCAACAAACAACATAACACTTCCTTGCTAAACAAAATATTTTTACGATTATTTGATTTCTACATTCTTATGGGAAATTCAAGTTTTAATAAATTATTACATACGTTTCAATATTAGAGCTCAGAACCCTCTCTTAATAATTTATATTGTTTGGTAAAAGTGCAAGTTTTAGAGTTTATACTCAGTAGCTTCAATAGCTTTATGCTTCTATTAAACATATTTTTGATTTAAGTACGTTCACCAGTTAAAAAATGGTTTGCAGTTTTTACGCCATGTTGTTAGCGGTGTCCAGAGTGGGTCCAGCGGCTGCTCTATCCGGTGGCCTCTTAACCATACAAGAGAGGACAAAAATCAGTATTCAGTAATTTTATTTTAGCAATCTAAACCTCTTTAATGTAAATTTGAGTTTCAACTCTAGCATAACATTCCAGATTTTACTCAACGTTTAGTAATTGAAATTGGAAGTAGTCATTTAATTTGAATAGTAAAAGATTATGTAGTGTGTTTTTATAAATAGCCCGTGGTATTGATCTAAAAAACTAGAAAAGTTTTAATAACCCACTCATGATGTTTTGTTATTTTAAGAGTCTGTAACTATAGTAAAACCAGTAATTGAACTCAACTTGTAAAAGAATCTTTCCGAAAGATAGCTCTGACTTTAATAAGTTGAATGTTCAAAATAATATTAGTTTTGGTGTCAATTTAGTAGTAATGTTTGGGCACTTTAGTGGCCTCCAATATACAGTACCCCAAACCCTCAGTCTTAACTTGATTGAATCTTTTATTGTACCAAAATGACTTGTGGGTTTCTGTAGGTGCTGAAGTTCATGGTGATGAAGTTGTATAGACAATTGCAATACTGTATAAGAGGTGAATTACATTTATCAAATACTTGCATTTCTCTGTTAAGAGTTCCCTCGTTAACGTTTAGGCGCATACTTGCTTTATTTTTTTCTTTTTCATTGTCTCAGCCAAATGGCCTAGATTTATTATATAATCTAATTCTAGATTAAAACATAATGGATTGTAGATAAGAGAGTTGTAGACCAATTATTACCCGTTGTTAGTAATTAACTGTATTAACCCGGGAGAATCACATATGAAATATCAAGTGATGGACTGAACTCATAGATCTGAAAAAAGTTTGAAAATGTTCAGGATGTTCTAGGGAAGCAGGAAGTGGACGAAACGCAAATAAAATTAGATACATTTTCTTTCTCAATTACCGTAACCAGCAACCAATCAATAATGATTTTAAAATGATTCTTACCTTTCGGTTTGGCCTGTAGATCCCACTGTACAGTTGTTTAAGTCAGTTGGGCATTCCGTAGCAGTTGTGCTACATCATCAGTGAAAGTCTATTTACATAACAAAAAAAATGTTTAAACAATAAAACAATGGAAGTTTAAACTGAAAGATAAAAAGGAAAATCAATAAAAAGGAACTGTATCAAAATCTTGTTGGTGCATTTCCATATTTCTCCAAAGAAAAAGTTAAATAAACATCTTTCTCTGAAAAATTACAAATTTGTTAGTGGCAAGATGAGTTGCTGGAGATGGGAACAGCAGAGGCAATCCAAAGCTATCAGAGAACTATTATCTCTCTCCCCTCCATCATCCCGTCTCTCCCTCTCCCCCCTCCCCCACCAACTTTCTCTCACTTGATATGGACTGGTGAATCTACAAGCCTAGTGATCCTACTGTAACATGATCTTTCTCGGGTTGATTTTGAACTATTCATATTATATTAAAATGTTTGTAGATATTAGAGATATTTGTAAAGTTTTCAATATGTATTATTCTATGTTGTCTGTATAATAAATTAATTGATTTTTAAATGTTACAAATAATTTCCTATCCTATATCTAGGATTGAGTGTGTGTATTAATAGTAAACACTTCGTCTCCAGGTTTAAAACAATGACGGTGCCTTAACCCAAGCCAGCATTTTATTTTTGGTGGTGCTGAATTGAAGACCCTCCCCTGAACCGAAGACCCTCTCCCCTATATCGAAGACCCCCTCCCTCCTGAACCGAAGACCCCCCACCCTGAATCGAAGACCCCCACCATGAACTGAATACCCTTCCCCCCGCCCCAGTAAAAAAGGCTGTTCAGGGGCCTTACCCTGAAAAAATTGAAATATGTGTTTGTAAAAACTAGAATTTTAAAGCTGATTGGCAATCAACAAATCAATTTTAGTTATAATTTGGTTATAGTTATACGCTTTTACATAGTTTTAGTCTTGTTACGATGCAACACTTAACATTAATCCTTTAAGCACAGGGATTATCTCCTTATCTAGCTCAAAAAGATGCTGCTTGCCACCTCATTGTATTTAATTTGCTATAACTAATTAATTACCCCCATCTCTTTGACCAGCTCCACTGGATTGATTGGGTCAATATTTACTAGTTAATGGCATAGATGGAGGCTGTCTTAGCTCACAGGTTGGAAGAACTCTTCTAATAGAGGTTCTAGGTGGTCTGGAGAGCTGAGCCAAGTTTTTTACAGTAGAGTTGATGAATTTGGATTCTTAGGTCTTCCAATCATCAGGCGTTATACATTGTAATTGTCAATACAGGATAGTTGTTCTTTTTCGTGCTCAGCCTACAATATGAAATTAGGAGTAGGCACTCCTCTTGCCTTGAACATTGTAGCTTCTGGTTCTTTCGCTTCTCAAATCTGGTCATCTTACTCAGCTGACGAACTGCGAGTCTTTGGTAGTATATGTTCTCCTCAGTGCCTCGACGCTGCAATGTACGTGTCCAGGCGGGAACTCATTCCACGACTGTTAGAGGCTCTCGCTTAAGTTTCAGACTGAGTGCTGATGGCAGTCATAACAGCACCTCAGCTAGCAGTTAACATGATTTGCTGCCAGGATTGCTCGTGTAGTGATTCATGTAGCATGGATCCACCTGTTGGGTCTTCAATCTGTTCTTAACAGTGCCGGACTGCTTGGAGGATGATAGCAGCCGACTGCAAAGAGGTAAGGGTTAATTTTCCATTAATTAAACTAATTTTATTAATTGTTTAAAGATACTTGAAGCTATGCAGCGGTAATAACGATGTCGGTTGTCAGCTGCATACACTACAGGTTTTAGGGAAAGGCATGTCTGCAGCAAAGATTTTGTACTAGTGTGTGGATGAAATTACCTTTTGGTAGACTCTTGGTTTAATTGGTCTAGTATAGGACAATGTAGAGTTTTTTTGACAGCGAACTCCCGGTCGACATTTTATAATATTTTGCAAATAAGGAGGAGTTCCAAAGTTTATTAGTTTGAATATTAATATAAACGTGCTTGCCCAACATGGACATCAAATAGTATGACAGCTCTATGTTGTTTCTCTCAAATCCTCTGATTACTTCTTCGCACAGCCCAGGAATGGTTGGGCGTGAGGTCCCTGTCAACCTCTCAATCAAGTTCCGGCGCCTCAAAAGATGGTGAATATAGGCTATAACCATTGACTTTGAACATACCTATATGTTTATACAGTTAATGCCTTTACTTTGCAGCGGTTGTTGAAATCAATGTTGGCTGCCTCTAAACTTTTCCTTTATTTATTTATAAACGGTATACACCTTTTTTCAAAAATTAACACGCTCGATGAACAATTAATTCCTTTGATCGTATACTTGTTGTCAAACCAAAGGACACAGAATAAATCACCAAAACCGTCTTCTGTTTAATTTAAAACGTGCACAGTGTACGCCTGTATCTTATACAGTACAAAACACCCGCTATAGAAATCTGTGTTTAATCAGCACCAGCTGTGCGTGCGTGCGCGCGACACTGCCTCCTGTCGCTGTCTTGTCTGTGGGCTAGGTCTAGCAATGTTCAATGCAAGTGAATTTATAAACATTATAACTTTATAGCTTAATTAATAATAACTCATAAAATTCTTTTAATACAATTAAAGAACTCACCAAACTTAGTTTGATGGGAGTGTCCAAATAAGTTACTAGTTATATTAGTTCCAAACGTTTGTATAATCATTAACCAATATTGTTTCGCACTTAATGCAGGTAGTGTACTCCTCATCACCATCATTCTTTAGGTAAGAAAGTTTACTAGAGTTTTGATAGGCTAGTAATTTATTATTATTTTACCTTTGAGCCGAAATTTCAGCTTAGTCTAATATTTTTTGAAAAGGTCCCGACATTGCGTAACTTTCGTCGTTGCAGTGGCCAGACAACCCAAAAGGGTCCATCATTGATTAGTACTAATATTACAAAGGTAAATAAAGCAATGAACAAATTATTTGACTTAAGAGTTTAATGGGCCTTAAACGATTATTACCTAAACCTACAATTTTTAGCAGACACCTGTAAGCTTATAACAAAGTGGTAGATAATAAGCTTTTCTTGGATAAAAGTTGTATCAAATAATTTGATCTACATCTTGATTATTTTATAACTTTTAAAAAGAAGCTATTTCCTGATAACCTATAAGCTTATTAGTTATAATTCTTGCAATTGCCCAACCATCCGTAGGCCCTAGAATGATTCGTTTCCTGTAGGCAGTTTATGACAAGTGACAAACGTTTATACCCTTTAAGCTGGATATTCTTAAGTATGGATATTCTTAGACCTAAAGGCTTGATTGATGTAGTCCTAGTGGGTAAGGTAACCGCTGGTTGTGCAGTTGAACCTTGAACCAGTCATCTCCAATTTTCTCAGTTCGCTTTATAGTAGGCCAAGCCTATAACAACATACTTTTATTGAGAAAAATAAAGTTGTCTCTGATTAAGGAGCGGCCGAATAAAGCGGCTGTGCGTTCCACTCTGTGGGTACCGCTTACAACATGGAGTAAAAACTGCAAAAAAACATTTCAATCTTATATTTAACCCTTTTCCACTGAAAGCAAAGATCTTTATAGGTCGCCCCATATAAACTCTAAAACTCATACATTCGTTTAATATTTTTATTCCAAATTTTGAAACTTGATTTTTTTATAAGAACATAGAGATCAACATGTCGAATTATTACTTTTATTTGGAAAGAAGTTTTTACGTTTATATACTAAAAGACTGACCATAGATTGACACAAAGCTTAGAGTCGGACGATTGAAAAACTGAGGAATCTGAAGTGGCTGGCCTGAACCCTTACAATGATGGCACCACCAACTTACCCGAGAAGCGGATTTGCACATTAATGGCGCTACGCTTCCAGAGAAAAGATTTTCCCACCTTAGTACGTTAACCTACGCTAGACATCGTGCAAATCTTCTCCATGTTAAAACCTTTATCTTGTCAAATGCAGCTCGAACTCTATCCGGCCGTCTCTTAACTCATCCATTGTATCAGGTGTACTGGTACCCAAAACTATTGCGCAGAATCAAATGTGAGTTTCATGACTGTGTTAAACTCAGCTGTATGGCATTGTTTTCAGTGTGTTGTATAATAGTCTTGATTGCCTATTTACAATTACACTGGGGTCTTCAAGTCAACACATGAAAATTAAATTTTTCCTTTGTATTCTTTGTTGTTATGTAATTAATTATCTCTTATTCAGTCACCATTAATTTATCTTTAAGTTAAAGTACTACCAGCAGTCCACCATATTCCTTCTTGATAACCAAATATTACACTAATGACCACCTTGAACAATAAATCGCTACAACAAATAAAGTACTACAAAAGTAGGGGTACATTGGAAGAAAACAGTCACCAATTAATATTATTGATTTTGTACCACATACATGTTGTTTTTGTCTTTCTTTCAGCTCAACACTATTGACAAGTTATAGTTGTAAAAATGGTGTTTACCATTTGTAAATAAATACACTTCAAAGTGCCCGTAGGCACTTGATGTAGTGTGGTATTAATTAATTAGGCCTAGATGTCAGGTTAATAAAATATGTTCTCAATCAAAAGCCATTTTAGTTCACTTCTAGTATTTGATTGTAAATGGAACATTTGGGTTTTACAGCATTGCTTTAGCCTCAGATTTATGTAGGCATACTTTATATACCTAACCTAACCAGGGCTTTACAAGGCTGTTTTCTCCGCTTACAGTTTCACTTTGGTCTTAGATCAAATTACTTCCTAATTATAGCTTCAATAAAAGAATATGTAGCACGTAAATATTATTTTTAACATAACACTCACTACACATCAATACAACAACATTTTACTTGAGGATGTTATTCATGAGTACTGTATTACTAATACTTATTTAGTGTTTGTACAATTAAAGATCTGTTATTCATGAGTAGTTATTATGGTAGAGTCTTGTGGAGTTATTGTTCTCAACACTTTACAATAGAATAGAATAAAAAGTCTCTTTTTTGCAAAGTTTTACATTTAGAAACAAGGCGAAGTTAGGGCCTCATGTCCCTTTCTTACACTTAACCTTATAATTATTATATAAATATAATTTATACAAAAAGGGTCTCATGTCCCTTTCTTACACTTAACCTTATAATAATTATATAAATATAATTTACGCAAAAAAAAGAAAGACTTGTAACATAAATGCAGTTTTAGGCGGGTTACACACTGGTGTCTTAAGACATGTGTCTTGTCTGATGAAATTTGATGAAACATGCATGTCTTTTGTATTTTTCGTGTCTTATGACCTACGTCTCATACCTGACAGCAGAAACTGTTTAGTAGACTGCTATACGCGTATCTCATAAGATGCAGTTATGTTGTTACTAGCAGTTATCAGACGAAGATGTCGTAGAAGTAGGATATACATTAATCGTACATATTGGACCCATAAGATGGAACAAGCTACGTTCAACAAACTTTGTGACTTATTGAATAGATAGTGTTCTGCAGGTGGAGTAACTTTCACCAATCTATAGCCATTGATGAAAGGCTGAAGATATTTTTGAGGTATAATTCCAAGCACTTCACATGATTTAAAACAAATGAAAACGGGTGCATAGCAATCAATTTTAAATCGTTATAAAACATTTAGTGTTTCCAACTTTATTTTTTAGCGCAAACTGGCTTGATCTGACACTGGAGCTATTCTTCAAATGAGTTGTGCGTATGCGCGGAGTCGGTGTCTTATGCGACAAAAGACATAAGACCGGCAAACCGGTCTCGTGCGACACATGTCTGAAACAGAGTGGATGTTTCAGACTCGTGTCGCACGTAGTGTGTAAGCTCTGATTTGATAATATTGGTTGGTTTAAGTGCGACATCAGCAGACAAGACACATGTCTTAAGACACCAGTGTGTAACCCGCCTTAGCCTAATATTAAATATATATATATGGAAGTTAAAATAAGCTTTTATACATAATCAAATAACTAAATTAATAAAGATCCTATTTACAATGGCCTTTTTATGGATAAAACGTGTTGTGTATTACTCACATTTGTTTGCACTTTTCAGTATTTAATTTCAAGTGATGTATTTTGATAACATTTTAATTTTATTTCAACTTTAGTCACTATTATACATACAAACATGACTGCTTCATGGTATAATATTGCACTATAGTAGTTTATGTGGTTATCTAATTCACACATTATAGTATTGTATGAAAGTGATTTCGTTGAAAATAATCCAGAAACTACAGCAAACATAATATATCAGCTGATTGGTTTGCAACAATTACTTACAGCTCTTTCAACTTGAATTAATAAAATGGCTTCCAATTTTAATGTTCATATTGGGAAATTTACTTAAATATTGATTGGTGATCTAATGTGATTGTGGCAAAAACAATATTGTATTCCTTATTTGTCTTTTAATATTTATAGAGTCGACAAGTTAAAATAAAATGAGGTAAGCCAACTGGTAACAAAAGTGTGAACAATCTCACATTATTTCTGTAATTATACAATATCATCTACTACAAACTTACTAATTTATCCATAGTCTATACAGCTTTTATAGGCTTATATAACTACAGTAGTTGTAATATAACTTATACATCGTCTCTAAAAAACAACAACAGCATAATCATGATGCTCACTTTTCCATCCATTTACATTCTGGAAACCTTAACTTTCGTCAGGCAAAACTTATCTCAATTCAACCTTTCTATTCCAACTTCCTATAACCTCCGTAGCGTCGAACAATTAGCTATTCCAAAACATTCAACAACCTTTTTCAAAAAACATTTGCTCTATAACGGCATAAAGCTGTTTAATAGCCTCCCCACATCTCTCAAATCCGAATCAAACCCTTCAAAATTTAGAAACATGCTTAAAACCCGGCTAATGAACCTCTCATGTTACAGTGTCCAGGAGTTTGTTGAAAGTGTTGGCTAAATTTGTGAATTTTCTTTGTGTGTATGTATATATATATTGTTAAAAATAAGATCCTATTTTGTGATTCTATTTTGTGAATTTAATGACTTGGCTAATGCAACTGTGTTTGTTAATGTTTTGCCCAATAAAATGATTTCTGATTTCTGATCATTTTACTAGCAGATAAAGGTGATAAAGTAGTCATTCTTAATATCAACGACTACACTAATGAAGCTAATAGTCAACTGTCCAACCAAAATGTGTATGAACTGTTAACTAAAGACCCAACTAACGCTTTCAATAAGGATGTAAAACTATTTTTGAAGAATCGTGGTCCCCAGGAAAACCTATCTCCTAAATGTATTAAACTGTTAACACCTGAGCAACCACAGACACCTATCTTTTACACACTTCCTAAGATACATAAAGATAAATGACCACCTCCAGGAAGACCGATAGTCAGTTGTTATGGAAGCCCAACAGAGAGCATTTCTGCTCTTGTAGACGACAATCTTCAACCTATAGTTAAGAATTTGAACTCTTATGTTAAAGACACATTTCACTTCTTAGAAATATTGAGTACTATTCAAAAGCCTTCAAAAAAGATGTTATATTAGTTACAGCAGACGTGGAATCCCTTTATACTAATATCACACACGACAATGGTATCGCTGAGATGAAACATTATCTTGAAAAACGTGAACATATAAACCCTTCTACCACTTTTCTTGTCGATCTAGCTACTAAAGTGCTTACCATGAACGCTTTTAGGTTTAAGGATTCATTTTATTTACAGAAGCAGGGTACAGCTATGGGCACAAGAATGGCTCCATCATATGCCAATCTGTTTATGGGAATGTTTGAAACCAACTTTCTTAAATCCCAACATTTACAACCAAAGGTATGGCTACGATTTATAGATGATATTTTTTTTGTATGGGAACATGGATCTGAGGCTTTGACAAGATTTTTAAATGATCTTAATACCTTTGCATCTTTGAAATTCACTTGGAACTCCTCGACTTTTGAAATAAACTTTCTTGATGTTGATGTATTCATAGAAGATGGGTTATTAAAAACAAAACTACACATGAAACCTACTAATACCATGCAATATTTGCATTTGGCAAGTTGTCATCCACTTTATGTTAAGAAATCTATACCAAAAAGTTTAACCGTTAGGGCCGATAGAATATGCACTAAAGATACAGATTTTCAGAAGTACAAGGGTAAGTTAAATGAAGCACTGAAACAAAGAGGTTATTCCGATAGTATGTTACAAAAACAACTGAACAATAGAAGAAATAAGCCCAAAGTTGACACTTCCACTGATCCTAAATTTATTACAAAATTTTATCCAGGTCTGCACAAGATAAACAACATAATGAAAACAGACTACCCTATATTAGAATCATCTCCAGATACAAAGGATTTGTTCGTTAGATCTCCCAGAGTTATTTTCAAGAGACCTAGTAACCTTAAGGATATTTTAAGCAAGCCAAAGCTACCACATTCGAACCACTTAATCCAAAGCTACAAAGCAGGATGTGAACCTTGTCAGATGCCAAGATGTGGAACATGCAATATTATAGTAAAGGACAAGCAGTTTGAAAGTACTATAACAAGTCAAAAGTTTCCTATAAGAGGTCACATTGATTGTAATACAAAAAATGTGATTTATAAATTAGATAGACCGGCAACCACTTACGAGTCAGAATGACGGGGCATCGGTTCAGTGTTTTTCACGAAGAATTAGATAAGCCAGTTGCAAGTCATCTATTAAACCACAACGATACAAAGCTAGAAGAGTGCTTCGACTTGGTTGGCCTCAAATCACTGAAGGATTCTAAAGATGTGAAGCTCAACAAACTGATGTTGAAAAGAAGTGAGTTGGCACATCAGATAGTACTCAAGAGTAAATTTCCAACTGGTCTCAACCTACGATAGTATTTAAAAATTCTAAATTTGAAACATGTGTCTCTTCATAACTTTAATGTTTTATTTGTTTACATTTTATTTTTAGCTATATCAATGTTATAATTCTATTTTTTTGTTAAAAATTCTTTTTTGTTAAAATGTGTGTTTCCCAAAACTGTTTGATAAAGCCATTCATATGGCGAAATATAACAGAGTGATTACAAGAAGTTTTTAACTGTTTTTATTTCTATATACAAATATTTTTGTCTTCAAATTTATTTAGTAATAAATTAGCTATTTAGCATTTATACAAATTAAGATCTATAATAAGTCATTTGACACAGTATTTAAATTCTGTTTGTAATATTTCCAGCTTGTTGATTTAAAGTCACTATTTGACAGTAACATGTTTCGGATAAACATTCAGATTTAAGTACTTATTTGAATTTTGTCTTCAAATTTATTTAGTAATAAATTAGCTATTTAGCATTTATACAAATTAAGATCTATAATAAGTCATTTGACACAGTATTTAAATTCTGTTTGTAATATTTCCAGCTGTGTTGATTTAAAGTCACTATTTGACAGTCACATGTTTCGGATAAACATTCAGATTTAAGTACTTATTTGAAGGCAGAAATAGTTGGGCCGGATGGTGTAGTGGTTTAGCATAACCGCCCGGCAAGCGGAGACCCGGTTCAAATCCGGTTCGGTCCAAATATTTTGTCTTCAAATTTATTTAGTAATACTAGCCTTGATGGGGCTTCGCCCCCAGACCCGCTGCGGCCTCAGTTTGTTAAGCGGCTCACGGTTCGGTCTCTCGGTTTATGCGTTTGGTTTTATACATTTTATCTTCATGGTTTGTACCAGTTTCACCTATCAGAACAACACCCTCTTCGTCAGGATCTTAAATTATGTCACTAAACAGGTACTTGACTATCTTCGCGTGAGCCAATTGCAAGATTCATCTTGACATCTTTGACAGTCATATTTTAGCAGGAGAGCAGGGTTTTAGGGCACTACTTACGTATAATTGATGATTATAGATTTGTTTCTATACTTGATTCAAGTGGTGTTTGTTGAATCACGCTTGTTATAAACAAATCCATTCTGATCCCCAGAGTTATATCTGAATTTAAATTCGGAAATACTTGGAATATTTTAATATTTTACTTTCCCAGCAGAGAATATCACTTTGGTGGTCAGTGCCATAGGGACCATGTATCGTATGGCTCAGTACTGTTTCCTATAGTCTGCCATAGGCCTCCTCAGCGTCGGTATATCTGCACGAACGACCTTGTCAATGTCTACATTTTGCATAGATCTTCTTCCTTCTACAATAAAAAAAATGTGTGAGTGTGGAGAGAGTCTCAATCTAAAAACACGACATAACAGAATGTAAGACAATTTAGTTCCGAGAGGGGTTGACTCAAATATTTCCGGCCACTTTAAATCCTAGGTAACGGTAACCTACGGTAACGGTATACGAGCAGGAACCGAGCCTGAAACCTTCGCCTTGAATGGTTTCATCAGGGTTGTGACCACTCTGATAGCCTTCTGGCGATCGTTTGCAGGTAAGTTTCCCAGAAGCTCAGTTAATGTATCAGTTCGCAATCATTCACTTATATTTCTTGTTGAATATTGCTTATAAATCTCTGTCTTTCCTCTTCTCCTCGGCAATGCATATCACTAACCATTTCGCCGACAGTGTGCCCAGCTGAGAGTGTCCTGGCTCACCCAATAAAAGCCGGCGGTAAACATTACTTGTAACTATTTTCTACCTTCATTGTCAGTGATATCGACATTCCAGCAAGGCGTACCAAGAGACTAAAGAAGTGGATATTGTAAAGATTTGTAGAGGGAATGCCGCATAATTGAAGAAACCGCAGTTATATTTTAAATAAACCAAAACTTCCTGGGAACTTACCAAATAAACAAACACTTTCAAAATCCCGTTAACCTACTAACTATACAATAGAAAGTTTTGATAAATAGTACAGAATTGTAAAAAAATTGTATACTTGCAATATCTTTTAATTAATAAACCTACGGTTTAAGAGCGATAGCTATCCAAAGATCAATTATAAATATTATTCTTATTGGAATTCGTCACACTATTTAGAATTTTGTTATACCTGGTTTCATTTTCTTGTGTTGTGTCAATTAGTTTCTCTGAACTTAACTGATTTCATGAGACGAAACTAATGGATTTTTAGCTGATACAATAGCCAAACACACAGAAAATGTGATTTTTTTGTTCAGATCAACTTTAAGGCGTAGTATCATTTTCCCCGTTGAAGATAGATAAAAGTGTTGAAAACAAAAGTTGTAGATAACTTAATTCCACAAGGCGTTTTTTCATCAAATTTAAGATCCGGCTACTTGTTAAGGCTCTACGATCAAAATAGTACACCTCTACATACCCGCATTTCGCGCTATTTTAAAACCCCCTAAACTTGAAATTCTGATTGTTTGTAATTTTCCTTGTTGACAATTTAATTTCACAGAACAATTTTTCGTCAAATTTAAGATCCGATCACTTGTTTGGGCTCTACGGTCAAAAGAGTACACCTCTACATACCCGAATTTCACGCTATTTTTAAACCCCCCAAAACGGGCCCCCATTTAAAATTCTGATTTTTTGGAATTTTCCTTGTTGACAATTTAATTTCACAGAACAATTCTTCGTCAAATTTAAGATCTGACCACTCTTTTAGGCTCTACGGTCAAAACAGTACACCTCTACATACCCGGATTTCGCACTATTTTAAACCCTCCAAAACGGGCCCCCCAATTTGAAATTCTGGTTTTTTGGAATTTTCCAGTTGGTTACAGGCCAAGACCAACCTACATGCAAAATTTCAAATTTCCATCTCATCTGGAAGTACCCAAACATTTACGTCAGTGAGTGAGTGAGTGAGTCAGTGATCACGCCGTTCGAGCTTCGAGCTTTATAGTATAGAGATAGAAAATAATGCTAAATACAAAAGTTGTAAGAAATTTAATTTCAAAAAACAATTTTCCTCAAATTTAATATCTGACCACTTGTTTAGGGTCTACGGTCAAAATAGTACACCTCTACATACCCGAATTTCGCGCTATTTTTAAACCCCCCAAATCGGGCCCCCACAATTGAAATTCTGATTTTTTGGAATTTTCTTTGTAGACAGTTTAATTTCACAGAACAATTTTTCGTCAAATTTAAGATCTGACCACTTGTTTAGGCTCTACGGTCAAAACAGTACACCTCTACATTCCCGAATTTTGCTATTTTTAAACCCCCCAAAACGGGCCCCCCAATTTGAAATTCTTATTTTTTGGAATTTTCCAGTTAGTTACAGGCCAAGACCAACCTACATGCCAAATTTCAAGTTTCCATCTCATCTGGAAGTACCCAAACATTTATGTCAGTGAGTCAGTGATCACGCCGCTCGAGCTTCGAGCTTTATAGTATAGAGATATATAGGAACCCCCTAGCTGGGCAAACTTAGCCTTTGTAGGCTTTTTGTGTTAGCCAACGGAGTGGGAAGGATATGGAACAAGGCAAGGAAGGGAATGGGTCTGCTAAAATCGTGTTTGGGCCATCGATTTAGCCTTTCACCAGGAGAGGGGGATATGTTAAATTTTATGTCATGATTAGGCTACATACAGATGGTAGCGTCGCATCGTGTGACAACGCTCGTCTGTAATTCTGTGTGTACACATAGCGAGTGTTGACGCGGCAACGACCTCCAGTTTAGTAATGGAAGTTGAAGAGTAACTTGTATTTGGCTGTATCGGAGATAGGCCTAAGAAAAATAAGGTAAAAAAGGTTTTGGGTTCAACTAATTTTTCATAAAATCCATCAAAATAATCTAGTTATTACAGTAGTTAGTACTTATTACTTGCCTGTAGGTGTCAATATAAAATTTTGTTAGGCAGGACCGGTTTCGGGTCAATCACAACCCATCTTCTGCTGCCTTTTCTTCTTATCTTCTATATAATAATACCATGTTGGTTGTTGTCACAATTTTTAATAAATAATTTACTTCCCATCTTCATGTGGTCGTCATGTTTAAATTAAAATAAATAACACAGTCACTACACGAACAGTTACTACACACACAAATTGACAAACTATATACTGATGTGACCGGTCACAACACAAGTTGTAGGCCTACTGGAGCACTGGCTGGTTGAATTGTTTCAGCTGATGGATGGAACTTTGGACTCTCCTCATCTGTATGTCCCTCTCACTCTAACCTTGCGAACAGTTTACTTACTTGCCCTGGTCCAGCTTACTGTACATTTGATATGTGATTTTGTCTTGAGAGTCATCTTTTCTGTTTAGCATGTTGTTTTTTCCTACTTGTAGGGAGTTTTTGTAAATAAAATATTCTTCATATACCTTTGCTTTAAACCTGTTACTACATTTTTTCAAAATTTGCATGGAGTCATCAAAATTTATTTAATGTCTGGGTTGCTTTTAAGTTGTTGGGCTACAACTGATGAAGGGCATTTTTGACCTATTGCTGTGTGCTCCTTAAATCTAGTTTTGAAGGATCTGTTAGTGAAACCTACATATCTCTGTTCACATCCTGACCTTTTATCGCACTCTATTAAATATACACCTTTGGCCTCTTCTTTTTTGATCATTGGTTTATTTAATAACATAAGGTTTTTGTTTATCCTATATGCAGGCTGTAACTGCTGTTTTCTGAATATGTTGCCTATATGTTGAGAATGCTTATTGGTGTATCCGAATGGTACATAAAATTCTTTTGGTTTATCCTTGTTTATTGACTTCGGGGTCATTAACTTGAACTTAATTTTTCTTATCATATTATCAACAATATTTAGATCATATTATCCATTGTTAAATGCTATTGTTTTTATAATGTTCTTTTCCTTTGCAAACTCTTTTTCTGAAAGATTATATGTTAAGAGCCTGTTAATCATTGATCGGAAAGCGGAGAGTTTATAGTATATAAAAGGTCAGGATGTGAACAGAGATATGTAGGTTTCACTAACAGATGACTTCATGCAAATTTTGAAAAATGTAGTAACAGGTTTAAAGCAAAGGTATATGAAGAATCTTTTATTTACAAAAACTCCCTACAAGTAGGAAAAAACAACATGCTAAACAGAAAAGATGACTTTCAAGACAAAATCACATATCAAATGTACAGTAAGCTGGACCAGGGCAAGTAAGTAAACTGTTCGCAAGGTTAGAGTGAGAGGGACATACAGATGAGGAGAGTCTAAAGTTCCATCCATCAGCTGAAACAATTCAACCAGCCAGTGCTCCAGTAGGCCTACAACTTGTGTTGTGACCGGTCACATCAGTATATAGTTTGTCAATTTGTGTGTGTAGTAACTGTTCGTGTAGTGACTGTGTTATTTATTTTAATTTAAACATGACGACCACATGAAGATGGGAAGTAAATTATTTATTATAAATTGTGACAACAACCAACATGGTATTATTATATAGAAGATAATAAGGAAAGGCAGCAGAAGATGGGTTGTGATTGACCCGAAACCGGTCCTGCCTAACAAAATTTTATATTAACACCTACAGGCAAGTAATAAGTACTAACTACTGTAATAATGAAAAACTGGTGTCAAGGCTACTCATTTATTTAAAATAATCTAGATTTTTTTGATCAGTAAAATAAACACAAAGCAAAATAATGTGAACTGATTCTTCAATGTGATCTGAATTGTTAAATTCATTACATTGTAGAGCTTTAAAAATAGGAAAACGTTGTTTCCAGTCGTTTTCCCATAATGTTCAGTGTTAATAATTTGTTTTGAAAATATGTTTTTTATTGGCTCTTAAAGTTGCTACTGTGACGTTATAAAAGTAGGAAATTGAAGGCAATATTACCCATCTAAGGTAATGGTTAACGACAGGTTTGTTGACAGGTTAGCGATTGCTAGTTGCCTGTGATCACACTGTCATGCCTCGCAACAAACGTCGCTCCACAACCGAGATGGGACCAGATGAAGAGGATCACCATTGTAACAAGCGCCAGCGTCACACCTCCTCGAGGTAACATATAAGGCTATTTTAAATCAAATCTTGGTAAAATTCCAGTTTATTAGACTCTTGTTCTGTAAACACTTTTTATTGTTAAAACCTTGTAAAATGGCCAAAATGGCTGTTTAATATTCAGCAAATAAATGGAAATAGGTGCAAACTGCATTAACCTATCTTAACCTAAACTGACCAAATCTAACCTAAACTAAGTCAACTTAATCCAACCTTCACTAAAACTATCTTAACCTAACTTAAACTACCATAACTAACTTAACCTATCCTGGAAATAGTCCCAACTTTAATAGCGGTTTTCAATATGTTCCGTGCCTCAAAAAATAGAAAACCAGTTTGGAGGCCCTTTTTTCTTTTTGCAAAATCAATTTTTACTAGTTAGAAGAAAAGTAACCATACTGGAATAATACCCAAATCTTTAGCTAAGACTCAAGACTGTGTGAAACGGGGAACAACTACATCTAGGAGAGCTCCTTATTGGATTTACAATTTGGTTGATGGAAAACACAGCACTGAAGTTTATGTTGGTCTGTCAATGAGAACTTAGTGTAAAGGAGGTGTGTCCTTCTTAAATTGACACATTTCAAGTTATAAAAAAGTATTGGAGTTTGCACCAAAACTAATTGCTTGATTAAAATAATTATAAATCAATAAAACAACTGAAATCATCCTACACCTATGGGAAAAGCTTCAACATCGTTAAAAAGATAAGATAATAAATTTAGATTTTCGTAAGTAATTTTTGTAATATTTCAGTTCACTTTAATGCTGTTGCAATCAAAGGAGTATTTTAAGTTTTATTCAGAAGTATTAAGAAGCGTTTAATGTACTGCTGAATCATTTTTAAAATGTAGCCAAAACATAACCTTCAAACAGATTTCTTAGCACTTTCGTAAAATTTGGCAACAGTAAGATTACAAAGAGAACTCAGAGAAGTGGCGGAGCATCTTAGATTAAGCAGTAAGAGGAGGTGGAGGGGGTGGTGGGAGTGGGGGGGGAGGTGTTTGGCTCAAGTTCGAGTAGTTCTCTATAAATAGGCCAGTCACTAGGCCATTATTTAGGCACTCTGCATAGACACAATATTATTAGTGGTTGTATTTTTGTATGGGGGATCAGAGGTAATTAGTTTTTTTCATTCTTAGATTTATTAAAGATGTTATTTCATCAATTGTAGTGATTGTAGTTATTTCAACTTGTAGTGAAATAATGTTAACTAAGTCAGAAAACTTTAAGTTACCAAATGGACGTTAGGAGTGAATTACTTTTTAAACATTCTTACGGACATTGCTCAAATTTTCAAGTATGAAATAATTATTGAATTGTTTTGGATGAAATAATTATTGAATTGTTTTGGATAGCAAACAATAGGTTTTGATTAATAGAAAATAAATAAAAACGAAATACTCTTTTATCATCTGTTTATATTACCGACCGGTTTTGGACATTATTCCATGGTCACGAATAATGATTTTGATTAGTTCAAAAGGTTTCAAAATAATGACCGGTCATAAGCTATTTTTCGATTGTACTGTTATTGTTTTCGATTAAATTTCAACTTGTTGTATTAAATATTCATGGTGACTGTAAATGTAGTTAGTTATTACTAAAACCTGAAGACAAACTAGGCTACTAAATTCTTACTATTACTAGATCACACTTAGATCTATAAACTGTTAGTATCATTATTAGTTGGTTTCAAAATTCAAATTTCAAATGTACATTCATTACCTCTAAAATGTTAGCTTAGATTTAACTACACACCTGTACCTACTAGATTTTTTTTAAGCTCTACTACGTCCAAATTATAATCTTTTGTATCTTAAAAAATGGAATTGTAAGAATTTTGTAATAGTTGTAGCTGCAGTTAGAACAGTACTGATCACATGCTTTTATTTGTCGTTTGTTACATACATACATTGTCAATATCGATTATACAGCAAATTAATTGCCACAGTCATATATAAATATAAGAAATATGCAATAAGTTAAAAAATGTAATTAATAAGTTTACACCACAAATAACTAATAAACTACCTTAGATAAGCACTCAGAAACGTGTCATACACTCTGCCAATTTTTAATACCCCTTCGAGCTCACCCTCTCCGACTAAGTTACCCAAGTGTTCCTCGCTGGAGGCCAACACAGACGCTGAAGACCCGCCGGCTTTTAACCAGCCCGTACTTGCCATAGATAACCAAGGACCGGTGAAGCGAGTACAAAGGAAATGAAATGAAACAAGTCTTTATTTTCGTGGCAAAGTTAGGACTATAAAGTCCTCTCTTCCACAACCACCAATAATTATTTACAATAGTTAACAATATATTACAACATATAATAAACTTAAAAAGAAAATAAACAATACAACTTTTAAAATTAAACCATTGCTTAAATACGAGGCGTGTTTTTAAAGTAAGTACCGTTTTGGATTAACGCCGCTGCAACGCTACGGTCGGCGTGCCGCGCATGTTCGTTGTGTACCTGCATCTCTTGGTCACGCCCAGACACCAAGACTGCCATTTTAGCTTATGCGTACGCTTGCCTGTGACCGTTTAAAATGCCTCTATCAATCAAAAGTCCCGCCGACTGCGAAGTTCGATCTGTGATTAATTTTCTCAGTGCCAAAGGCCTGAAAGCAGTCGATGTTTATCGTGAGATCAGGGCAGAGAACGGAGAAAACATTATGAGAGAAGGAATAGTAAGAAAATGGGCTAGGGCGTTTAAATATGGCCGCCCATATGTTCATGACAAGGAAAGTCGCCCAGGAAAGTCAAGTTCAAACAAACGATGTCTGCCCGAAAAATCATGTGCACAGTGTTTTGGGATTGGAAGGGGGTGTTTTTGGTGGTGTTTTTGCCTCGTGGGGACACAATCAATTCAGAGATTTATACTGTGACACTTGAGCGGAGTTCCGCCGTGCTATCCAGAACAAAAGGCGAAGCATGCTGACCGGTGTCATTTTGCTTCACGATAATGCCCGCCCATATGTCACAAAGAGAACCCAAGATTTTATGCAAAGATTTGGTTGGGAACAATTTGAACACCCTCCCTACAGTCCAGATCTTGCGCCGGGCGACTTTCACATGTTCCTTCACTTGAAGAAGCACCTGGGCGGCGTGCGCCACGACGACGAAGTCAAAAGGGCTGTGACGAATTTTTTGTCAAGTCGGCGGAAAAGTTCTATGACATCGGAATTCAAAAGCTAGCTAAACGATATGATAAGTGCCCCAATATTAATGGCAATTATGTAGAAACATAGTTTAAAGTACAGGCTTTCATGTGAAATAAAAATTATTATGAAATCTCTGCTAGTTATTGTTTTATTTAAAAACGGTACTTACTTAAAAAACACGCCTCGTATAATAAAATATAAAGTGTGTAAACATAACAATTAAGAAACAAGACAACTTTAAACTCAACTTCTACATTCACACCACATTCACATATGTACCAAACTACGCGAGCCACCAAAGCGCCACCTATCAGCCCTACAACCCCCGTGTCAACCAACTCTTAACCTCCGCCCCAAAACAAGCCTGACTTTTGATAATTTTGATTTTGTTTGGAAGCGCATTCCACAACCTGCATGCGGTAACGACAAATGATTTATTGAATACTGTAGATCTGTGGATAGGAATTGATAGAGATAGCTCGCCCCTTCTAGTAGCGTGCCTATGGATTTGGGACATAAAAATAAACTTCTCGGACAAATAAGTAGGTGATGATTGGTTTAGAACCGCATGCTGTAAGGTAAGTGTATGATATGTTCGAAGTTGGTTGAGTTTTAGGATAGCTAGAAGGTTACGATAAGGAGTGATGTGATCGGCACGACGCAAGTTAAAAATGAATCTGATGGAATAGTTTTGAGCACGCCGAAGACGTTGATTCCCAATACAGTAGAGTCTCGATAATTCGAGCCTCGGTAATCCGAGCCTCCGTGTAATCCGAGGTACTTTTAAAAAAACTTATTACTGTGCTGTACTCAGAAATTTTTAACGTTTTTTATGAGTTTGATAACGCCTTCAATTTACGTAGCGCCTGCATATTTGTTAGTGGCACGCTGTTTACAAGACAGCTGTTTGAGTAAGTACAGTATTGATTTTTCTGAGCCAAGGTCAATGGAACCGGTCTCACACTCTTCACTAATAATAGATGATACAGTGTCGCTCTTCCTGTCACTGTCTCCGGTAAGATCTCCAGAGTAGTAAAAGAGCGATCGAAAAGTGTCGCGGGTAATAAACGGCTCTCAGAATGTATCGCGGGCGTAAAAAGGCGATCGGGACAAACCGGTCTAACAAGGGTCTGAAAACGCATCGCTAAAACCGCTGATCGGGAAGGGTCGCGACTTTAAATGAGGATTGGTGCAGACTGAGGGCGAAACGCCCTCTGCTACAGTGGAAGTACACCGGAAAATATGTATATTGCCGGGAAAACCGTAAACATGCGTGAATTTTATCAGGCTACATCTGTGGCCACCCTGTATTATGTATACGTACTTGTAATACTTATGTAAATTAAATATGACTTATTAATACATTGAAAACTCTTTCTGTCTCTGTTTTCCGTGCAATCATCGAGTTTCTCGAAATCCGAGGTACCATCAGCCCCAATTACCTCGGATTATCGAGACTCTACTGTAATAATAGTTTGAGTCTTGGTTTCATTTAGTTTTAGTCCGTGCCTCTGTGCCCACAGTGTGATGGAGTAGATGTCCAAGTTTGTTAGAGTCACTGCACGATCAATGTCTTTGACAGGAAAGTGGTAGTAGATTTGTAGGTCGTCAGCGTAAAGTTGAAAATTAGAGTGAGAAATACAGTCAGTTACACTATTGATGTAGAGGGAGAAAAACAATGGCCCAAGGACGGATCCCTGAGGGACCCCCCTAGTGACAGGACTCCAGTTGGACTCAGAGTCCCCTACTTTCACACGTTGTTGGCGGTCAGAAAGGTAGGACTCGACCCAGTCAACAAACGCATCGGAGAAGCCACACATAGACAATTTCAGAAGAAGCAAGGGATGATGTACACAATCAAAAGCTTTAGAAAAATCGAATAAAGTGAGAGTAGTAAGTTCTCTTTTATCCATTGCTAACCTAATATCATCTGTGACTTTCAAAAGAGCAGTGGTTGTGCTGTGGTTAGGCCTAAAGCCAGATTGAAAATTAGATATGATGCCATTGGATTCGGCGAAAGAAGAAAACTGATTGTGTACAATCTTTTCCAAACACTTTGATAGGGCTGGGAGAATACTAATAGGTCTGAAGGAGAATCAGGGGCTAGGCGTTTAGGAAGAGGTCGGACTACTGCAGATTTTCAAATGAGTGGGAAAGTTGAGGATGAAAGTGATTTATTGAAAATTGCAGTAATGACCGGAAGAGTAATGGGTAAAGTATCTTTTACAAAACGAATAGGAATATTGTCAGAACCAACTGCATTGCTAGACATTCTCATTATTGCTTTAAGAACATCATCATCGGCCACTGGAGATAAAGAGAATGGTCTATCAGGACGTACTAGAGGTCCGGGAAAAGCCTTAAGCTTGGTAACATAGTCTTGAGCCCCAGACACATCAACAGGAATGTTTGTAAAAAAATTGTTTATGTTGTTTAGATCAAGAGAGACAGGGGTTTTGTTGTTTGACTTGCCAATTCCAAGATCCTTTAATTTAGACCATAAAGACTTTGTAGATTGATTGGGAGATAAAACTCTGTAGTAATACCTTACTTTTGCATTTCCTATTTGTTGAGTGAGATTACGCAAACGTTTATAGATACCCCAGTGAAGAACTGACTTAGATTACTTAGCTAGACGGAATGCTGCATCACGTTGCTTTTGAAGTTGACGGATATGATCACTGAGCCAAGGGGCAGGTCCTTTGGTAACTCTCTTTCTAACAACAGGGGCATGTCTATCATAAAGATCAATGATAAGTGTATTAAACTTAGATACCATCAAATCAACAGTTACTGAAGAAAGTACCTCAGCCCGAGGCAAAACAGATGCATCGGCAAGAAGAGCGTCTAAATTTTGAGTTTTGTAATTTCTGAAAGAGATGAATTTAGCCTTAGGCTTAGGAGTGCGAAGGTTGTAAACCATATAGATAAGATCGAGGTTTGGAAAGGCCGGGGGCCGGTAATTGTCCGTGGTGTGAGACGAGGGTCGGGTCCGAAACGGCAAAAAGGTCAAGCCAAGTGTCGGTAGTAGCAGTGTGGTGAGTAGCGTCCAGTGGCAGTATCGTCATGTTACACGAGTAGAACCGATTGTAGTCAAGTACGTTTGGTCGTGAGTAACAGGTCCAAGCAGGTCGGTGTTCAGGTCAGCTGTCAAAATGACATGACTGTAGCGAACCATTAAATTCTGAAGGACCAATTCATACTCATTTAGATGACGAATGTTAGGGGCTCTGTAACAAACACTTACCAGGATGTGGATGTAATTAACAGAAACATCTAGAAATATGAAATAGAAATAATAACTCAGGGTAGCCCTCACGAGAGGTATCGGATAAGTGGAGAATAGAAGTGGGAAGGTGAGACTTGATGTAAATGGCAACTCCACCACCACCCTTGTGGGTTCTATCATTACGATAGACGGAATAGCCGTGCAAGGAGACGGCATTGTCATTAATATGAAGTTTAAGCCAAGTCTCAGAAACCGCATCAATATCCAATGAAGAGTTTAAAAATATTTAATTGATTTCGTCAATGACACATTGACGAAATGCAAATAGAATTAATACATAATTAAAACCTAATAATAAATTATAGATATATTTATACGATAAATAATCTATACTAATATATAAAAATGAGATGGTGTGTGTCTGTTTGTCTGTGTGTCTGTCTGTTCCTCAATCACGCAAATACCACTGGACCAATTTTAATGAAATTTTACAGGAATCTATCTTATATACCTGGTTAACACATAGGCTATTAACATGTTTGATAATTTAATTATTTTCAAGATGGCGGTCATTAATAGGACCTCACTACATGTGAAAATTTATAACTCCAAAACTGTCACTTAAAAATCTAGAAAAACCGTAACAGATATTTAATTTTTGACAGCACATACGAGTTTAAAATTTAATTTCCTACACAAATGGTCCTGAGCACTTTTGTCGTATCTTCAACCGTTTGCTCGGAAAGCTTGCTTCAGCGTGGAAAAACAGGCTCATGATGCGCGCCGCTGCACGCTCAAACTCGGCACTTCCACGGGTTGTACCTCTCCTCGGCGCGTCAGTACATCTGACCGACAGTGTTTGTTGACCATATTGCTTACTATTCATGCTTTACAGCGAGTGTTGTACTATAGCCATGTAGTTCTTCATTTTCAAAAAAACAAAATTAATTTAATTTGGATTTAAAACGTATGTGGTTTGTCATGATACATTTAAAATAAATGTACTTTAGCCATGTAATTTTTTTTATTTTCAACTAAACCAGAGTAGTTTTTTTGGAATTCAAACTTATGTGGTTTGTCATGGTAAATTAAAATACAACCTTTGGGTCAACCAGATTACAATAAACATTGTTTTTTATTGTGGTCGACCCAGAAGTTTAATTTAAAATTAGTTTAATAAAATGGTTTTAATGACCGCTTATAACTCAAAATCAGCTGAAACTATGGTGGTGAAAATTCGTTTTAAGGGTAAAGCCTATTATGCAGTGTGTTTTAGCTATATTTTATATCCATACAACAACCACAAAAAATGGCGAGGGACCAAAGTAGGCACTGAACATGTTTTTACGGCATATTCGACCGCTTAAAACTGAAAATCGGCTGAAGATATGGTAGTGAAACTTCGTTTAAGGGGTTAACCCACTACGCAGTGTGCATTTAGCTATATTTTGTATCCATATAACATACGCAAAATAATGGCGAGGAACCAAACTAAGCTCTGAAAACGTCGGAATGACGGGATTACTACGACTCTCACGAGGTAGTCAAACATCGATAAACACTTATTTGGTTTCAGTTTGACTGTACATTAAAATGAATCCATCGACGTTTGGTTATTAAGTTTTCTTGCACTTTGTAAAGTGCTAAAACTGACGCTAAGAAAATTCCTGTCTGTAAGTATGTACAACTTTTAAGCCATTTTGGAACTCCAAATTGGGCTCTGAAAAGGTTTTTTCCCACAGGCAGTCTCTGTGGTGTGTCCGGCAAATCAGTACCCCACTCTTAACTCACGTGGCCGCGGTGGCGAGACTGACTGAAAAAAAATCCTGACCGTCTGTCTGTCTTTAACGACTTTTCAAGGCATATGGGACTGCTTATACCTCAAAATCGGGTGAAACTTCGCCCCATTACTCAGTGTCTTTAGCTATATATTATATTCATACAACTTCCTTAAACAAAATAGCAAGGGACCTAAGTGGACTCAGAAAATGATTTAGGCATTTTGGACCGCTTATAAGTCAAAATGAGTATGAAACTATGGCGGTGAAACTTTGTTTTAGGGTTAAGCTAATCACACAATGTGTCGTTAGCTACATTTGATGTCAATATAACATCCTCAAAATAATTTGCAAAAGGCCTAAAAACGGCCGGAACGGCGGAGTAACTATGACTCTCACAAGGTAGCCAACACTTATAAGGAGGAGATGGTGAACTAACAGGCAAACTAAATGAGTTTTCGAAGGATATACGGTATAGGAAACTTTTTTACTTTGAATTTGTTTTTTATTAAAATAGTCCCACAGCAATCATAAGAAATCCCCGAGGCGAAGCGCGGGTACTCTCAGCTAGTAATACATATAATTAAACATAAAGGCACATTAAAATACTTTAAAAATCTAACCCAAACATTCAGGTTAAACACTTGAACTAGTAATAACTCACACAACTTCTAAAACCTAACCCTTTTTAACAAACTCTGAAAATTTTGAAAATCTATCATTATATACAACCAATTGTTTTTATACCACAAGTATAAATCAACAAAACTTAAGAATAATCTCTTCAATTCCTTTTAAAATGTTACATCTGTTTTGAAGGATTTGGCTCAAGTATAAAAAGGATTTGTCAGAAGCCAATTGTATAATTTAGTTTTAAATAAATTTTTACATGGAAGTGTTGCACATGTGTTTCAGCACTCGAAGGTTTTCAAAGTCCGATGATGCTTCGTCATTTAGTCAGAAGAAGTGCGTGGCTTGGTTCCACGAGTACACATCGCCAAACGAACCCGAGGTGATCGGTGAGTGAACTGAGCCTTTTGCAACAAACTGTTTGAGTATTTTGGCTACTTTAAGAAAACTGCTCATTTGGTTATCACATTTAGACATCCAGCGCCGCTGGCATGAGTAAAGCAAATTCTTATTCCAATTTGTTACTCTATTTTGCTTCGCTCACAGCCTCGCTTCGGCCTTCGGCCTCAAACTTTCTTGGTGTATTACTGCAAGTTTTACTGCATACTATAAAAGGAAAACACTTCTCAAATTTCATTAAAATTGAGCCACTTATTCCGCTAACAATCACTTTTTTGGCCACCACTTCGAAACAACTCCATGGATTTGTATCATTTTTTGGTATTGATGAGTAACGTTAAAATACTTATTTACTTCAAATTTCATCTGAGCCAGATGAAATGTACTGTTTTTATACTATTCAAGCTGCTTTGTGGTGAAAAGCCTACTGAAAGGGTACTCCTGGAAGCCCAATTTTGCTGCTTAATGAACTTTACTGAGATATTTACCCAAAAAACCTACATAGGTACCAATCTGTGCGATAATCACGTTTGTATGCCAGGTCCCGAGGGCATGGAGAAGTTCTGTGAAGACATTGGAGTGGAGCCGGAGAACGTGGTGATGCTGGTGATCGCTTGGAAGCTGAATGCGCGTCAGATGGGCTTCTTCACTCTCGCAGAATGGCTCAAGGGACTCTCAGAACTGCAGTAAGCGACCCTTACAAATACTAATGTGTTGTTTAAATTCTTGTTTTCATGTTATAGTTCAAAGTGTTTAAACGTTAAAGTTGTCAGTTAAACATTCTTTGTGTTAATTTTTTGATTTCATAACAATTGATAGAAGAAAAAGGTGATTTTATTAAAAAAGGTTTTGGCTTGAAATCTAACATTATTTTAGTAAAAAGAAGAAACAAACTTTCCTGCCACTTCTGGAGAAAAACTACTCCCAAAGTTTCGGGCAGTTAAAAACTCCACCCGTCTTCAGAGGACTACACTAATAGAGGAACTACATTTGATTATATATCTTAACTTAAGACCTAACCTAAGACTTTACCAAACAATATTTAACACCGCTTGAACACTGCTACATCTTGAGAAATTGATAGCTAGTCAAAACACAAATTAGAAAGAGAAACAAGTAAGTGAAATGAGGAAACGTCGATAAGAAATAAACTACATGTTAGTCCTTGACATAAAACAAATAAGCAAAAAACACAGAAATATGGTAGGTGAATAATAATTGAAAGGATCTCATCCTGACTCGGACTGAGGAACCTCGCACAACGGGAGCCGTGCACTAACTGAAATAGTGTAGTTAAATCTAAGCTAGTATTATAGAGGTAATGAATGTACATACAAAAATAATATCACTCTTTATTGGCCTTCTTGTATTTTAAATATTTTCCTGTAAGTTTGATCGATTCACTTTTGCTTGCTAATGTTTCAGATGTGATTCAGTTCAGAAACTCAGGAATAGGATAGATTACTTAAGATCTATATTAAATGACCAGATGGCATTTAAGAGTATATATCGATACGCTTACGACTTTGCTCGGGTAAGTGTTGTTAATGTAATTTCTCAACATGTAAACATTTAACTTAAATTTAGATCTAACAAAATAGTATGTAATGTGATCTTAAGTGAAAAAGGTCAATATGATCACATCGAGGGCAAGTGTGAAAAGGTCTCTACCAACTCTAAAGGGCATAGATTTTCCGACGGAGTATGACTGTATATGGCAACTGTTTGGTTCCAGGACAAGGACCAGCGAAGTATGGATATGGAGACTGCCAAAGCGATGCTTCAGCTGCTTTTAGGAAAGCAGTGGAACCTGTTTGTTCCATTTAGTAATTTTTTAGAACATTCTAAGTACAAAGTAATAAACAAAGACCAGTGGTGCAATATCCTAGAGTTCTCTCGCACTATTTTCAACGATCTGTCCAACTACGATGTTGATGGGGCCTGTAAGTACAGCCGATTTACATTTGTGTTAGTTAATGTTTGTTCTGGTTATAAGACGCAAGTACTATACAGTATTTTAGACTTAAAAGACTAATTTTTTTACTATTTTAAAATTATAATTTTTTTTAATCACTTTTCTTTTATGTATATAAATATTTTATTTCTCTTCTTTATTATTTATACAATTAATGATGCCTATCATAGAATAGTCGAAACGTTTTGTGTTTATCAAATACTGTTTTGCATTGTAATTACCCCAAAGGTTAGGTTAGGTTAGGTTTAGGAACTATGTTGATTTTCCTACTACTCAACCATGTGGCATGTATGCGCAATCTATTTACCATAACATTATCTTTGGTCTAAGATACTAATAACTAGAGGTAGGGTAACTAGAGGTTTACATGTTAAATTTCAACTATGTATAAACAAACTACTCAGGAGTGACGTAGAAAGTTAAAATTTGGTACAAAAGTAGTCCTTTTTAGTCTTAATCTAAACCTAATTTTGATTTAATAATTTTAACACAATATCCGCTTCAAAATCATGAAACAAAATTACTATAACTTTTAGATTAAATACCTGTTGGTTGCCTGTAGATGTTGTGAAGAGATTAAAAAGTCCCGATGTACATTTCACAACGTTTGTCGCATCTCCTGGGGGGGTTTACTGTTTACATAAGCACACTATTTACACTTATATACACTTAAACTAGTCACTTTGTGGTCGCGGCGCGGCTGGCATCCCCGGTGGGTTGGACTAGGTCCGCACAGTTTCTATGGGCTGTGTCGTAATGAAGTTTTGGTGGTTTTGGATGGGTCTTGTAGTTGTTTTAAAAGCTGGTGGGTATCCTGATTGTTTGAAGGCTCTGCCAATTTTATTGGATATTTTCCCTAGATAGTTTATTCTGACGTTTGGATTGGTCATTAAAAACTGTATTTGTATTGCGGTGCTTCATCTGTCTGATAATGTTTCGTACCATTATAATGATAATAATATAATGATAGTAATAGCCATTATTTAGAGCAATTTGTTCAATCATGTTTTGTTCTTTTTGAAATTCTTCTGGATTTAATTTGTAGTTCAGTAATCAGTATACCAGGGATCGAAAGGCCGCTATTTTATGTAAATAGGGATGGTTTGAATTTTGAGGTATTACTAAATCAGTTTGAGTTGGTTTTCTGTAGATTCCAATTGAGAGTTTGCCTGCGTTTTGTTTGGTGATTAAGATATCGAGAAATTTGATGTTAATGGTTATTGGTGTTCTATTTCCATTTTGAACTGTATTTGTATATTATTCAAAACTGCAAAAGACCTTGAAGACGTCTCTACAAAGAGAGGACGCAATCAACGCAACACCACACCAGAGGCCCCGCACAGACCTGCTCCTTTGTCCAAAAACTACCAGGGAATCCCAGCTCGCCGGCGACAAAGACCCCGGGCAGCGCCTCAGGGGTAGTGCAACATTTGACTACGCACCGTGCGGACCTAGTCCAACGTACCGGGGGTGCCAGTCGCGCCGCGACCACAAAGTGACTAGTTTAAGTGTATATAAGTGTAAATAATGTGTAAAAGTGTGCTTATATGTAAAACAGTAACCCCCCAGAAGATGCGACAAACGTCCCGAAATGTACATCGGGACTTTTCAATCTCTTCACAAGGTCTACAGGCACCCAACAGGTATTTAATCTATTAATTGATATAGGCCTTGAGGCTGGATGTAATCAAATTTGATTATAACTACTGTCAAAGTGAACTAACCTGGTCCATAACCAGTGTCACAGTGAAATGTGGAATTTTAACCTGATTTCGTGTAGTCTTTTAATTGGTGTACAAAAATTAGTCGAGATCAAAATGTTTCTTTGCGTTGTTGTGTTAAAGTTCACTTTCTTTTGATATGTCACAAAGGAGGTTTTGTATTTAAAAAGTTTAGGGGTGCCTTTCTTCCCCCCCCCTCCTGGGATATAGGGTAAAGGTTGGGTGACGTAAAGTACGACAAAACAAACTTCAGAATTCTATGAAAACATTTCCCAAAGGGTTTTACAGAATATTGCCTTTTTCAAAAGTAAAGGTGGGGGTTTAAAACTCACCTGTATATGTACATTATTGGAATAAAGTATTTGAATTAAATAACTTATCTGTTTAAGTTATTTTAGTTAAGGCTTTAAATATAAAATTCTCTTATTGAGTACAGTGGTCTTAATAAATAATTGTCTAGTGCTGACTTAAATTTTTAAATGTGTGTAGTATTTTTAATTTTAGATGGAAGAGCTTTGAGACATTTCATTATTATGTAGTTGACTTTTGTATAAAAAACCTCAATCTATGTGTGTTTGTTATTTTTATTACATTTATGGTATTGATGAAAATCAATTACCAGTGAGACAGATTTTTGGTCTTGGGACAGTGTACAAAATACAAATATCTTAATTCATTTCTATACAATAAATGTACAGTGAATAGTGCCACAGTCATTTTGCATTTTAATGACATTGAAATGACAACAGATAACATTGACTGACTGTCTGGTTTGCAGGGCCTGTGATGTTGGACGAGTTCGTCGACTGGCTCAAAGCGAAACAAAGTGAGAACCACCGCAGCTGAAACGCACCCGCCACCAAAACTCTATAAAAAAATACTGTAACTTACTCCAGTTTATTTGCTATATGGCCTAACGTACACAACTTTACATTAAACACCCTGCTTGCCTGAGTCACATTCGATACAAGATCCAGCAACAATTCAACCGGTTTGTTCTTTACCCAGGTGCAGACTATTAACAACAACACCGTGTCTGTGTTAATTATTTCTTTTATTTGTATTGTTTAAATAGTTTTGTTTATATTTCGGCTTCATCATTGCCTTATTTTACTATATATGTGTGTTTTTCTCAACTGTTACTATGAATATTGCAGATTTTGATCGGAAGGTGTAAACGGTATAGCAGATTTGAACTGTTTGAGGTTAATTTAAAATAAAATACAAAGTAGAGTTGGGTCTGATAATCTAAAATGATTGGAATCGTGGTATTTCGGGTTAAGAAAACTTCACATTAAGTTTAACCAAAAATAATGTTATAAGGGGTAGATTGGACATAGATGCCACATGGCTGAGGCAGGAAAAGCACAGTTGAGGCAGCCCAAGCACATATAGCACTGCTATCACTTGTTGTTTTTCTCCCCTTCTGCTCCACATGCTCAAGTTTCTTCGATGTCAATGACTTGAATGTGACCAAATCGTGCGATTTTCAAAATCTATCAAACTTACGTGTGCCTCAGTGACTCTCCCCTGAGACTCTTAATATAAAAAAAATAATTCCCTCACAGCGCTATTTGTGCTTGGACTGCCAAACTATGATGATTTTCCTGCCTCAGCCATGGCTTATATGCGGTATCTACCTACTATAACAAAGTCTTTGGTTTAACTTGCCAGTTTGCTGAAGAAACAGAGAGAAAGAAGAGACAGAAAGAAAACAGAGAGACATGGTTGAGGCTGTATGTTGCGTTGCAAGACTCATACAGTCACGCGTACAGGCCTACAATCTTGTCTAAATAACTTGGTTTGTTTTCGCTAAACTCTACATTGTGGTTGGTAATAATGCAATAATGTCTGTTGCGCTATTTTTCCTAGAATTTGTGTTTTACGATGTTCTTAATTGTGTTTTAATATTTTACAATAGTGGTTGCTGGATACTCTGATAACCAAACGAACAAAAAACAATGCTTTCATCATCTTGCAACGGGTGTTATTATGACTGGAGTGCTGCAGTTCCTAAGATTTAGTTTTACTGTCAATAGTCACAGAATTATTTTTATATTCTTAACTTATTTGGGTAGAAACATGTTTTGTCATCATGAGTTCTGTCTTTTTTTATTAATTATTAAGTCTATAGGCTTATTATTTAGCTTGTGGGTGTATCACAGGGAGAGATAATTTTGTTCCAACGTCTTAGAGATCATAAAAAACGACAAAACAAAATGTTAAGCATTCTGTTGGATTCACAATGAGTCAGGCTTTCTAATTACATATAATTTACACATATTGATTCGTTCGTCTACTTGTTACACAACAACGTTGTAAATTTCTGAACAGCCCTAATAGTGTAAATAAGATGAAAAGTGTACTTTTATTTCAAATTATGTATAATTAGTAAGAAAAGCCAAGAGAAGACTTCTTGAACAATTTTAATGCAGCACTCGCAATCATCCCTGTCATAGGAAGAAACAATCACTGTTAATCCATAGTGAATTTGGTGTCTATGTACTATATACTTGATAGTCAAACAATCCTCTGTTTCTATACAATTTGTAATGATTTGTTACAAGTTTTATAAACCAAGCGAAGATATTACTGATGTATATTGAGACTAATTATTACTCTATAGAAAACCTCAATAAATTTAATTTATAAATTAATCTGAGTCCTAATTTTCCTTGTGTTTATTAAGGGAAAGTTTTAGTATCAACAAAGATAGTTTTATGGTAAGTAGATGAGGCATAAAAGCCACATTGTTGAGGTAGCAAAGTTAACATAATTCAGCAGCTCAAGTACAGATAGCGTTGCCGGATTTCTCCCCCTTCGGCACCACATGCTCGAGTTTGTCCGATGTCAATGTCTTAAATGTGACCAAATCGTGCGATTTTCAAGAACAAACAAACTTGCGCGTGCGTCATTGGCCCTACATCAACTCTAGACAAACTAGAGCATGTCAAGCCAAGGGGGGAGAAACACGGCAGCGCTATCTGTGCTTGGGCTGCCCAACTATGTTGGTTTTCTTACCTCAGCCAGTCGGCATCTACGCGTAATCTTCTTATCATAACATTTTCCTTGGCTGTAGCTTTGAATCAAAAAATTGTAGTCTTATCATTGTTATTTTAAAAGTAGTCCATTATTTTCAAACTGTTTCTCAGTTTCATAAAATTAATTTGTTGTTTCAGGTATTAACATTTGAATAATTCTGTCTTGAAGCAGCAGGGTAGTATCATCTGTTTATGAAAAATGTAATTTTAATCACTAAGACAATTAATTGCTCTAAAGCTGAACCTTGAGGAACACCACAGGTTAATCTTGACTACTAGAATAATATTTCTTACTGTTTTCTACTAACATTGTTCTTTGTATTCGACTACATACATAGGCAAGTTGTAAAAATGCTGTATTTTTATTGAATACCAAGATCCTGGTATTTATATATATACATGGTTTAAGAGGCGACCGCTGGTCCAACTCTGAGGAACGCTTATAACATGGGGTAAAAACTACAAATGACGTTTTGAGCAAGTTTACTTACTTAAATGTGAAATTTTTTCTCAGAAGCAGATATATTGATGCTGTTTCATATAAATACTAAAACTTTTACTTTTGCTATGAAATAAATTTTATACTTATGAACGAAAAACTAAATTTTCCATAAGAACATAGTACTCAAAATTCAGTTATAAAGCCGAACTCAATGTTACCTTTTTTTATATGCAGCATCAGTAATGGCTCTATGCTTCAGAGAAAAACTTTCCATGTTTTAGTTCATTTACCAACCTAAAACACTGTTTAAACATTTTCCCATGTAAAATTCCCTATCCCATTTGAACGCCGTTCGGGCTCTATCCAGCTGCCACTTAACACAATATTTAGAAAAAACGAAGGTTGAAAAATTTTAATTTTATTCACCCCTTGGATAAAAAAAAATATCAAGTTATCTCCATTAAGAAACCGTATTTTGTACCATGTCTTATTGTTTTTTTGTTGTTGTTTTTTTTTAGATAACTGACAGCACTGTTCATAAAAGCTAGAAAGGTTAAAATCACAACAGGATAATAAAAATTATTTATTACAAGGCAAATATTTAATAAAAATAACAATTTTGTACACAATAATACTTTTTAGTTATGTTGAACTTAAGTCACATCACCAAGCTATAAAGGTAAGTTTAACTTGATACTGTAAAAATCCCTCCACTAACACTAAACCTTGAATAAAATGAGTTCATTGTGAATTTGAAATTTTGTTCTCATGAAAGCATAGATAATTAAGTAATTAAAATATAATTATTTAATTGGACAACATGAACGATTAGGTAAAGATACAACAAGTCCTCATTCAGTCAGTCAAAATCAACAAAAAACTGCCGAGTCTACTGTCATTCAATGATTTGACGGTGAGCGACAGTGTAAAGTTGATTTCAACAGTGGCAAATGCGGACCTATAGACTATGATGCGTTCATTTTGGTTTTGGGCAACAATACGACTCGTAGATGTTGGCACCGAGAGTTTTGACCCTATCCATATGAATGAAAGGTGAGATCCACGCTTCGGGAACATCAAAAGTTCCAGGATTTCCAAATCCGTTGACTATCGGAATGATTTTGGCTAATGCTTTTGACACATTGTTAGGATGGTTGAATCTGACATCACAAGATCTACTAGTGCCAGGGAGGTCGATAGAAGTAAATCCGTTCTCTTGAGGTAAAAAGAACTCTGCTATTTTATCGACTAAATTGGAAAATCCTCTACTTATACAGGAAGATGCTATGTCATGAACTTCTGAGCAGTTCAGCAACTCCACAGTGTCCTTCATGATATCTTGAACAATGGCATCTTCGTCACCAAGATCGTGTCCATAGATCAGACGAGGCATGTTTTTCAGAGGACTTTTCGGGTCAATATTTATTGAGGTTTGTATACCCCAAAAGATGTTTTCAAGTTGTTGTAGATTTAGGTTCTGCGTTAAAGGAACATCCTTGAGTGCGGATTCTACCTTTCCTCGGACTAAAGGGAACAGTTTTCTGATTCCCTCGTTCATAAAGTAGTTGCATTTGCTAAGATACTTCTCTTGCAAGTCCTTGTTGATATTGAAGTCAGGTGCAGGCTCATTTCCACTGCAGTAGATGTGACCACCGATGATATTCAGCTGGATACGGAGAGCTATCACTAACAATGTTCCACAGTAAATGAGCAGCGACACTTTGGTAAAAACTAGGATTTTCAACTCCTTCCAAAGTTCGACTTTATTTGACGAGCCTTCTCTTAACTCATCAATGACTTTTTCGCAGTTCACAAGGATCAAGATATTTTCCCGCAATGTTTTTGAAAGGACTAGTATGGTTTGATTACACGTTTTCTCTGAACTCTCAAAGTATTGTTGTTTCTTTGTTCGGTCTAGGAACTCTTTGGTTTCTTTTTCCTGCCATTCAATGAACCGCCGTTGAGCGTATCTGCTCCCGATCACAACACCCCCGACAATAACAGTGATCCCAAATATTTTTCTTCTGTGTCTGGATATAAAATCTTTCATATAAGAAAACATATTTGATTTGATATTTTGCACTTTTTATGTTCTTCTAGGCTCTGTTGACATTCATCTTTATTCATAAGTAAAAGGTTTGTATTTTCTGTTTCCCTTTATTACTTGAAACCTGTAAAAAATTGAAAATATAATTAGCTTATATTTTGTAAAAGTGTAAATAGCTGTATGTAGTGCAGTACATTAAAAGCTTGTAGTGTAGTGATTTTCCCTTGTTTCCTTAGTATTATTTTAGCAACTTTTTATTCAAGCAGAAATAGGTTCCGCAGTGCATTTTTCATATAATTATAGTACCTACATTAATCCCATTATTTTTCAAGTACATTAACTACCTTAAAATGTCATTGCAGTTTTTATTTGCTAAGTGTTTTTAAGTGGGATTAAGACTTAAACCTTTGCTAAGGGTAAAAACATATTGGAGCGGCGAGGCTAGAGTGTAGTGGAGAGTGTAGCTGAGCGGGTAAAAAAGAATACACGTAGTCAGCCGTGCCACTCTTCGACCTGCTAGACTCTCCGCTCGGCAATTCATTAATAGGTATGGATAGCTATGGCATTCGAAGTTTATCTTTTGATTGGTTAAAATCTTATTTAATGGGTAGAACTCAAAGAGTATCAGTGGAAGATGTGTTATCATCAGAAACTAACATTAACTTTGGAGTACCTCAAATATCCATCTTAGGGCCAGTACTTTTTTTATTATATTATATTAATGACATAGGAGCTACAATAAATTTAAACAATTTAATTCAATACGCTGATGACACAACATTATTATTTTCTTCTAAAACAATTGAAGATTTAGAAATATTGTCTAATACAGAAGTAAACAGTTGTGTTCAGTATTTTGAAAACCTAAATCTTGCTACAAATTTAAATAAGTCAAACTTCATTTACTTTCAGCTAAATAAACTTTCATTTGAAACTATTATTCCGACGATAGAAGTAGGGCTTAATTTGCTTAAACAAACTAATTGTACAAAGTTTCTTGGTTTGCACTTAGATAACAATTTGAATTGGTCTGTACATATCGATCATATATGTGCAAGAATATCTTCAGGGATTTTTCTTCTAAGACAGCTTGCTACCCACTGTAAATTGCATGTACTCAAAATAGCCTATTTTGGCCTTATTCGTCCCTTCTTATTTTATGGCATATGTATATAGGGGCATGTGCTGATTACAAAATTAAAAGAATTTTTATCCTCCAAAAACAAGCATTGCAAGTAATTTCAAAATTGGGTTTTCGGGAATCTTGCAGAGATTTATTTAAGACTTTAGAGATTCTAACCCTGCCTAGTTTGTACATCTATGAGACTATTCTTTTCTGTTTGACAAAATGTGATTTAGTTCAAGGTCAGCAAATTCACAAACACAATACTAGGCAAATTCATACATTTAGACAAAATTCTCATAGATTTATGGAAAACTTCCATCACAGGCAGGTGCAAAATTGTTTAACAAACTTCCCAAAAACATTAAATCCACTCAAAATTTCAACTCATTCAAAAAGAAGTTAAGAGCTTATCTATTGGAAGGCTCATACTACTCTGTTGGGGAATTTACAGATCAGAATTTAAATAATGATAATTAAATTTTATTATACATTTAACTAGGGTTTTGTAATACTGTACTCTTACTAGTGGTTTACTTTGTTTTATTTTAAATATTTGTTATACAGCTTGTTTTTTGTTTTTGTTTCTTTTCCTTTTTCAGCTTTGCCAACACAAAAGCTTTTTTGTATATTCTGGCAAATAAAGTTATTATTATTCTACCTCGATTTCTTTACCTAGAGGGTTTAGTCGAGTGTCAGTGGTTAGACCGACACAGCAGGTTTATGATGGACATAGAAAGTTTAATTTATTTTGTTTACTAAATGTACTGATATCCAGTAAATAAATGAATTTATTTTGATATTTATTACATTTTCTTGCATTAATAAAATACATTAAATTAATGTATTTTGCTGTTTTGTCGTACATGTAGGCTAATACAATATATCTCAATGGAATCTTCTATTCAATTTCAATCGGCTGCTTTACAAAGTTAGTGCATTTCACTGCCATATAACGAGAAATCGGGTTTAATATATATTCAAAAGTCAGTGTATGAAATCTCAAGACTCTAGGTAGTCGGTGGCACCCGGTGGCGCTCTTGGAACGTTTATTCTTAAGAACGGTTCTTAAGACCTATTTGTGAACGGATATGTTTCAAATTCATACCACTTGTAGAATATGATTAGACAGGTCAGTGTATAAAATCTCAAGGCTCTAGGTAGTCGGTGGCACCCGGTGGCGCTCTTGGAACGTTTATTCTTAAGAACGGTTCTTAAGACCTATTTGTGAACGGATATGTTTTAGATTCATACCACTTGTAGAATATGATTAGACAGGTCAGTGTATAAAATCTCAAGGCTCTAGGTAGTCGATGGCACCCGGTGGCGAACTTGGAACGTATATGGGGAAATAGCATTGGTCAGTCAGTCAGCATTTTAGTCTGTCCCATCCAGTGCAGACCAAAGCTACATCACATTGGCATGAAAATGTAAGATTTGTCCAAAACGAAGATTTAAGTTCCTTCGGGAGCATCTTCCCTGAGTCCTTCCTGTCGGCTTGATTAATGGATATTATCTGTGGTAAAAGGTTTTTTGCTGGTGTCACAACATAGGTTTAAACTCATCTGAGGTTGCCTATGCTAATAAAATTTCAATTTATGTCCCAAACATACGAATATTCACTGCAGCTATATTTGTGTGCAGAAAAATGTACACAAAATCTCTAAAACAAATAATGTTACTAGGCCTACACAAGTTTTATCAAAAAAGTTATGGGCGTTTAGGCCTATATAACATATATTTACCTTTCAGTTTCAACTTTTAAGACCATTAGGTTTGTTCAATACAGAAACCTATGTCGTGAAGATGACGGCGTAAGCTAACGTTTTTCACGTGTACACTGTTAAGATAGTTAATTTATTGAAGGGCTTGACTCAAAATGACAGGCAAAATGTGTAATGTTTATCAACATGAGGGCCTGACTTAACAAAATGAGTTGCCAAGTGAAGCAAAGTGACACTTGAGATTTTAAGAATCTATAGAGCCCAAAGAGTAAAATCCTCTATACTTACTTGAAATACTTGAAGTCTTCATCTTTGACCGACAAGTCGGATTGATTGCGTCAGAATAATAAAATAAATACCTAAAACTACTATTTACATATATTAGAGGATTACTCAATTACAATCCATTCTATACATAAAAGAAAATGTACCACAAGTAAATATTATTAGACTATACAATTCAATTAAAACACTTCTTTAGTTATAGGTTAAAAGTATAGCTTGAAATCTGTACATTTAACTCAAAAGGTCCAAACCAATTAAAACTCTTGAAACTCTTTTTCGTATCTATTAGTTTGTGAAACTGCTAAGTTCACGTCTTGGCACGGTTCAAAGTTGGCCTCGCTGTTTGGAGGCACATAGGGGGCGTCAAGTTGTCTGTTGAGAACCGCATTCCACTCTATCGGTCGATACCAAACATGTCCCTTAATATCATTAACTCCGTTCTTTAACGAGCCGTACCTTAGTGAAATATTCGGCTGTAATAAGTTACCAATTAGACTTTTACACTCAACAGACATATGAGGCGGGAACACATACTTTCTATCAATAATCTTGTCATACACTTTTAAAGGGTTGTTAGAGAAAAAAGGTGATCTGCCTGATACCAGTTCGAATATTATGACTCCAAAGGCCCACCAGTCGACGGCCTTGCTGTAACCCGAGCTTAAAATTATTTCTGGTGCCAAATATTCGGGCGTCCCACACAATGTCCAAGTCCTTGTCTTCAAATATTTTCCAAACCCGAAATCAGTCAGCTTCAAATACCCGGTGTGGTCCACAAGAACGTTTTCTGGCTTTAAGTCTCGGTAAATAAGATCTACAAAATGTAGGTACTCAATAGCTAATGCAATTTGAGCTGTGTAAAATCTTGCTGGCCCCTCCTCTAATTTCCCGAATTTCTTTAATAAAGAAAACAAATCGCCCCCAGATATGAAAGGCAGTACAAAGTACACGTAACTATTGTCCGAGTAAGACGAAATTAAATGAACAATAAAGGGGAAATCGATGACACTCAAAATCTTTCTCTCGTTGTGAACGTTTTTAACTTGTTTCGTCTGCACCAAGTGATGTTTATTGATGGCTTTAACGGCATAGAGACCCCCATTAGCATCTTTCATTTGCAGAACTGTTCCAAATGTTCCAACACCAATAGTTCGCACTTTTTCCATCTCATCTATTTTTATATTCCTTTCAATTTCCATGTTGCCATTGAACATTTTCGCCACCAACTTCTTCGATTCACTTAAATATTCAGGTAGATTTAGTTCGAGGGGGCCGTACTGAGGTAAAACTTTGCAATTAGCCTTGATACAAGTTTGCTTTTCACCCGTAGACATTCTAAGTAATTAAATATATTTCGTCCGTGGCCGCTCAAGTTTCATACGTTATTGAATGAATTATTAGTACCCAATACAATCTGTAGCCTTTGAACTATAATGATGGGCTAAAATCCTATCGCCTTTTTCAATCAATATAGTGTTTTGGGTTATGTTTATATCACCTAAATATTGTTTAGTTATATTGCCAACAATTTATATTTCCTTTTCAATTAGCTCATACAGTAATTGTTATTTAAAAACTAAAACACATGTTACATTAAAATTAAACCAAAGACTCGCTGTACAGTATCATATCTATACATAAACTAGATATAGGAATAAAGTATATAAATTTTATATAAATAAAACTAATAAAAAGTTAAATTTTTATGTGTGTACTGATTAGGTGTACGCTTTGATTGGGCTCGTACATTGACTTTAATATATACAGTAGGTTTAAGTCAACGCATCACTGTCGCTTTCTCCTTGTAGAACCCTTACAAGTACTGTTTAATGAGTCGCTAAATATGGGTATATTTCCTGACGCGTTGAAATGCGGATACATTACACCTCTACACAAAAGTGGCGATCCATCCAACATAAAGAACTATCGACCAATAACTATTCTCTCTGCAATTGGGAAGGTGTTTGAAAGTGTGGTGGTGGACAAGCTCAATATTCATGTATTTAAACTCATCCACCCTTCCCAACATGGTTTTGTGCGGGGCAGGTTTACAACTTCTAACCTCCTTCTCTTCCAAGAATACGTCTTAACAATCTTCCGTAGGACCAAACAAGTCGATGCTGTGTACATTGATATGGCCAAAGCCTTTGACAAGGTTGATCACTCCATTCTTCTATCAAAACTGAAAGGTTATGGCGTTGCTGATCCTCTCCTCTCCTGGATTTCTACCTACTCACACGATTGATCGCTGACTGTAAGACTCGGTACATCAAACTCTGACCTGTTCTCACCTTCATCCGGTGTTCCTCAGGGCGCTCTGCTTGGTCCCTGCTTCTTCAATATCTTTATCAAGACCTCCTTAATGTGGTCTCTGTCAACGCTTTGCAGTTTGCTGACGACTTGAAGATTTTCACTGAAGTATCCTCTCATGGAGACGCCAGAAGATTACAACTCAGCCTGATAGCAATTGAAAAGTGGTGTGAGAAGAACAATATGTTGGTTAACCCGAGTAAATGTTCCACTATAACATTCCACCGAAGCAAGACACCTATGGCAAGTCTCTATTTTATATCTGGCATCCAAATTCCAGCTGTGAACTGCATAAAGGATCTTGGCGTGTACTTTGACAGTGGTGTGGACTTCTCTGGCCACATCCAGAACATCTGCACACAGGTCAGTAAGATGCTTGGGTTCATCACAAGATTTTCCCAGAGGCATCAACAACCCAGCTGCTCTTCGAACCCTCTATTGTTCTTTGGTGCGTCAACTTCTTGAATATGCAAGCCCTGTGTGGTCACCCTACACAGTTGGCATGAAGACTCGACTTGAGGCTCTACAGCGACGCTTCCTGCGGTTCGTTGGGGTCCGGCTTGGATACATCTACCTCGAAGTTCCTGTAGAATTGACCTTTCTGGAATGCTGAACTTACCCCACCTTGCATTGAGACGGGATGTAGCTGACTTGATCTTCTTACTAAAGATCATCAATGGACACATTCAGTGCGCAGATATCTTGGCAGAAATCAACTTCCGAGTGCCATCGAACACCCGTTCCCGCGAGCTCCTTTGTCGTCGATTTCATCAAACCAACTATGACTACAACAGTCCTCTTGCTCGCTTCGCCAGATTGGGAAATCGAGTGTCGGCGGATTGTGATGTCTTTTTCGACAAGATGGCGCATATCCGAACACGTGCATTTGAAGTTCTATCAGACTGAAGCACTAGCTAATAGCCCTCGATCTCGCTATCAAGTACCGTTGTTATTTTATCATTCTTATTTTGTAAGTGTATTATTTATGCACGGATGTATTCGTCCACATCGTCACGTATTCGCACGCACACATTTGCATTGTATTATCTATTATTCTCTCATTAGTTTATTGTATAGTTTATAATATGTTAAGTCGTTATACTATCTTGTTATGTTGTACCTATATAGTTTATTATCCGTTATCCTTTTCATAAGTTTACTTCTTACATTGTACAAAGTTTATTTTCTATTCTGTTGTAAATATTCTATTCTAGTTATATAGTACCCACTCATTATTTCGTGGTTCTAAGTAAAGTAAATTGTATTCGCCACTTGCCTTCTCTGTGATAACACTGTATATTGCTTGTTTGTCTTTTAACTTACATGTTCTACTATATCAAATCACTCATTGTCCAACAAGTATTTCGTGTAAATTGGCTGCTTGCCGTAAATAAATAAATGGTAGGATACTCTTCTCGCCTTGGATATGCTCCAATTTGGCTTAACGGAGGTTAGAAAAAGTACTTAAGATTTTTTTCCGTTTATTTCTTTGGATTTGGTCAGAAATACTCTGTGGGTAGTTCTTACGGGAGATTGGATCATCAGTTTCATTTTCATGGATGAATGTTCTTTTTGATGACAATAGTGATTCTGATAGTTTGCCATTATTAGTCATCAAGTTATTGCTCCTAGCTATTACAGAAGTCTAAATTATTATTTTAATCAAGGAAATTAGTTACAGACGGCTTAAACTTCCCGATTGTCGCCGTTCACCTTGTGCAAATTGCAATGTAAGTTGTAACTGAAAAAAATAATTATACACTAGGGAGGTCTATCAATGTAATTTATTTTGAGGTATTTTCTTACCTTTTTTCATGTTAAAACAGGCTGTAATACTACATGTTTTCATTTCAGGTGAAATTTTCCATAAAAGAATCGTTATTTAATTGAAAACTATTCTTAGATCAGCATTGTAAGTGTCAACCAGATCCTAGTGTCAACTGTCATCAATCATGGCTGCAGACAGCAGTGGTGTGGAGTGGGCTACTATTGTAAAACCTATTCTTGCCGCATCTTATGGATCATTCAACAAAAATGATGTTACTGATTTAGTCAAAGCTATTGTCAAGAGGTAAGTCAAGTACATTTTAGAGTCAAAAAGTCCTACCCTATAATAAGACAGAAATTCCGTACTAGGCTATTTCATTACTGAGTTCTAGATATAATTATTGATACAAATTAGTTTGTAAAACAATTTTCTTGGTCCAAAGCTCAAGAATAGGTCAATACCTACTTTCTTCATTATGAATGTAATTTGAGGAAAGTAGTCTGGGATATGTACCGGTTAGGATTCTGTTAAAAAGCTTTTCAATAGCTAAGGTGGAATACATTCGGTTCTAGTTAGCCTAACTCTAAAATAATTTCAGGTCAAAGCTACCCCTAGACTTCGACCACACCCAGAGGTTGATTAGTTGTAATGGTTGTCTGTTGGATCAATTGTCTAGTGATATCAAGTCGCTAGGACTGATGGGTATATTCAGGCCACTCGCTACTGTGACTAGATGTTACGATTACAAATTAATCTATTAGTTGTATATACATGATTTAACATTTAAAGTTTCACAACTCTTTTGAATAAATTGTAGCTATTTATTCACATTGTATTATCTTTGTAATGTATTTATTCAAAACGTTTCTTGTTTACATTGTTACTACTACATATTGTTATCTTTTTTATAGTCTATTGCATGTTAAATTGTTATTGTATTGCTATTTTTATAAATTATTTTGTTATCAATCCACGAGAGTCTCACAAGTCATGTTATCATTGTAAATTGGTGATTGCTGTATGTATCAAAATAAATAAATAAATAAACTCTTTCAACTAATCGGCTGAGAGCGGACACTGGAAGACAGCTCAATTCAGCTTACAAATGTTTATGTATCTAGAAAGATAGAAGCTAGAAAAGAAAGATATAATAGAAATAAGCTTAGTCAAAGATTGTAAACTTGTGAGTAACTAAGGAGTAGTTTTTCTCCTGAAGTGGCAGGAAAAGTCTGTTTCTTATTTTCTGTTGTCGCAAACTTGGAATTTTTGTGCTTCGCTTGGCTGCTTTTCAGTCATATATTTTGTACATCATTAATGTTATGATAGTATCGTAATAAATATCTCATAGGTTCCCAAGGCAGGAACTTAGTAAGAAAGATACTTTTAGTCGACCAAGGACCTTTTTAAACTTTGACACGATTTGCACTTATGATTTTAGTGAAGCTGATTTATTAAACCATGGAGAACAGTATGAAACATTCTACACATCTTTCGCTGCACTGGCGGCTGACTATATCAGCTCCAGTACCAGTTCTGGTAAGACCTCCACAATATTATGATGTTATCTCATAGTGAATATTCTATTATTTAGTTTTTTAAACACACCGTAGGCCTATATTGCATGTAATTTAATTAATTTAAGATTACTTATGTAAGAACACATTGTAAAGTGGCAAACGCTGTGGAAATAAATAAAAAAATATTGCCTAACTAACACTGTTCAGTAGGGCCTATTTATTATGCCTAGGAAATAATGAAAATCTATCATATCCAATTTTAGACAGTTTTTCTCCAAGGGCTTTAATTGCTAAGCCTATACACATCACAACATGTCTCTTTACTAATGAGGTTTACTACATAGAAATGGACAAACATAAGTACCCAATGCAGTTCTTCCGATTCCCATGCATTAGATCTTATCCAGTAGAATTCCATGGTTGACCATGTCAAAGGTATTACTAAAGTTGAAGAACAAACCAATGACTAACTGTTCCTTATCCATATTCATTATAATGCCTTTTATCAATCTGAGCATTGACTTGTGTACCCTAGACCAGAACTTTAAAAATGACTCAATTTTTTCAGTGTTGAAATAAGAGAGTTTTTTTTTAGGTATTCTGGTGGGTTCAAAAGTTAATTGGAATTATAAGCCTGTTTTTTTACGTTTTGTACACTTAAAACTTGCTAATGCTTGGTTCTTGTTATTTATATTCTTAAAGATTTTGATTGGTTTTAGGTTCTTTTTATATCCTAAACTGGGGGAAAAAAATCAATTCTTGGCTCTACTCATTACTTATCTGTACAACATGGCAAATCGGTTTGGCCAATGGTATCTATCTAATATCATCAGATTTGACATATTCTGTATCTTTACCGGTGCAGTCCTTTTGATAATAAATTGTAGGTAATTTTTGTGAAACTTTCTGCCATTATGGTTCTGGTATATGAATACTCTTATGTAGTTTGTTATGTCATATGCTGAAGGTTGAGAGGAAAACCTGACCAGGCAACTCTTGTTTACTGCTGCGGTATTTTTTGCCGTGAAGGTGGCTATAGTGTGCAACTTGCAGCTGGCCTGCTACAGTGCCACAGCTGGAGTAGGTTGCGGCGTTGTCTAGGCGTCTGTAGCCCTCCCTAACCCACCTTGTCTCCGTTTGCTGCACTACACCCAAAAGGCACAGAAATAACCCCTCAATATTTTCTTATATATACTATAAGAACTCATTACTACCACTTATCACACTCATCCTTCACCACATATTTGTCTTAAAATACCCTCATGAGAGTTGTCGGGTCGTTATCTCAAATAGTGATTTAGTGATTTATAGACGTGTCTCTACAAACTGACATATTTTTATTTCCAATAAACTAAAAGGTAAACACACAATTAATTTATTAAAAATACACGTGTTCTATTTTTAAAAAGTATGTTATTTCAAATACAGTACAGTCTCTATAATCCGGCCGTTCGCCACTTCGACACGTCCAGTAATCTGGCACTGTGACGGAGTCAACTAGCCAGTAGCCACCTGCTTACAATTCTCAACCAAATCTGTAAAGCACTTGTCGTATGTAGTCTGTACTTCAGTTTACTGCAGACAGCAGAGAAAAGTGCGATGTTTATTGCTAATCTGTGCTCTTCTACTCAGTACAGGCCGTGATTTGTAGTAATTTGTTTAAAAGATTAGAAAGTTGTGATAAGTTAGCTACTCTATCCAAGGAATTTAACATTAGTAGATCATAAACTCATAGACATAAGGAAGAAAAAAAATGAAATTGAATAATTTTTTAATAGAAGTGAATCATCCTCCAACGTAAGAAAGATTATTCCTGGAAAATTGAGTCTTTTTAAGTGAACCTCCACTAATCCGGCATTTTCACTAATCTGGCGCTTCCGATCCCGATATAGGGCCGAATTAGTGAGATTGTACTGTGTCAGTTTGTAGAGGGGTGTTTAAGGAACTTTAAGTATGGTCTGGTTTATTAGTCAACACCGTTTCCAAGTTAAAGAGCAAACAGTTTATAAAAAATCAGCACTTCAACGCGCCTCAGCTCGTTCAATAGACGTCTTAAAAATGTCAGATATAGCTTAATCTCAAATTCTCAATCCAATAATGGTATTAACAAAACAAAAATTTAAAAACTGTCAATTTAGATAGTGTTTTGTCCTGACCTAACAGCCTGAATGAGTGAGTATGTGTGACAGTGTGCAAGGGGCAGCTGGGCAGTGTGTGCGCGGCAGCCCGTATCTTGCTACAGTATTTGCTCAGTCGTCTGCAGAGTGACACGAGTCCGGACTCTGTGTCTCCCAACACTCTCACCACCAAGCAGCTGCTGTTGCCGATCAAAGCGCTGTGCAGCGCTACCAGCATGCTGTGCCGAGCAGACCAGATCGCACTCACCGCCATCATGAAGAACGCCAAGCTGCCACCCCACATCAAGACTGCCGTTCCAGGTATTGTAAGCTTTAGCAATCTCAAGTACATACACCGCTAGGATCAGTGTTGGGTCCATTTCTTAAATATATTTTTACCTGTGGTTTGGGGGCGTGCAGGAGTAAGTTTACAGGTGTAAGCTATAAAATGCATTTCTATAATCTATAGTTCTTCCAGTTCACACTGTGTCAAAACATCATAATGAGATTGAAATAGTTTGGTCTTGCCCTGAGATTTTTTCATAAAATGGTGTTTTTTCTATACATAAATATCCCATTTTAAATTTCTTTAATGGTTAAATGTAGTAATTCTATTTGTAAGATGATTTAAAGATGGTTAAATAAGCTATAAACCTTAAGTTTGGAGAGAGGTTTGAAATTATTAAATAACCCAGCCGGTAACAAACGTATGTAATTATCTGCAATACAACTTTGTGCAAGTTCTTTTTAATTTTTTTTGGACCTTTATCTAAATCTAGCCTAGTTTTAAAATATTCTCTCAGGCCATAGTATTGATTTCCTTTGGCAAAATCAACGCATGTGGCACTTAACTACAGGCCTGTATATTATAGAGACTTAGCTAATCATAATGCTTGGTAAGTAAATGTTAGTTTTCCTCAGTCTGAGGCTTGTTTGTGTCTCCTAGCATCTTAAACTGAATGAGAATGACTAGATGCGTTGTTATCGATCCAGTTAGCTGTAAAAAATTAATAAATCAATAACATTTATTCAGAATAATACAAAGAAAATCATTACTAAAGAAATTTGAAGACAAAATGTGCGAACCAAACTGGGACTTGATCCAAGGTGACTCACTTGCCAGGTGATTATGCTAACCACTACACCATCCGGCCTGCCTATTTATGCCTTCAAATTTAGAAGTATTTAAATCTGATTGTTTGTCTAAAACATGTGACTGTCAATAGCAACTTTAAATCAACAAGCTGGCAATAGACTTTAAGCTGGACAAATAGAATTTAAATACTTTGTCAAATTATTTTATAGACTTTTACAGTCTTACTTTATAGACTTATCATATATCTTAAGTACACACTAAATGGCTAACTTATTACTAAACAAATTTAAAGACCAATTTGTGGACTCAACAGGGACTCCAACCCGGGTCTCTCACCTTTGTTCAAATCCCGGTTCGATCCATGCATTTTGCCATACAATTTTTTTTGTAATAAATTAGCTATTAAGCGTTTATATAACTGTAATCAATTATAGTTGTTAATAGTTTTTAACATTTATTTTTGCTGTAAACTTACGTCAAAAAGTAATGAGTAATCAACGGCAAAAAGTCCACAAGCCATAATTTTCAGTTTCTGGTGAAGTCTTTGTAGGGAAAAGTTTTTCAGCTGGAAAACAATGGTTTTTAGTGACATCTCTTGAAGGCAGAAGGTGCTCAATATTGAAAATAGTAATAAAAACTAATTTTAAGGCAATGCCTTAAACGACAAGTACGTAGAAAATTTTGTGTACAAACCTGACGATAAAGGCATTGCTTTTGAAAAGGCTCGTCCTAAATAAAATTTACAATCTAGGTTTTTTGATCTTTGAAAGTTAGCTTTCATTAATGGTTTTATTTTATCTTTACTAAATTGAGTGAGTAATGACTGAACTAACCTGAATGTAGACATCTTTAGTTTCCCCTCGGTTGAGCAAGTCATGTATCACCAAGGCCATTCGGTTGCACTGAACACATACATACATGCATACAAACTGTAGTTTCAACTTGATACTGCTAAGTGCTAACTAATGAGCAATCCACTGTCATCTGTTATGTTGTAGGAGGACATCAAACGCAGGGTGTCCAGCATACAGGAATTCCGAGAGTTATACAGAAATGTTCAATTTACGGGAAAATACAGGAATTATATGGGAATTTCGTCGTTAAACCGGAAAATTTTGTGAAAGGAATCGCGAAAGTGGTGATTATGAACGGTATCGAAGTCGTAATTTCGCCGCAGGCGCTAGCGCGAGTCAAGAAATTGTCGTTAACGGTATTGATAGTCGTGATTTCGTCACGGGCGGTAGAAAATGTATTGGTTTTGTAAAATATAACGAATTGGACGGGAGTAACTATAACTATATGAAGGTAGCTAATTCTGATAAATCAGCAAAATATATCTGGGAAAAAACTGGAATTATACAGGAATTTTGTTTTCCTGAACGCTGGATTCCCTGAAATGTCAAGGAAAAACCAGCGGTTGCAATACGAGTCACTCTACAGTGGTTTTCCTTTGACACCAAGAACAACCTGAGGCATTTAATACTGTATATGTCAAGTCAATTTATTTATGACATAATCTTTAAGATGAGCGTTTATTTATTTATTGTACTATATTTATTTCACTTATTTACTTATTAGTGTTGTGTGTTACATGTTTCCATAACAAGAGCTAAGCTAGAGTCCCTCTAATCCAAAATAGTTGGGACTAGACCCTGTTCGGATTGGCAAAAATTCGAATTAAGTGGATTTTTGGCATATATTGTTGCATTTATTATATATTGACTTTGTAAGTTTTTATGACTTGAAGCGACTAATATTCAAATTTAAGAAATTATGTATTTTAATCCTGTAGTACACTGCAGTAATAAACAGTGCAGAATGTAGCAGATATGACAGGCAGTACACAGATGGCGGGGCAGGAGGGCCTACGTGCAAAACAGCAGGACAATGACCTTTCCTCCCCCAACCCTTGCGCCCAGGCCTACACAGTACATTAGCTAGAGATATTTTGGTCTCGCTGTGGAGCACCATCATCAGTTACTGATTGGCTGAAACTGAGCTACTTGCTGTCTGCTATCCTGTTGGTAGCAGGCTGCCAATAGTATATTGGAGCAGGAAATGTCCAATGGGAACATTGACAGTTGGTATCCCTGCTTCATTGGACATTTGGCAGCCCTGTCATTAATAGGATAGCAGACAGGAACTAGCTCAGTTTCAACCAATCAGAGACTGAAGATGGTACTGCACCGTGAGATCAAAATATCTCAAGCTAACTGGAAGAACTAGATTACAGTAATTGTGACACCAGCCGCGAAAGCCTAACAGTAAAGCAACCTGTCAACAAAAAGTGTTGATACCTGAGTGCAGACAGCAGCGTTAGACAGGACGAGTACGACGATGATGAATGCCTTGTACACTACCCAGTAGCAGCAGTGGAACAGTAGGTTCATGTCGTACTGCTCGTCGATCACCATGCCAATGATTGTGTACAGAGCAGATGTGATCAGAATGCCACAGGTGACGATCTCCAGGAGAGTCACTTGGTTCTGGGAAATCCATCCCTTGACAACATACCGTAGTACAGAACAGTATAGATTGCATATGATGTTTATTTATGATTAAATCACATACTATGTAAATACGAGGGGGTACCCAAAAGTATCGGGAAACGGTCGATAGCGAGTTGGGGAGCGCATAGCTCACATTTTGGCCGATAGGGGATGAAAGCCCAACTCTTCGTGAGTTCAGTGCACTCGGTGTGGCCAGTCTGAGAGGCTGTGAACAGAAGCTGTTTGCGTTTTTCTAAAAGTAGTTTTTGTTCTGCCTCGTTGTGTTTTGATGGTTTAGTTAAATAGACAAAGTTCAGCAGTAAGGTTTTTGCTTTTTTCTAGGTAAAAACGCGTCAGAAACGGTTGCAATTATTAAAAAAAGCTTACAAAGACGATGTTTTGAGCAAAACCAAAATGAAACTAGTATTTTTCCCAAATTCAAGATGGCGCCATGTCGATTGAAGACAAGCCTCGTCCTGGACGACCTTCAAATTCTCGGATTGGTGAAATTGTTCAGAAAAACCGTCAATATTGCAAGAAGACCGTCGGAGAACCATTGGGAATGCTTCTTTGCTGTCTGGAGTGTGTTAAAATTCAGTTTAGCGAATTTCAACACATTCCAGTCCTAAATTTTGGAGATATGGAGACTGGCTCTTTTATCATGACAATGTGCCTGCCCATGTAGCCATCTCAGTGCGCTAGTTTTTGGCTAATACCAGCATGACCACCCTTCCCCACGACCCATACTCGCCAAATCTTGTCCCACGCGACTTTTTTATGTTCTTCATAGTGAAAAATTACATAAAATATCACCGTTATGACGAAAATGAAGGAGTGAAAAGGCAAACGAGGATGGAGCGTGCAGCCATTCAGACTAAAGGGTATGAGGGGTGCTTAAAACCATTGGAGCATCAAATGAACAAATGCATTACACTAAATGGGGAGTATACTGAAGGTATACATGTAAATTAGTAATAAAAAATAATAAAATATGGTTTTTATAGTGAAATTCCTGTTACTTTTGGGTACCCCCTTGTAATGCCAGTTATTGGTGAACAATTTTAAAAGAATCTAAATATGTAGAAACAGAATTGTAGTGGTACCTTTGCACAGATGCGATAAAGTCTGTCGTGTGCTTCCTTGATCATTTGCACACGATCCTTGAGAGAAAGAGCAAACTCCTCGGTATGTTCAGTGTTGACAAAGTGCACTTCCGATATGATGTTCTTGACGCTGATTTTGTTGATATCTCGCATTGTATCGTTAAGCAGTTTAAAGCGGTTTCTCATAATTTGCAAGATGAAGATAACGTTAATGAGAGCGAAAGCGTTTAGTGACACGTGGAAAGCCATTAATACCCATGAAGAAAATGAGTAGTATGTTTGGTTGCCGGAGTTGAAGAGGAGGTAGTAGTCGCTCCCGAAGATGAGTGGGAGTATCATGCCGTAGGTGAAGATCAGCATTCGTACGCCCGTGGCTCTCTGCCCGTCATAGTTGTAGTCAATACCCAGGAGGCACATGAGCTGGTGCACTCTGATGCTGGAGTTGAAGTTTTCACTGGCCATTTCCGACAGAAGAATCGCGTTCACCAGACAAACGCACGAAACGACATTTTCCGCGAAAAGGTGAAACAAATGTGTCAAGTTGACAATGTTGTACTCATTTGTGCCGTGGACGATTTCAAGATAGATGATGCCGAAAATGAGTTCTGACAAGATTAAAGCCAGTAAGGATGATATGTACACGATGGCACTTCTGGAATGTGGCACTACTTTGCTGTCCTGTATCGTGTACGGACTCATTCCTAGAACCCGTGAGATGAGAACAAATGGTCTGGTATACTCTAAGATTTTTAGTCGTATTTGTTTTACTTTGTCCTCCTTCATCCTCATGATGATAATCTTGAACGGTGGAAATTCTTTGAAACCCTAAGCTTTTCTGGTAATGAAATGGTTAAGTATAATGTTAAGCGAGACACTAAGAACTGAATGTTTAATTATGTACCTTAATTAAATATTGATACTTGTCATCCTGTGAGGTCTTAAACAAAGTAACTTTTGTCCTTTCAGTCTGGCTTCTATTGATTAAAGTTATCAACGCCAAGTTTTGTAAAGAAGCCTCACATCTTTTGTTTAGAAATACATACATGAAATAATGAAATGAAATGAAATAATGATTTGTCGTTATTTCATTTAAATATATTTGTTTTAAATATATTTAAATATATTTTTAACTATTTGAAATAAACTTACTTTAAATACATATTTGTTGGCAAGAGATATTTTGTTAATTTATTTTTAAATCTGGCTGACACTCAATATACTACTACTGTTTTTGCAGTAAAGCTATAATTATTATTGACTGACAATTGCTGGTTTTTATACAACTTACTTCTATGCTCTGTTAAAAACTGTAAAACATTATCAATCGGTAAATGATAACAACTTAATAATAACTAGTAGTAAAAAAATCAATCAAACTGACTTTGTTACAGGAGATAAAGAAAACAGCAGTCCCAAAGAGACTAAGAGCAAGTCCAGAACTGACCTGTCTGCGATGATTGCTGAACAGTTGATGACTCCATTGCATGACTTTGTACCGCAGAAAGTGCTCCCGTCAGAGCCCGTGGAAGTGAAACCCTCTACCGAGACAACCACCACTGAGACCCATCAAGATACTGAAGTAGGTGTCTGACATAATCTACTGTTACTCGAATTTAAACCTCCCTGTATTTTTGTGTATCAGCAAAGACCTGACTTTGAGTATCGCTTTTAGGCCGCTAAGAATCGATAATTCACCTGAATATCTTGAGAATTGGTTACCGGTACAAGTCATCGGAAGAATCGGCAGAACCGATAACCAAGAGTTGGTAAACTGATCTAAATCTAGTAATAATTTAAAAACAACTACCGAACAATAAAACATAGTAGGTGCTGTAAGCTAACAAAAATTACTAGAAGTGACAAAACGGAATTGATCTCTATGATTGGGGGCTTGGGCCAAGCTCTGTGCCTGCCAGACATAGACTCTGACTGAGAGAAAGAAATCGTGGTGGGTAGACTGTGCATGGATGCTACACGGTTGAGACAGGAAAATCAAAATGGGCTTGAGATTGTCCGATGTCAATGACTTATTAAATGTCACCAAATCGTCCATTTTCTAGAACGAACAAACTCTCACGTGCGTCAGCTGCCTCGCAGCGCTATCTGTGCTTGGGCTGCTGCAACTATGTTGCTTTTCCTGCCTCAGCCCTTTGGTATATATCCCCAATCTACTTATCATATTATCTTTGCTGAGAGTGTGGTTGAGGGGTGAATGTGTAAGTGGGCAAGTCAGTTCCTTGAAAGAAGCTGTATTTACACATTAAATTGTATTTAAATAAAAGAATATATACACCTAGAGGAAAGCTGTGATGTTTAAATTGCATCCTTCTTTATAATTGATTTTGTACATTGTGAAGTGTTTGTTTGCAGCTGTTATTCGTACAGAAGAGTGTTGCCAGCCTACAGTCGCTGAATGCCGGGGACGCTCTGATAGACTTGTGCCTCAACCTGCCTCATCTGCTGCGTTACCGGCACAAGTACATTGCGGCAGTGAGCAAGAAAACATTCAGTCTGCCGTCCACTCACACTGAGGCGCTGTTAGTCAGACATAGGTACGTTTCTGCCAGTCTACCAGTTGTTTGTTGCCGCTATACAGACGCATGAGGAACAGTGCGGTCAATAGGTCTGCCGGAAAGTTGGTTCTAATTTGAAATACTTTATCAGAGCCAGAGGTACTTGGCGTGTAGAATGTGAGGTAATGTATCGACAGGAATGTTTTCAAACCAAATTGTTTATTGATCGCTAAGCAAAATACATGCAATAGATCTTGCCAATACATTGCCTTTTTACAGTTATACAGTAGTAATGTCGACAACACTCGAGTAACAGTAATTAACACTTTCAAGAAGTACAATAACAGTCAGTATAGTAGCATAAAAAATCAACAAAAACATAACATGATAAAAAATATTACATATGCGTACACCTTAGAACACAAAGCAGTTAAAAAATTTAAATTGATCAAGGAATCACATTAAAAATATAATTATTGGCTTTATATCAAAACATTTATTCTTATAAATTTAGGAAGATTTAAAACAGGCAAGTTAAAAATCAATCGTAAAAAAATTGAGGTAAAGCATGATTTTCCTTTTGTCTACAAACTGTAACACGCAGTTGGATTAATGAACGCCCAGTTATTAACACTATGAAGCCGAGGCGTGTGTCCTGCTCCAGTTGTCTATTGAAGTAGTTACCATGATTGCTACTACAGCGCTAGAGTTCCGTGTCATCTTGACCAGTTTACTGAGACTACTAGGTCTACTAGGTGTGAGGATGGCTGCTTGGTCTAAGGCGTCAGCTGACAAGCTGGCAATTTAGGTCAGGCGGTTGTCGCGGGTTCGAATGTTGCGGGTTTACAGTAGAGATGGGGAAGGCCCATTTTAAATAAGTGGTGACAAGCACGGGTGAAAGTTGACGGCGTAAGTGAGTTTAATATGGATTGCTCAAAAACCTGTTTTGCTACTTTTTGCTTTGAATAGAGGAGGAGGACACGTTTTTTGTTGTTTTCGGGTTTATTACATTTCTAATAAGAGATTGCAATAGTGGGCGTAAGAGAAAGTCAAAACATAAGTGAAATAAACAAAAAAGACGGAAAACTGTCATATAAAAAAATTGGGCCAGGCTTCAAAGTGATAAATTCTACCATGTCGATTATCTGGTTTGTTGCTACATCGTGTCTCTCACTTGCAGCCTTCAACCGCTGGTGAACGACATCAACATGGTGTGGACCGCTCTGTCTCTGCCAGTACTGGAACCCCTGACTCCTGTCAAGATGGAGAACCTGTCCTCGATCACAATGTCTTGTCTGTACGCAGCCGTCAGTATCGCAACTGCTAACAGTATCCTCGGCATTTCCTCTGCCGTGTCTCCCAAGACTGCAAACACCAACAGCTCAGGTCTGCATTGATCCAAGTCTGCTCAAGTGTGGAGTTAATCAATCAACAGAAATACCTCTAAGTATATTATGTGTTATTTAAAAGTTTTCAAAGCAAAAATATGCATTACAAATTAAGTGGGATTCACATGCTTTTTAAAATCTACTACATTTTTCAGTAAACGAGCTGTTACTGTATAGTTGAAACCCTTTAAATTGACCGAAAATTACTGATTTACATTTGGGAAATAACAGAAATAGGTGAAATGGCATCAACTTACCTAAACTGACCTAATGTATGCATGAAAATTTATAATCTACATGAAGCCCAATTCTATGAAAAATTGTTTGCTTGTGTATTTGCCTTCTTGTAAGTTATAAACTTTCTGGCATCTCTCTGCCAATATCTCCTTTTTAAGATTATGGCCAAATCTTACTTCATCTAACCTTCACTAAAACTAACTTAACCTATCCCGACTGACCGGGGTCAGATAGACTGTGTTAAATTTAGATTATATACATACAGCTATTTACAAGAACTATTACAAGACGTTACACCAGAAAAATAGTATTTCTTTATGATTTATTTCTAATACTGGTGGCATATTGAAAGGAAACTGTACAAACTAATTACTTGCGTTATTCTAGGTTCGTTACCTGTGAAACCAGGTGAGGAAGAAGGAAACCTAGACGCTTTGGCAGTGTCTGTTGTGGAAAAATCACTTGAGATCTTCAATTTGGTGTCTAATGTTTTCAAGACTTCCACAAGGGCCGGGGGTCATGTAAGTTGAAGAAACGTTTATGCTAAAATAACGTCTAGGTTAAACCTGAAATAGCGTGTAAGCTAATAGGATTGCCACAAATGAATAAAGTTTTGAAGTCTGCCTCTATTGACCTTGGACAGGTCATTTAAAACAGCTTAACACATTTTGTTAGCTAAACTTGAGAAATAACCTGCAACAACAAATAAAAAACCTTTTTGGATAAAAACCACTGAACATACTTTAGTTATTGAAAATACAAATACAAATATCTATACTATGGTAGATATGATCAGTTGTGTAGATGAAGAAGAAGAAAATGTATACAGGGTGTCTCAGACCACCCGTATCATATGTATATCTCGAGAACGGATTGGCCGACTTGAGTGAAACGCAAAATTCCAAATTTAAACCGGTTCAAAGAATTCAGGAAAATTATTTTCTACTTTCTAGTATACAGGGCGTATCAAAAACCGAGGGTCATGGGTTCAATTCTCGAAATTTTCAAATATAAAGGGTAGAGGTGTGCGAGATCTCGGAATTTCGAGATCGAGACGAGAATTTTATTTTCTCGACGAGAATTTTTATTCTCGAAAAGTTCGAGCGAAAAAAAATGTAGGGATGAGTCCTGTTCGAGAACCGGTGAAACCGAGAACCGGAACCGAGAACCGAAAATTGACAAAGTCGGTTCCGGAACCGGCCCCGATAGCGAAATAACACATAGGGGTTAGGGGTGTGCGAGTACTCGATGTATTGAGTCCGAGTTTGAGTATTACCGCTACTGAACTCGGCTCGACCTGTTCGGTAAAGCTCGAAATTTGGTCGAGTAATTTGCCGTGAACGGTATCGAAGTCGTGATTCCACCGCTGGCGTTAGCGGGAGTCAAGAGATAGCCGAACGGTATCGGTTGTTATTTCACCGCTGGCGTTAACAGGAGTCAAGAGATCGCCTGAACGGTATCGAAGTCGTGAATTCACCGCTGGCGTGGAGTCAAGAGATCGCCGCCAGCGATATCGTGAATTCACCGCTGGCGTTAAGGAGTCAAGAGATAGCCGCGGTATCGGTCGTGATTTCACCGCTGGCGTTAAGCGGGTCGGAGATCGCCAACGGAACCGGAACCGACAGATCCGAGAACCGAGAACCGGAACCGATTTTTCTCAGAACCGAGAACCGGGAACCGGTAAAATTTTGGAACCGACCCATCTCTAAAAAAATGAAAACCGACAGAATTTGTAATACCATAAAATTGACTAGAAGTTATTTGAAACACGATTTGCGCCGTAAACTAGAAGATTATTTCCAAATATTAAGTGCCAGCAGTTTGAACAACGTACTATGTAACATCGATGTCCAGTAGCGACTGAGAACGGGCGAGATAAGAGGATGATGCAATATTTATATTACGAAGTAAACAAGCTTGTCAACTATTTTCTGGTAGGTATAGGTTAGTTAAATTTTCAATTTGACTTGTAATGTTTTAGGTTTTGTTGCTGTTTGTGTGGTCTAGATTAGGCCTAGCTTAGGCCTACAGCTTGACATTATATTGTTTCACTCGTTTCAATGTAAAATAATAATAAAAAATAATTATTATTGGTTATCAAAAACTGGACAAATATTTTGTTTATGTGTACAGTACAAGCTATTAGAGCACTCAGGAAAAATAAAACACATTAGACTTTTAATATTACAATAATACCATATTCTATAACAACTAAGCAAACTACTTAATAATAGCAAAAACAAACAAATGTGGCCGAAAAATTATCAAAATTTAAATTTCTCGTCTCGATCTCGATTCTTGAAGTTTTGGCTGATTCTCGCTCGATCTCGTCTCGACCTTAAAAAACCTGCTCTCGCACACCTCTAATAAAGGGGGGTCATGCTATATATCATTTTAAAGCTCTCTTTAAATGAAAAACAATGATGCAGAAAAAATTGATTTTTGTTGAGCCGTTACAAAATGGCGGCTGAAAATCTAAAAATAAAACCAAATTACGAAACTCCCTGTATTTCCATTAACATTTTTCAAAACGAAAATCTGTATATTGATTTTTACTTGTCATGACGTAAGCTTTCCAACGGTATACAACAACATGCTTTTCCAAACACCTTAGCACCCACCAAAAAACCCCAAATTTTGAAAATGGTGTACTTTGATTATCTAATTTAAAAAAAATACTAAACCCTATCATGTTGTAAAGGTCTATGTACGTAGACAACATTGGTGAAAGTTTTGTTGAAAAATATTAACGCGTTTCAAAATGGCGGCCGAAAACTTAATTCGTAGGGTATAATTGACCAAAGCGTTTAAAAAATGTATGTAATTTACACAAAAAAAGTCATAAGTGGTGAATTATGATCTCTTGGTATACACATTTTCATCATATGCAGCGGTACCTCGTAAGTAGACCCGTGGCGGGTTGGAATCATGCGCGACTCCGGAGCTCATCGCTCCACTGGAGCGAGTTTGAGTCCCCGCAGTCACCACTTACATTTGTAATGTGACTATACGGCAACGCTAGGTGAAGGTCGAGGTTGAGTGGTAGAGAGGGTTTTGTAGTCCTAACTTCGCCACGTTAAACAATACAAAGTTTACTTTCACTTTTTTGCCATATTTTCAACAATAACTACATCATTGAAATAGACAGAAAAAGTTTGAAAAGAGTGGTTTGAAAATGGCGGCAAAAAACGTAATTTGTAGGGTATAATTGACCAAAACCTTGAAAAAATGTATGTAATTTACACAAAAAAAGTCAAAAGTGATGAATTATGATCTTTTGGTATACACATTTTCATCATATGCAGCGGTACCGTGTTAGTAGACCCGTGGCGGATTGGAATTGTGCGTGACTCCGGAGCTCGAGTCCCTGCAGTCACCACTTACATTAATTTTGTAATGTGACTATACAGCAACGCTCGGTAAAGGTCGAGGTTGAGTGGTAGAGACGACTTTGTAGTCCTGACTTCACCTCGTTAAACAAAACAAACTTTACCTTTACCTTTTTTTTCCATATTTTCTTCATCGTAAGGACCTGCCTGACGAGTTCGATCTTTCATGTCATCTTTTACCATTACTCAGAGAGGTCCTCAGTTCTCAGTTAAAGAAATCGAAATAGCTACATCGAGCTTCGAAAGCCGGGTTGAAAAATGTTTGTAAGGCCAGCATTTTGAATACAGCAGAACTCCAATTATCCGAACTAATTGGGACCGGACCTCATTCGGTTAATCAAATATTCGGATTATTGGAGTTTTCACCCAAAAAATAGGAAATTCATAAAAAAACTCTTTTTACAATTTTATAGTATTATGGAGATTTTAATTACAAAAGTAAAATACACAAGTCAGACTTTACTTACTAAAGAATCTTATTGCTTTGTTCTAAAATTTTAATTTTGTCTGATAAGGACAAAACCACACGCTTTCTCTTAGAAGCCATATGATATGATCATACAGTGCAACTCAATCATAAATATGTAAAAAGTATGCAAGCAACACAAGACACCGGCACAGACAGATGTCAACGCTACGACATCAATAGGCTGACTGAGTACATGGACTGAGTAAACAAACAAAAGCAGGTGCAGAGTAGATAGACAGACCGAGTGTCCGCCTGACTGTCAAGTACAATCACTGCCAATACTAGTAGTGTATTGTACAGTCACTTGAATCTTAGTTTGAAGAAACAACGTAGCGGGCGGCTCCTAATCATCCTTCTAATTAGTAATTACGTAACAAAACTTCGCGTAATTTCTTTTCTCTAAAATCGATTCGGATAATTGGCGATTCGGATGATCGGAGTTCGGATAATTGGAGTTCTACTGTACCATCTAAGTATCTAAATAATCAAGTTAACAATTATTTATGACTTATTCAGTATAAATGTGCATGTTGAATGTATCAATAGGTTTATCTTAGCAGTAATAAAGTTTGAAATACGAACGCTATCCATTTAGTTATTCCCAACTATGCATATGCCACTCTTTTCAAACTTTATCTGTCTATTTCAATGATGTAGTTATTGATAAAAATATGGCAAAAAAGGTCAAGGTAAACTTTGTATTGTTTAACAGGACGAAGTTAAGACTACAAAGTCCTCTCTACCACTCAACCTCGACCTTTACCTAGCGTTGCCGTATAGTCTCATTACAAATGTGAGTGGGGACTGAAACTCGCGCCAGCGGAGCGATGAGCTCCGGAGTCGCGCATGAATCCAACCCGCCGGGTCTAATTCTGTGGTACCGCTGCATATGATGAAAATGTGTATATCAAGAGATCATAATTCATCACTTATGACTTTTTGTGTAAATTACATACATTTTTTAAACGTGTTGGTCAATTATACCCTAAGAATTACGTTTTTGGCCGCCATTTTGAAACGCGTTAATATTTTTCAATAAAACTTTCATCAATGTTGTCTACGTACATAGACCTTTACAACGGTATACAACACGATAGGGTTTAGTATTTGAAAAAAATTAGATAATCATAGTAGACCATTATCAAAATTTGGGGTTTTTTGGTGGGTGCTAAGGTGTTTGCAATAGCATGTTGTTGTATACTGTTGGAAAGCTTACGTCATGAAAAGTAATAAACAAAAGTTATATTTTCGTTTTTAAAAATATTAATGGAAATACAGGGCGTTTTGTAATTCAGGTTTATTTTTAGACTTTCAGCCGCCATTTTGTAACGGCTCAACAAAAATAAATTTTTTTTGCATCATTGTTTTTCATTTTAAGAGAGCTTTAAAATGATGTATAGTATTGACCCCCCTTTATATTTGAAAATTTTGAGAATTGAACCCATGACCCTCAGTTTTTGATACGCCCTGTATACTAGAAAGTAGGAAATAATTTTCCTGAATTCTTTGAACCGGTTTAAATTTGGAATTTTGCGTTCCACTCAAGTCGGCCAACCCGTTCTCGAGATATACATATGATACGGGTGGTCTGAGACACCGCAAAAGACAAGGCAAAAGTGTGGAAACGCCTTTATAACTTTTTGACCAGTGTCTTCAGCGCAACCGAACTCGGTACACTTTATTAGAGGAAACCAAAGTACCTTTTAGTGCGTACTGACACTTTGCCCCAGTTTTCAAAATGGGGATTTGCCCCATTGGAGGGTAAGCCCCATAATTTTCATAGGGAAGCCCCATCGAGTGACATCTCATTTTAAAGGTCTTAAAACATGTTGATGAATGTTGCAAATTAGAATTCTCTATCTTAAACTAAAAAGGAATGGCCTCGATTTTAAGTTATACAGCTTTTTATTAGGCGAAAGTGTGGAAACGCCTTTATAACTTTTTAGGTTTGAAAGGAAGAGCCTTATGGCTAAACTAGTTGAATTTTACAAGGAGAAAGAGGATAGTAGCTAGCTTACCTAAGAAAAAAGTTTAGGGGCCAACAAAAATAGGCACACTGAAGAGTTACACACAAAATTCACTGATATTTCGCCCTTACTAAGGGCTTTATCAAATCACAGAGTTCTTAACACTAAACACAAAAAAACAAAATGGCCACTTGTTGTCTGACTTCTTCTACTGCTCTGCTGTCTTGATCTAAGGGGTACCAACTGTAAAAACTTAAGTCCACTAATGTTTGGTAAATGTCTATTGTCACTGATACATAAAAAGCTAGCTGGGAGAAGGAATAGGGTTAGGTGATGGGAGTAGGTTTATCTGATGTTGAGGTTTGGGGGTGATCTGGAGTTAGTTATGTGTTGGTAGGCTAATTCCCATCTTCTGAGCATGGAGGGGTTGCATTGGTTTTTTAGGTAGTGACTTTAAGGCTTTGGTGGTAAAACATGAGTCGAAATCCAGGTTATGGGTATTTGCGTGTTGAGCTACTGGTTTGAATTTTTTTGGTTTTACGTCCTGTCTGTGGTTGTTCATACGGGTGCGAAGGCTGTTGGTGGTGAGGCCTACGTACTGAGCTTGGCATTGTTTGCACTGGAGTTGATAGACTAAATTTTCTGTTTTACAGGTAAGGTGGCCTCAGATGGGGTATTCTTTGTTATATGAAGTGCTACTGAAGGTGGTGGTTGGGATGTTGATATTACAGGTTCTGCACCTTTTTTCTAGGCAGGGGTAAGAGCCCGGCGGGGCTCTCTCTCTTGGTTGTACAGAGGGGTCAGGAAGTTTTGGGTGAACTAGGATGTTTTTAAGGTTAGGTGGTTGCCGGTAAATCACTGTAGAGGGTTTTTCTAGGAGGTCTTTGGTCTGGGTGGATGACTGAAGAATTTTGAATCCAGATTTCAAAAGGGTGTTGAGAATGTGCAGGCCTGGGTGGTATGTGGTAATCAGATTTACGGAGTCGTTGAGGGTTTCCTTTGTTTTATTGGTGTCTCTCTGTGCAGCTGCTATTTGGGATTTGACTAGGCATGTGGGATAGCATCTGTTGGTGAAGGCCTTCTGTAATTAGTTATTGTAAGTTTCAAGTTTGGGCTCATCTGAACAGATTCTTTTGCCTCTAAGGGCTAGGCTGTAGGGAAGCGATCTTTTGGTGTTTTTAGGGTGATGGCTGTTGAAATGAAGGTACTGTTGATGATTTGTGGGTTTCAAGTATACAGAAGTGATGATGGAACCGTTGGAAAGTTCTACGCAAACATCAAGAAAAGCAACTGAATTTTCTGAGAGGGTCCAGGTGAATTTAAGTGGTGAGAAGTGGTTGAGTTGATCCAGAAACTGGTTGAGTCTGTCTTTTCCGTGAGTCCAGATTATGAATATGTCGTCTATGTATCTGTACCAGCATGTGGGGAGGAGAGGTTGGTTTCTGAGAAAATTTCGCTCCAACTTGCCCATGTACAGGTTAGCGTAGAAGGGTGCCATCCGCGTGCCCATTGCAGTCCCTTTGGTTTGTAGAAAATGTCGGTCCAGGAATTGAAAATTGTTTTTCTCTAAAATGAACTTCATTAGGGTGATGAGAAAAGAAGTATAAGGTAGTGATCCTCTAGGTCTGGTTTGGAGAAATTATTCGGCTGCTGCTAGGCCATGTGCATGGGGTATGTTTGTGTAAAGAGATGTGACATCAACAGAAGCTAGAATGGTGTTTTCCGGAAGGGGTTGAGGTATTTCATCAAGTTTTGAAAGGAAGTCATTCGTGTCTTGAATGTAAGATGGAAGATTGTGTACCAGGGGTTGGAGAAAAGAGTCTACATAAGCAGAGATTCTTTCAGATGGGGAGCCGCAACTGGAAACAATAGGTCTCCCTGGAGGTGGATTGATATTTTTATGAATTTTAGGTAGCAAATAGAATTTTGGAGTGCAGGGATTTTTTTGGGACAAGGAGGGCTAGAGTTTTTTCAGAAATTTGGTTGAGTGAAGCATTAGCTTTGAGTATGTTGTCCAGTTCAAGGTTGAAGCGGTCACTGGTTTATAACTTTTTAACCAGTTTTTTCAGCGCGACCGAACTTGGTACATTTTATTAGAGGAAATAAAAGTACCTTTTTATGCATACTGGCACTTGGCCCCAGTTTTCAAACTGGGGGATTGGAGGGTGGCCCCATAATTATTATAGGGAAGCCCCATCGAGTGACACCTCATTTTGAAGGTCTTAGAAAATGATGATGAATGCTGAAAACTAGACGTCTCTATCTTTACCCAGAAAGAAATGGCGTTGGTTTTCAGTTACACAGAGTTATAAGTCTACCTCCCCCCCAATCATCCATTTTGAAAACTGGGGCAAAGTGTCAGTATGCATTATGCAATAAAAGATAGTTTTGATTACTTTAATAATATGTCTTACCAAGTTTGGTTACACTGAAAAAACTGGCTAAAAAGTTATGAAGGCGTTTCCACACTTTCGCGTAATAAAAGTCTGTGTATCTTAAAATGGAGGCCATTTCTTTCTGGGCTAAGATAGAGACGTCTAGTTTCCAGCAATCATCATCATTTTCTAAGACCTTCAAAATGAGGTGTCACTCGATGGGGCTTCCCTATGAAAATTATGGGGCTACCCCCCCAAACCCCCATTTTGAAAACTGGTGCCAAGTGCCAGTATGCATTAAAAGGTACTTTTATTTCCTCTTATAAAATGTACCGAGTTAGGTTGTGCTGGAAAACTGATTACAAATTATAAAGGTGTTTCACACTTTCGCATAATACAAATCTGTGTAACTTAAAATGGACGCCATTTATTTTTGGGTTAAGATAGAGACGTCTAGTTTTCAGCACTCATGAACACTTTCTAAGACCTTCAAAATGAGGTGTCACTCGATGGGGCTTCCCTATGAAAATTATGGGGCTACCCCCCCAATCCCCCATTTTGAAAACTGGGGCAAAGTGTCAGTATGTATTAAGAGGTACTTTTGGTTCCTCTAATCAAGTGTACCGATTTCGGTTGCGCTGAAAACACTGGTTAAAAAGTTATAAAGGTGTTTCCACACTTTTGCCTAACCCTGTATATATGTCTAAATAAATTTGAAGACAAAAATGTTTGGACCGAACCGGGATTTGAACCTGGGTCTCCCGCTTGCCGGGCGGTTATGCTCACCACTAAACCATATATATATATATATTAAATGATTTATTTACAGCTGTTAAAAAAGGCTATACCAAAATATACTGAGCTTTTATTGAGCATTTTTCAAAATTTTGTTGAATACCATTTCATGTTGAACGACTATATTTGTTTTCAATATATTTAATTTAAAAATATAAAAATGTAGGGGAAATATAAAAAATTATAGTTAAAATAATTTTAAAATTAATTTTATTTAAAAAACCTTTGTTATTTTTCAATTGTTTAAACATTTTTAATAATTCAAATCAATTTTTAATCCTATTTGAAATTTTCCCAAAATCAAGCAAGAAAAAGTGTTTCCTACCCAATTCCTGTGTTTGCCCAAACAAAGGATAAATCCGATCTCATTCACCTCTAATAATAGCTTAAGAATTCCTTCCCCATATTCTTTGTATTCTGAGTGGGACTAACAGCAGAAATGTATCCCGAAGGCCAGAGGTGTGCGAGATCTCGGAATTTCGAGATCAAGACGAGACTATTTTTTCTCGACTAGAATTTTTATTCTCGAAAAGTTCGAGACGAGAAATAGAAATGAACACCGACAAAATTTGTTATACCATAAAATTGACTAGAAGTTATTTGAAACACGATTTCAAACTAGAAGATTCATTCCAAATATTAAGTGCCAGCAGTTTGAACAACGTACTAAGTAACATCGATGTCCAGTAGCGACTGAGAACGGACGAGATAAGAAGATGATGCAATATTTATATACAAAGTAAACAAGCTTGTCAAGATGGCAGTCGCCACAAAATGGCCTCCAGCCGGAAAATAACAGCTAGCATATACACAACTAGTCATTTAAATCGATAGTTACAATAGTCGCAAGTGTCAATAGTTGCAATATTTGTTATTGTTTTCTATTTGCAGTAATCGGAACAACAGTTAAGTTCGAATGTTTCGACTTTCGATCTATCGCAAACATTACTAACCAATCACGCGCGGCCATTATTGCGACGTCTGTTAGTACTTCGTTTCGTGACTTGTCATGTTACAAAAGCATCAAACATAATGTGATTTATTAAGGTTTTAGAACTTCAATAAAGAAAATGGTTATAAAACAAGTTTTAAATAGTAACCAATCCAATTTTTGATCACAAAAACGGGAGAACGCTCATTTGTCAGTATATTCAGAACCTAACCTCACGACATATTTTGGGAAAAGACGTAAGCTCAGCTTGTTGATTTACTCACTTTTAGTTATACAAGTTGTTTTTTCAAACACTTGAAATATATATAACGCATATTTTACTGCACTATTAAGATTATTTTAATGTTTTATAGTGTTACAGACTTACAGCCTAACAAACTCAAATTAGAGCTCTGTGATTGTCAGTACAAGTTAGGGTATAGTAGGCTGGCTTAACTGAAGCTTGATGTGATAGGATGGAATAGGGAACAATAATTAAAAATTACCTGAATATCAATAATCTTTATGTCATAACCCTAATATTTTCTGGTAGGCATAGGTTAGTTAAATTTTTTATTTGACTTGTAATGTTTTAGGTTACATTGCTGTTTGTGTGGTCTAGCTTAGGCCTAGCTAGCTACAGCTTGACATTATATTTTTTCACTCGTTTCAATGTAAAATGATGATAAAACATAATTATTATTGGTAATCAAAAACTGGACTAACATTTTATTTATGTGTACAATACTTAAACTATAGGAGCACTCAGGAAAAATAAAACACATAACACTTTTAATATTACAATAATACCATACTCTATAACAACTAAGCAAACTACTTAATAATAGCAAAAACAAACAAATAAAGCGGAAAAATGATCAAAATTGAAATTTCTCGTCTTGATTTCGATTCTTGAGATTTTGGCTTATTCTCGCTCGATCTCGTCTCGACCTAAAAAAACCTGCTCTCGCACACCTCTACCGAAGGCTCAGACCTATGCTGTGAGTTTCAGCAAAGGTAAGGTAGGTAGATTGTGAATAGATGTCAGTGGGCCCGTGGTTTGGAAGTCACGTTAAGCTGATGGTCCATTCCATTGGTCCTTAGACTATTAATTAATGAACCAATCTGGGGAACAGTCTGCCCTAGTTTGTAACAAGACTACACCTCATCATCCACCAAAAACACTCAATAAACTCACTCTTCATCCCATAACCAGGCAGCAAAATCAACATATTTAGGCAGGCAAAGCACAGATAGCGCTGCCATCTCTTGCCATCGTTCTCCCCTCTTGGCACCTCATGCTTGAGTTTGTCCGATGTTGATGACTTAAATGTGACCAAAACGTGCGATTTTCGAGAACAAACAAATTGGAGCATGCGTCAGTGGCTTTACTTGAGACTCAAAACAATAAATACCTCGCAGCGCTATTTGTGCTCGGGTTGCCGCAACCATCTTGATTTTCCTGCCTCAGCCATTAAGCATCTATGCACAATCTACCTACCATAACATAGTGTTTCAGTGTAAGTGATGTGTGTCGATGTGTTCAGAATCTACAGAACCACTTGTTGCTGGGAGTCTGGTTGTTGGTGTGTGGACTGCAGAATCAGCTGAGCACGTCGAGTTTGCTGCCGTCAGACAAGAGCGGCAAGGAGGACAAGGGCAAGTCCCCCAGCAAGAGTAGAGACAGCTCCTCACGCATCAACCTCATCAAAGTGTCAGTTCCCAGTTCCAGCTTTAGTTTACAATTTGTAATGTACTATACGGTGACGCTAAGTAAAGGTCAAGGTCGGGTGGAAAAGAGGATTTTGTAGTCCTACAAGTTGTTCAACAAGACAAACTTTGCCTTTTTTTTTACCTGTGGGGATTCGTACACAATGAATTATTTCTGCCCTAGTTCATTGGGGATTTTGAACATTAAATTTATGCATGATTAAAATTATACAACTTTGTAAAGATTTAAATAGGCAATTCTATTTGGAATTAAAGTATTAGTATAACAATTTATTAAGATAAACAAATGCTAAATATCTTTCCCGTAGTCGACAAGATACAACGTGAAAAGTGCTTTTGTTTATGTTGAAATGCAAACTGCACGTACGCACCTAGCATAGTGAAAGTGTTAATGAAGAGCAAACAAGATAAACTTGTACAAGCCTAATAGAATTAAAGACATTATTTTAGGGATGGGTCGGTTCCGGTTCTCGGTTATCGGTTCCACCGGTTCTTGCCAGAACCGATAAGCGATGACCGACAAGGCTAAACATCAAAGAACCGATGATTCGCTTGATATTTTTTGGTACAGGTTTGAATTAATTCGTGATTTTTCTATCCGAAAGCAGTACTCAAAAGTCGGGCGGACCTTTGCTGAAACATTGCAAAAACAGTTGGGGAGAGTCAGGAGTATGAATCACAAAAGTATCGTAAATCAGAATGAGCTTGCTGCTAACATACGGGGTGAGAGAGAAGGAATTAGACTGTTGAGCTACCAGAGCACAGAGATGAGGGGTGAAGGCTAGAAAGAGAAGACAGGTAGAAAGGACAAGAAAAGAAAAAGGGTAGAAGAGAGGGGAAGACAACAGCTGCAGTGTGTTGTCAGGAGAGGAAGGCAGGTGCAGCTGTGGTAACAGCTGTTGCTAGGCAACCACATAAGGCCGGGGTTACATAGCCAATCACAGCATTTTCTCTGTATACATGTGATTCTATGGGGTGTGGCTTTGAGGAGAGTGTAGTGTGTGTTTGTTATTTACTTATTTCATCTCCATTTACTCAGTGATGAATTTCAGTTGACAAATAATGTTTTTATACTAGTTTTGAATTACAGTAAATTGCAAAGGTTTTAGTACAATAAAAATACGATATTGCAAGCTGTAAGGATCTAGTACAAGTACAAAATGGATATTTGGTTCTGTCTGAGATCGTTATCAGCCAAACTGACAGTGGCTGCCGGCCTCCATTGAAAATGCGCTCAGAACGGAAGTAGGGGGGAGAGGTGTAATTTATAGATGGCCACTATTTCTTTATCTCATCTTCACCAGAAGTACACACTCATGACAATACTTGGAAGTACAAAACACTAGTGGAAAAACACCAGCAGTTTTTACTTCCCGTGAAGCGGCCTCCCCTCTGGAAGGCAAATGGACCGGTCCGATTTCGTAATAGAACAGGAGCTGTATTGCGTTGCCTGTTTTGAAGAGTGAAATGGAAGAATAGTTGACAATCAGATAAAGTGACTAAAGGGGACTCAGAATTGCTTCTTACTGCATTCCCTTTCCTTCTCTCCCACCCCCCTTGTCTGCAGGTTGGTGGGGGTGAAAGAAGAGAAGGGATGCAGTAGCATTGAAGAGGGTGATGCACATATATTGCAAATCAAACACTAGCGTTTGGAAATATGGGTAAATCACCAGTGGCAAAATCATGAACTACAAAAAATAGTCCCTCGCCAGATCCCAGACGGTCCTTTCTCTACCTGCCTGCCCCTCACTGCTGACCCTTGTTTGCTAATTTGATAATGATTTCAAACCCAACATTTTTTGTGCTGTGGGAGGGGCGTAGTGGTGGACATAGCAGGGCGGCAGATGGGGATGGGACAGGGAAGGCAAGCGTGATGCATTCTTTGTTCTGCTTTTACCTCAGCTGGCAGCTGCAGCTGGCAATTACGTCCCTTTTTTAGATATGAATCAGTATCAGGAAAGAACCGATGGAACCGATAACTGAAATGGCTAGAGAACCGATAACCGGCCAAAAATTGGAACCGACCCATCCCTACATTATTTAGTTAAAACAGTTTACATATTGTATAGTAAACATATGATACGTCATAGAATATAATACTTAGTGCTACATTATGTCAAATATTTACAATAACCTATTAAATCAATTGATGTTTTACAAATTTCAAAACATTCTTACAGTACAAGCAACAGTTAACTAATTTAGTTCTTAATTTATTTTAATAGAGTTATATTTTTCTTCTTTTTTAAGAGTTTTTGAAAGAAATGATATTGAAAAAAGTTTCAATCTCATTTAGTTTGGTCCCTGTTTGTACGATGTAAGTTTATGCCTAAGATATTGGAAGTCATCCTTCCCTTCGTGTCTGGTACCTGTGCTTCCAATTTCCTTCACTATATTTTAACATATTTTTTCTTCACTACTTACCATAACATAAAGTTTGGCGGTATGGTTGCAGGCAGCAAGGGTTTGGTGTGCTGTCAGTAGCCCTGGCGTGTCGTGCTCTGACGATGATGTCTGCACTGTTGGACGACCTGCTTGTGGAGGCAGGGGAGGTGACGGAGGGAGAGGAGCCGACGCTGGCGCCGCTACACATCCTCACGCCTGCCTCGGCGCTCGAGCGTGCCGCCCGAGTTCTCACCGCCGTCCCACTCAACCAGTTCCTCTTCTATCTGGCCACCATCAGCTACAGAAAGGTCAGATTCAAATTCTGGTTAACAATTAACACTCTCTAGCAGTTCCTTTGCCTTGAAACGCCAACAAGTCATTACTATCTATACACTCTAAACGGAATAGAAAGGAGAGGAGGCTCACCTGGATAAAGTTGAGACACAAGGAAAATGAAATGTCAAATTTCCAACCCTGCTAGGACATATTTTGTCTTGGTTAGGGCTGGTCATATTCTCTTATATTTTTCTACTTTATCCAGGTGAACCTGTCCTCCTTTCTATTCCTTTTTGATAGCACATCTTGGCTTAGTGCCCTAATTCCTAAACCAACACAACACTCAGTAGCTATATTCTGGTGGCTTTCTGTCCCTACTAAACCCCACTAAGCCACTCCCTACCGAAGATTAATATAAATTTTTTCACTCTGAAAAAGTAAATTTGAGGTATTTTTTTCTTGTAATGTTCTTGTTATTAATTACTGCTCCTTGTCCTTTAAATAATTGAGTTATCTTCCTGATCAATGTTCTCAGAACTAGTTGCTACTTATTGCTTGGTTTTAGATATTTTTAATAGGGTTCCAAACAAACCGAAATTTGACGATTCGCCTAGTTACACTTGTGACTTTGGCGATCATCTGGCTTTATTTAATAAAGAACCGATAACCAGCAGTAATTTTAAAACGACAATCTGTTATTTTTAACAATAAGTTTTTATCAGTTTGAAAGGTGTATATTGAGTTCTGGGATGGTGGTTAGTTTGGTTAAAAGTAAGTCATTCTATGGAATTGCAAACCTAGTTTCTCATACATATTTTAAAGATTAGAAAATACAATAAAACTAAAAGTATATAGACAAAAAGTGTGTGCAAACTTCTGAAAAATCAGAAAATTCCCAACAAAAAATAAATCTTTTAAATGTACTTTTTTGGGTAAAAAACCACCTTTTTCAATTTTCCGGCCGTTTCTTTTTAGTTAATGACTAAAATTTGCTTTTAATCCCGCCTGGGAATTCCTCAAAATCAAGCAAGAAAAAGTGTTTCTCACCCAATTCTTGCCTGAAAGGAAAAATCCATTCCCGTCCACCCCTAGCCAGAATTTAATTAAAACAAAAAAATGTAAATAAAATTTAGTTTGACAAGTGTAGTTTTGAATGATTGTTCCAGGCGTGCACTCTGAAGCGTATCCAGAAACACCCGCCAGAGGGTGACACATTCAGCACCTCAGACTCGACCACGTACTACGACGATGATATCATGAGCTGCTCAGAGGAGAGCTCTCCGGATGACGGTAACAAAGCTCTTATTTAACAAATTGTCATCATTTTAAATTATTGAAAACATTGGCAAGTTTTCACAACTGATATTTTTCTAGTAGGAATACTTTAAAGTAGGGATGGGTCGGTTCCGGTTATTGGTTCCACCGGTTCTTGCCGGAACCGATAACCGATGACGGACAAGGCAAAACAATGCTTCCTAGAGGAGTATGAATCACAAAAGTATCATAAATCAGAATGAGCTTGCTGCTAACATAAGGAGTGAGAGAGAAGGAATGAGACTATAGAGCTACCAGCGCACAGAGATCAGGGGTGAAGGCTAGAAAGAGAAGACAGGTAGAAAGGATAAGGAAAGAAAAAGGGCAGAAGAGAGGGGAAGACAACAGCTGCAGTGTGTTGTCAGGAGAGGAAGGCAGGTGCAGCTGAGGTAGCAGCTGCATCCTTATCAGCTGTCTACTAATCATTAGCTGTTGCTAGGCAACCACATAGGGGCGGGATTACATAGCCAATCACAGTATTTTCTCTGTATACATGTGATTCAATGGGGTGTGGCTTTGAGGAGAGTGTAGTGAGCGTTTGTTAATTACTTATTTCATCTCTATTTACTCAGTGATGAATTTCAGTTGACAAATAATGTTTTTATAGTAGTTTTGAATTACAGTAATTTGCAAAGGTTTTAGTACAATAAAAATACGATATTGCAAGCTGTAATGATCTAGTATAAGTACAAAATGGATGTTTGGTTCTGTCTGAGATCGTTATCAGCCAAACTGACAGTGGCTGCCATTGAAAATGCACTCAGAATGGAAGTAGGAGGGAGAGGTGTTGTTTATTTGAAATTGCTTGGCCACTAGTTCCTTATCTTGAAATTCATTTTGTTTAGCCACGAAACTGTATGTAGACTATATAAGTGGTAAATTACCTCGTCAAACAGTTTCCAAATGAGTGGAGTTCCACTACATGTTTCGGGACAACGGTCCCATCTTCAGGTGGTAGTACACAATAAACACATTGAAATACACTGATGGTAGCTCCAGCTAGGGATTGTCGAGAATTTATAAAACACGTTACAAAGTACATGGTGACGAATATAACACAAAACACAAACACGGAACGAAAAACTAACAAACTGTAGGCCTACTATACGCGTCACGATCACGAGTCGGTAGTTGACAGACTGGACAGGATTTGAGGTTATTTGTTATCAGCTGTGCCGTGCAGTGCTGCGGTCTGGTGAGAGTTCATTGGTGGTGGTTGAACAGCTGATAGTAGACGAGGTTGACGGCCTGTGATCGAATTAAAAATTACGTGGGAGCTGAATTTAAGTTTCTCGTTTAAAATTGTATGTTGGTTGTCTTGGATATGCCTGTAAATCTCCAGCTCCTCGAGCGTATCCAGTTTTTTAACCTTTCTACAAACGTGGAGAATGTCTAAGTTGTTCTCAATATTTCCAAGATCATGGTTATGGTCTATGAGGTGCTGAGAGAAAGATGATTTTTGATTAGTGGTTCTTGGATCTGGTCTATGCTCTTTAAATCTAGTTGCAAATGTACGGCCGGTCTGTCCGATATAAACACTATTACAGTCTTTACAACCAATTCTGTACACTCCAGGTCTGTCAAATTTTGTATTGTTACGGGTGTTATTTTGTAAGATATTACGGACTCTGTTGGTAGTTTTAAATGCAAGCTTGGTATTTTGACGGTCAAGAGTTTTTCTCAATCCGTGCACAATGTTGTTACTATACTCTACACAGACAAATTTGGGGGTTGGGGCGTCGGTAGCTATTGGTTCGCTGTTACGCTGGTTGTTATTCCTATTATTCTTCTTATTTATCAGTCTGTCTATCATGTTACACTTGTAACCATTAGCCATGGCGATAGATTTTATAATGTTGACTTCCTGTTTATAGTTATAAATGAGTTATAGTTATAGTCCGTTAAATGAGAGTAAACGTTAAATGTGTTTAATGTGTACTACCACCTGAAGATGGGACCGTTGTCCCGAAACATGTAGTGGAACTCCACTCATTTGGAAACTGTTTGACGAGGTAATTTACCACTTATATAGTTCCTTATCTCATCTTCACCAGAAGTACACACTCACGACAATACTTGGAAGTACAAAACACAGTGGAAAAACACCAGCAGTTTTTACTTCCCGTGAAGGGCCTCCCCTCTGGAAGGTAAATGGACCGGTCCGATCTTGTAATAGAACAGGAGCTCTATTGCATTGCCTGTTTTGAAAGAGTGGAATGGAAGAGTAGTTGACAAACAGATTAAGTGACTAAAGGGGACTCAGAATTGCTTCTTACTACATTTGTGTTCTCTTTTCTTCTCTCCCAGGTGGTCCTTTCCCTACCTGCCTTCCCCTCACTGCTGACCCTTGTTTGCTAATTTGATAATGATTTCAAACCCAACATTTTTTGTGCTGGGGAGGTGTCTAGTGGTGGAGATAGCAGGGCGGTGGATGGGGATGGGAGTGGGAAGGCAAGTGTGATGCATTCTTTGTTCTGCTTTTACCTCCTGACAGCTGTAGCTGGCAATTACGTCACTTTTTTTAGATATGAACCAGTATCAGGAAAGAACCGATGGAACTGATAACTGAAATGGCTAGAGAACCGTTAACCGGCAAAAAATTGGAACCGACCCATCCCTATTTTAAAGTTTGCAACTTTAACTAAACCCAAGTAAGAGTGTTTTACTTTTTGGACTGTTAGAAGAGCCAAATGCTTGCAAAATGCTACGATAATAAGAGAACCACCAAAAAAAATTCCCAAACTATCTAGTTTTATTTAAAACTGTACTAGTTTGTAAATATATTTCTACATAAATATCAGAAAAAATATTCTATGACTTCTTAAATGAAATAAGAACACATACTCTGAGGGAAATGTCACAACCCTGTAAAAAAATTCCTTGGAAGATTTGGAAGCAAAATTTGTCAGTCAAAACAAAATTGCATGTAAAATGTGGCATTTTAAAGGTGATAACGTATAATTTTTAAATGGCTATAACAAAAACGCAAGTTGAGATACCGTATATACTCGAATCTAAGACGCACTTTATTTACCATATTTTAGGCTCTAAAATAAGGGTGAGTCTTATATGCGGGTGCATCTTAGACTCGGGTGCATCTTAGACTCGCACAATACGATACAAATATTGAGTTAATTTGAAGAGTTACAAAAACCCTCAAAGCATCGACAAAAACATTCAGATAGGCCACGAGAGGTAGGAAACACAACAGGGTTGCATTGCCTGTTTTAAAGAGTGAAATGAAAGAATTTTTGTGACTAGAGGGGACTCAGAACTGCTTCTTATTGCATTCGTCATGTTCTCCATCCTTCCTCCCCTCCCTCCTTGTCTGTAGGATGGTGGGGGAAAAGAAGGAAGAGAAGGGAAGCAGTAGCATACAAGAAGGAGATACGCATCTATTCAAAGCAAACACTAGTGCTTGGAAGTATAGGACAATCACCAGTGGGAAAAACATGAACTAACTGACTACAAAGAAATAGTCCCTCGCCAGACCTCAGTCCCCAGGTGGTCCTTTATCTCTCTATCTGTCTTCCTTATCTCCTGCTGCTGACCCTTGTTTACAACATTTTTTGTGCTGTGAGAGGGGCGTAGTGGTGGAGCAGGGCGGGGTTTGGGGTGGGAAAAAGAAGGCAATCGTGATGCATTCTTTGTTCTGCTTTTATTCTTGACAGCTGCAGTTGGCAATTACGTCACTGGTTGCTAAGGAGGGGTCAGGGGCCTGACAAATCATAGCCCTCTAGCTGTTGACATTATAAAAAACGGGGGTGCGTCTTATACGAGGGTGTAGAGTTTTTTACCGTATATTCTGGGGAAAATTATGTCTTAGATTCGAGTGCGGCTTAGACTGGAGTATATAAGGTAAAACATTTTTCTTTGTGTTGTTGAATTTGCGTTTAAACTACCTTTCTTTGAAGTGCCACAAGGGTAGGGGGTATGCATTCAAACAATTTGGGGGCCTTCCTCCCTGGTTTTTGGGTGGGGGTGGGTGACACAACGTACACAAAAAGAAACTTCAGGACTCTATAAAAACATTCCCCAAAGAGATTTGAAAATGTTTCCGTTTTCTAAAGTGAAGGTGAGGGGAGGAACATTTAATACTCACCCTGTAGAAGAGTGGTTTGTTGTAGATGATGACAGTGAGCCGTTGCTGGGTCTGTGGTTCGAGGAGACGATCTCGGTGCCGGATGCAAATCTCACGGCTCAAACCGGTTCTGAGACACAAGACAGCACCAACAAAACCAACGCCACTCCCGACACGAGCGGCTCCATCGTACCTGAGAAAGGCGAGCCTAACGGAGTAAGTGCTCAAAAATAGTCAAAATAAACACATGAGATAATAAAAATAAAAACAGACATGGAAATCAACTTAACCAACATTGAGGTCTTCTTCCAGAAATTTATAAGTTGTGTAAAAGGTTTGCTCAAGACATAACTTTGAATTTGTAAGCGGAAAATTTGTGATCCTTCTTGCTTCAATGTGTTTGGAAGATTATTATACAATTTTGAGGATGCATAATTTGTATTTTTCGTGTAGATATTTGAACTATGAATCGGAGGTTTAATATTGTTGTTTGACCTTAAATTGCACAAATTTTTAATTTGTTTGTCATATGAGTTATCAGACAGTTGATTTTTAAAATAGGAAAACACACAAATTGACAACAAATACAAAAGATATTTTGCAGCCACTGGGTCTCTCTTAAAGCTACCTCTCTGTCTCAAATTCATAAATGAATTTATCAAGTAATCCATGGGTTTTAATTTACAAAGAAAACTAGGCAAAGGAGATGTGTGAGATATGTGTGGTATGTTTGCACAGTACATATCGCTGGCATCACAGATATTCCAGTTCATGAACAAGTACTTGTTGAATTCGGAGAGTGCTTACATACTGCAGTACGTGAAGACAGGTCTGGCCGAGCAACAGATGGTCATCTTGGCAGCCATCATCCGCGACCTGGACAGAGAAACCGCTCGTACAGAGACTGGTGAGTTGTTGCGGTTAACTTAATTAACCTCTAAAATATTTTTAATTGTTTACTCTACAATTTTATTAACAATTTTGTTTTAGTACCATATGGATTATTTTCTATTCAATCTAAGAAATAATACAGTAGAGTCCGGGTCATCCGCCATTCGGTTATCCGCCGTTCCGTTTTATCCGCCAAACAGAATTTTAAAAATTAATATGTAACGCAATAAATTTACATGTCTGCAGAATTTGCGCGCCGTAAGTGCTCTATTGCCGATGCGTCATTGACTGTGCGTGCTCTATTGCCGACGCGTCACTGACTGTACTGTAGAAATTTGACCTTGACGTTTCCCCCGCTACTGTCTTTCTTGCCAGCCTACCGCGTTTGTTATTCAGTTCAGTTGCTTGTTCGCTCCCGCGCTATACCTACGTGTGTGTTCAGTGTAAAGTAAAGCTATTCGTTTGTTAACTGTTTTTAATCAGATTTAGTGAATGTATTGAGTGTTTGTTTTCAATCTTAGCTATGGAAAAACAAAAAAGTAATTGTTTTATTAATGCAAGAGAAACTTAACACATTGAGAAGACTGGATAAAGGGGAAACACTGCAAAAGGTAGCTGACGACTTTGGGGTTGGTCGTCGTACGGTTGGAGATTGGAGGAAAAACCGATCAGAAATAGAAAAATGGTGTTCCTCGCGAGTTACTGAAATCGACTTGAAAGACAGAAAAACAATGAAGAAAAGTGACTTTGAACAAACTAGTGAGGCCTTGTACATTTGGTTTGTCCAGTTTAGGGATAAAGGAGTGCCTATATCTGGGCCTATCCTAAAAGAGAAGGCGTTGCACTTTCAAAAGAAATTTCAAGAAGATGATGAAGAGTTTACAGCAAGTATCGGCTGGCTAGACAGATGGAAGAAACGCTACGGAATTCGCCAGCTGTCTATTTGTGGTGAGAAATTATCATCTAATTTTGAAGGAATGGCGGCATTCAAGAAAAAGTTTCACGCATTGATTGAACTTGAAAGTTTAACAGGTGATCAAATATTTAACTGTGACGAAACAGGCCTTAATTATAAATTGTTACCAAGTAAGAGTCTTGCAGCTAAAAGTGAATCAGCAGCTCCAGGTTATAAACGGAGCAAAGAGCGAGTGACCATTTTGGCCTGTAGCAATGCTACATCAAACCATAAAATGGAACTCTTAATGATTGGAAAATCTAAGAATCCCAGAGCTTTTAAGGGGATCTCAAAACATGCTCTGCCGGTCAAATATTTCAATCAAAAAAGTGCTTGGATGAGCAGTGAGATTTTTAAAGACTGGTTCTTTCAAGAATTTGTACCGTCTACAGAGAAATTTTTAAGAGACAACAAATTACCCAGAAAAGCACTTTTACTGCTGGATAATGCACCGAGTCATCCTGATGACAGTGAGCTTAAGGATGGAGATATAAGGGCCATGTTTCTTCCCCCAAACGTAACTGCATTATGCCAACCTATGGACCAAGGAGTTTTGGAGACACTAAAAAGAAATTATAGAAGAAATCTCCTATGAACCATGATACAAGAAATTGAAGATGGCCGAGATTTTATCAGTAAGCTAAAAGCCATTAACTTGAAAGATGTATCCTATTGGATCGCGAGTGCCTGGGACAAAGTCGGGGGACAAACAATAGCTAGGTCATGGGACAAGCTGTTGGGAGAGGATGAAGAAACCACTGAAAATGACCCAGATGAAGTTCACGGAACCATTTTGCCCTTAGTGCAACGTATCCCTGGATGTGAGGATGCATCTTTGGTTGAAGTTGGAGAGTGGCTCTCTGGAGATGACCAGCATGAAATAACGGACGAAGAAGTTGTCAATCTTGTTAACAGTAATGGTGCTGAAGACGTTGAAGAACCAGAGTCTGTTGAGCCTCAAAATGTTCCCCACAAAGAAGGAGTTAAAATTTTCGAAGCTGCGATTAGATACGCCGAACAGCAAGAAGAAGCCCATGCTGTAGACATTATGATGCTCCTGAGATGGCGAGACTTGGCAGCAAAGAAAAGAGATTCATCAGGAAGACAGACCAAGATTACTAGTTTTTTTCGATCCTAAGCCACAATGGGTAGTAAGTCATTGTTAAACTGTTGTTTGAATTTATTTCAATACTGTATTTTTATTTTACTTTAGGCTTACGTTTTATATTGTTCATTACCTGTACAGTACTTTCTTTGTTCAACATGTTTCTTAAATTACTCTTTCGTAATTTTACTGTTTAAAACTTAGCGTTTGAATGTTCTATTGTATTACAGTATACATCTAAAAATGATTTCTGTTCAATAAACACTCTTTACTGTGTAATATATGTGTTTTTACTTTACCCTCCCTATTATCCGCCTTTTAGCTTATCTGCCCTTCCGCCGGTTCGTTTATGGCGGATAACCGAGACTCTATTGAATTTTGTTTGTTGTACTTGCTGAGAAAATGACTTAAAAGTCAAAACCAGTCATGAAATTATCAAACAATCTTTAAACCAGGGTGCTATGTTCTCTTATTTTTTAAAGTGTATAATTGTAGCAACCCTAAGTGAGTCTATGTATGATAAGTACAAGCCTCAATATTGTGTTGTATTGCAGGCACAATCTCTGTATACTTTGGTGCCGCACTGGGCGTGCTGTACAGTGAGTTCTCGCAAGCGTTGACTCGCTACTCGCACAACCTGCTGGCTAGAGGCTTGCTGGTGGACAGTCTGCAGGTGTCTCTACTGCAACACCTCGGCGTCACTGCGGACAACAACAACGCCTGGCCTCTGCAAGTCTACCCGCGTACACTCGCTGTACTCGCTCAGGTACCATCCCAGGCTCCCAGTCGCACATGTTGTGGCAGAACGTACTGAGCAGTTTGACTTGTGTAGTACTCGGGCTGTGCAGGTGGAAAATAAAACATTATGTTATTGTTTTGATCGGCCACTCATGCCATTTTAGTCACAACCATGATTTGGACAAAGCGGCATCAATACTACGGATGTGCGAGCATATTTCAAAAATAGTGATTCCGCAATTGTGACGCAAAGATGTTTTCATCAGCATTTTATTTTTCCGTGTCATGACCTTGTTTCTAGGCCAAACATTGTAGAAACCTGGTTTATACATTTGGAAAAAAGTGGTAGTACGCTTAAAGCTAAAAATTATGAATGACGCAGATCGGTAACGACGCTTTTAAGGTGTTTGTCCTAGGAACAGGGTCGTAATGCAAAATAAGAAAATGCTGGTGAAAATGTCTGTGATACAATCTTGGAATCAATATTTTCAAAATATGCTCACACATTGAAGTCTTGATGCCGTGTTGTCCAAACTATGGTGGTGACTAAAATAACATGAGTAACCGATCAAAACAATACAATGTTTTACTTTCTTCCCCCACAACCCGAGCACTAAGCAAGTCAAACTGCTCAATTCGTTCTGCTGCAACCGTTACATGATTTTGTTGTCTCCGATTTAAAATATTCACTTATTATACAATCAAAATTAAATTTGGAATATAGTGTTACAGATATCTTGAGTCGGTTCAATTATTTGATAATTTAGAAACAGTAACATTTAACATCTTCTAAGTACCCTACTGTATTAGCCTCACCAAGGAAGCATGATGCTAACAGTTTACTCGATACTTTCAGGTGTTACTGTTGAAGCCTGCTGCTGAGAAGGAATCTTCGATCATCAACATATGGAACAGACTGATTCACACACTTGTAGAAAACATCTGCAACTATTCAACCACATTCGATGCAGACAATGAAGGTAAACATTTCTCAACCCCCACTTTCAGATGAAATGAAAAGTAATTAATGAAAAAACAGTTTAAAAAAAAGCAATAAATACCCTATCCCACGTTAATTTTAACATAATTACAGTATATTTAACTCTTAGGCTTTCGCGGCCGGTGTCACAACTATAATCTAGTTCTTCCGGTTCACACCGCGACAAAACATTATAATAATTAGGGTGAAATATTTCGGTCTCGCTGTGGAGTACCATCTTGACAGTATAACAGCCAATAAGAACTCGGTAGTTGGCACTTCTGCGCCACTCGACGGTTGGCAGCCCTGTCACCAATAGGAGATAAAAAGGCCCAGCAGACAGCAATTAGCTTAGTTTCAGCCAATCAGTGACTGAATATGGTACTCAGCGAGACCGAAATATTTCACCCTAATTATTAGGATGTTTTGGCGCGGTGTGAACCGGAAGAACTAGATTATAATTATATTTCTCCAACTACTTTTACAATTTGTAGTGTTTACAATTAGTTCAAATTATTCTTGTTGGTTTATTTTGAGTTTGTTTTCTGATGAATAATGTTGATTAGGGGTGGACGAGTAGTAATACTACTCGTAGATATCGAGCCGAGTAGGTTATGTTGATGGTTCACTTGAACTGAAGGTTGATAAATAAATACGAAAGTGTGTTTTTTTTTTATTACCTCATCCTTAATTCCTCAATTAACTTACAAAAAAATGAAATAGGTAACCCAAAACCCTATAAAAAAATAGTATTGGTAACATAATCTAATCTGACAACGTACAGCTGACATTATCTGCTACGGAGTACAGACAAAGATAATCGTCTGCTCGGCCTCGGACTGCAAATCGATATCGGGACTGCATGTTCTACTGCTGGTATTACGACTATCAGAGACGCATCCAGGTCTTTGTTGTTTTATTATAATACATTCTTAGTAAAATATGCATAAATATCATTAATTAATAATTAAAAAAAATAAATTCTTTAAGGGATAAATAAATTCTTTAATTAAAAAAAAGTAAATTTATCTAAAATTAAACGAAATAGTATAAAATATAACTGAAGATGATGCATAGAGAAATAAGCCTTTCAAAATCGTCCATGCGTGGTACTATAACAATGCATTAATATTATGATTAATGTTTGATATTATGAGTTTGTTGTATTCAAAATTTTATAGTGACGTAACAATTAGTATGAGACAATTTCAACAAACATTTATTCTATAGGTAATGTAAAAAATAATGTAGTCAGAATAGTTTTTAAATTGGGAAATTGATAAGAAATAATTCTTAACATTTACAATGTTATATGGACAATTTACGATTATATTATTTTTTTTACAATGTAAGATTGATTGTTAATGTCCTTTCAAATAGGAAACTAGGGGTCCGAAAATGTACAAAAACAAGGTTGATTTACTGCACTCTATTATTATCAGTCTGAAGGGTCGGGACTGTGCGAGTAGCAGGTACAAAATAAGATAAGCAAGTAAACAACTCTGCTCTTCCCTCCTGCAGCTTAGAACGCAGTGAGTGAATTTGGTGCCGAGTCGGCGCGCATTGCATACTGCACATCCCAAAATGGCTGTTTGTTTTGTTGTTGTGAAGCACAGTATTGCCGACTGTCATTCACAGCCCAAGTTTCAAATAAACAATATCATTAATAATTCAAATAAATATGTCAACATCTCATGAGATTGCTTAACTGAGGGAGTTAAGCTAGTATTCGCATATTACTGATAATTACAATATTTCCCTGACTAAAACCTAATTCAACTGAAATTCCCGACTTAAAAAATATCCCGACATATTCCCGACTTCCCGAGTTTTCCCAACCAGTAGACACCCTGAAAAAACTGTGTTTGGCAGTACATTAGACACACCCGGAAAAAGTTATTTTTACTCGACTCACCTCAAATTTTTGAGTTTTGTCCGAGTACTCGACTCGACCTCTAAAAACTCATACTCGCCCACTTCTAATGTTGATTAATGTTTGAATTAGAAGAGGAAGACAATAAGTATTTTTACATACTGTCGAATAAAACAAATATATTCATATCCACTTTTTTGTGATGAAAGATCGTAAATTTAGCATATCCCTGACGGATTGGTATCATGCGCGACTCCGGAACTCATCTCTTGGGTTCAATCTCTGCAGTCACCACTTACAATTGTAAAGTGACTGTACGGTAACATCAGGTAAAGGTCGAAGTTGAGTAGTGAAAGGACTCTGTAGTCCTAATTTTGCTGTATTAAACAAGACAAACTTTACCTGATTTAAATTTAGATTTCGTTGTCAAGTTTTAACTTCTCTTTATAATACTTTGAATGTTGTCAGATTTGAACGTAGAGCATGCTCAGCTGCTGTTGTTCCTGTTCCACTCACTGAACCTGATGCAGAAGAAGTCAGTGCTGCTGGCGTGCGCAAGCGGTATCATACGCGTAGGCGAGAGCTCAATACGCGGCCTCATGAAGGAAACACAACTCCTGTGTCTATCCAGGCTCCTGCTTGTCTTCGAGTATATGATGAAGTACTTGTACGATGCACCTCCCGTACTGCTTCAACAGGTACGGATTGTAGCGGCTACGAGAGTTCACCACTAAATGTCTGGTCAACTTCTGATCAGTAGTGGTAGACATAACATAGGAAGGCCTCCATCAAAATCCATCTGTCATCAAGCAGATTGTTTAAGAAGACTAATTTTGTCTACATGAAGTAATTAATTTTGTTTCTTTGTTGGCAAAAATATCTTTAAACTGAACCAAGGTCATAAACACTTTAAAGCCAAAGCCTGAGTCCTGCTCGGGCCGTCTATTGAATTAGTTGCCATGATTGCCACTAGAGCGCTAGTGTTCCATGCAAGCTTTAACAGTTTATTGAGATAATGGCTTCTACTAGGTGTGAGAATGGCCATGGTGTCTAAGGCGTCAGTCAGCTGACAAACTGGCAATTTAGGTCAGAAATCAGAAATAAACATTTTTTATTGTCATCAAGCAAACTTAACAAAGTCAACTTATCATACATTTATAATGAATAGGTCAAGTAAATTAAAGTTCTATCATACATGCAGAATATTTAGAACACCTTATACTTATACTTTACTCATGCGGTTGTCGCGGGTTCTAATCCTGCAGCAACATACTTATATGTGGTTTGGTGATAGGGAGGGCCCACCTTAAATAAACGTTGACCATCACAGGTGGAAATTGACGGTGTAAGGGAGTTTAATACGGATGCTCAAAACACCTGTTTTGCTACTTTTTCTTTGTATAGAGGAGGAGGACACTTATTTCTTGTTTTTGGGTTTATTACACTTCCAAAAAGAGATTGCAATAGAGAGCGTGTGAGAAAGTCACGGCATATGTAAATAAACAAAAAACTGTAATTTAAACAAAATTGGACCGGACTTCAAAGTGTTAACTTTGTGCTTGTACCAAACAAGTGAATTGACCAAGTAGAAATGAATGCTTTGGGTTGTAGGTGCAGTGGAACCTGTTCAACGCTACCAGCATGGTGGGTGAAACAGTCCAAGGCAGAGCTCCGGCTCGCATATTCTGCCCTTGGAAGGAGATTGAAGACAACTATCGCAAACTCGGTCCACAAGACGAGTTCTCTATGAAACCTCGGTTTTACAGCATCATCAATACCGAGCTCAACAATCAGGAACATCCCAAGCTGGACGGTTTGGTAAGTTTTTACACAACTCATCTGCCGTTCGATTGGTGTATTTTAAACTGTATTTTTAATAAGAATTCACTTAAAAAACTCATCAGTGATCTAAGTAAAATGATTAAGAAATGACAGATTTGTTTGAAAATTCTCCAAATTACCAGATTTGATGAAAATTCCTTTTCTGTCAAGAAATCCCCTAAACTTCCCTATTTGCAAAAACTTCTAAAAATTTTCTCCCACTCAAAAACATTTTATATTTAGAAAATTCATGCCTGATTTTTGGGATTTTAATTTTTTTTAGGAAATTTCCCGATCACTCAGGTCCCACTGACACTTTACATTTGAAAACGGTTTATTGATTTTCTAACCAAGCAGAAGAAGTATGAGTACAACTGAGTTATTCGTTGTTGTTTAGGCTTGCAACTTTGTGCTGGGCACGGCTGAGAAGGTAAAGTACCCTCTGTTGATGGACGTGTTGATCGAGATACTCAACATCTCGGATCAGACAATCCCCAGCATCAAGTCTACAGAGAAGATCAGCTTCACAGCTCTCTGTGCTACGCAGTACTGCTTCAGCATCTGTTGGAGGTAAACATTGCTTCTACCACACAAACTGAAAATACCTCCCACCCTAAAAAGTCCTTGACAAAATTCCTCCCACCCAGAAAAAGTCTCAGAAAAATCCCTTTGCCCAAAAAAGGTTCCTCTCACCTGAAAAAGTCCTCACCAGATTTTCTTGATTTAATTTTGATTAAGAATTTCGGGATTCTTGGATCCCATTCAGCCCTAATTTGCACTGATGTATTGACGTGAGAGTGTGTCCCTAGACTGTTGCTGCAACTGCCTCCGTCCACCCCGTACTTGGACAAGCTGGCTCTAGGACAAGGGGTTCCGGCCACTCCTCTGTTGCTGCACTCTCTCGTCTGGGCACCCCGCGCCGGACACAAGTTCTTCAACAACTGGATGAAGGTACAATATTATTGACATTCTTAGTAAGAAGACATTTATTTTTGTATCAAAAGTGAGTATTGTAGCTAGGGTGTCCAGCATACCCGAGAAAACCGGGAATTTTTATCATTTGGGAAACAGTTGGTAGAGTTGTCCCTAAAACAGGGAGTTTTGAAAAGGGTAGTCACAAAAGTCGTTATTTTGTTAGACGCTTTAGGGAGTCAGGAGTAGTCGTGAACCCGAGTCTGAAGTCAGGAAGGTTTAAAGTGCGGGTAAAAGAATGGTTGGCGGCTAACCCCTTTTACACCCTCAAAGAGTTCTCCGAAAATTTAAACACGCTAAGCTAAGTTATGCCCCCATCTTGTAAATAGTTATATATATATAGTTTAAATTTGACACAGTGATGAGGGAATTGAACCTTTTCTATAGAGCTGTGCGGGATCCCGGATTTTCGGTACCGGGACGGGATTGAGGTCATTTCCCGTTCCCCTCGCTCTAGTACCGAAATTTCGGGACCGGAAGTAAAAAGTAGAGATGGGTCGGTTCCAAAATTTTACCGGTTCCCGGTTCTCGGTTCTGAGAAAAAATCTGTTCCCGGTTCTCGGTTCTGTCGGTTCCGGTTCCGTTCGAGGCGATCTCTGCACTCCCGCTGCGCCTGCGGTGAAATAACGACTTCGATTCCGTTCGCGGCGATCTCTTGACTCCACGCCCGCGGTGAAATCAAGACTTCGATACCGTTCGCGGCTATCTCTTGACTTCCGCCAAAGCCCGTGGTAAAATCCGACTTCGATACCGTTTACAGCAAATAACTTCGACCAAATTTCGAGCTTTACCGATCAAGTCGAGCGAGTTTGAGTAGCGGTAAATACTCAAACTTCGGACTCAATACATCGAGTACTGCACACCCTAACCCCAATGTGTTATTTCGCTATCGGGGCCGGTTCCGGAACTGACTTTGTCAATTTTCGGTTCTCGGTTCTGTCCGAGAACTGGTGGAACCGAGAACCGACTAATCCTAGTAAAAACTACTGGTGTTTTTTGTTGCGAGTATGTACTGTACTTCTGGTGAAGATAAGATGAGGAAGATAAGATGTGGTTACCTAGCAACAGCTAATGACATAGTAGACAACTGATAAGGATACAGCTGACTGGCACAAAAAACCGGGCACCTGCTCACACACAGCAGCTGTTGTCTTCCCCTCTCTGATCTCCTTATCTTCCCTTGTCCTTTCCACCTGTCATCTCTTTCTTTGCCTTCACCCCTCATCTCCATGCACTGGTAGCTGGACAGTCTCATTCCTTCTCTCTCGCTCCTTACCGACTCTCTCCAACTGTTTATTTATTTATTTATTTAAATGGGTGAGGATGAGTGGGTTCTGTGATAGTTATGATGTACTTTGGATTTTTTATTTTAAAATTGCATGGTGTTGTATGAAGCCATGTATCATAGACAAAATAATTTGATTGAAAAAACTCAATTTTATTTAATATTTCTTTAATATGTCTATTTGCCAACTTTTCCCGTTCCCGTTCCCGAATCCCGGATTTTTTGCAAAATCCCTCCCGTTCCCGTCCCGGACCCAAAATTCTGCTCCCGCACAGCTCTACTTTTCTAGCAGTTGGCTAAATTTTTAAGTATTGGTGAATGTTTATGTGTGGGGATTGGTTTCAGGATGCTCTGGTGAAGCAAGGGATGTACACACAGTATGCTGAGAACCTATTGAAGAGTGTAATCGACATGGTGAACAGCTGTCGTTACGATATCACTCTGGCCAAGAACTGTATCATAGCTCTCATGCCTCACATTCAGACTGAAGGTAGTGTCTGCTGATGTTTGATATTTTATTAGGATTTAGGCCACAGGAAGAGGTAAACACTTTAGTTTAAGGGAGAAACTAATAGGAAAGGATGCCAAAAGATACATTTTAAAGTCATTAGTGCCACAATCAATCCACTGTCCATTCTACAAACTGTTGGTTCAGGGTACAGATTTCCGACACGTCATAGAGCTCTTCCCCGCAACCCCAGAACTTTTCCCCAGAAACTGTTTTAATATATTTAATGTAACTTATGTTTATATTATATATTCAATATTTTTTATATATTTTATAAGATTATGTTGAACTGGGTTTTAGACTTAGCATAAAGTAATTTACCTTCGTCAACAGTTCAAAACTTTTTGTCAGCAAAATATGTTTCACCATTAAAATAGCATTTTCAAGCAGCATATTTTCTACTTCATCAGGTGTGGTATTCCTTAGTCAAAATTTGTACAATTGAATAAGCAAGACTCTTCTCAAAACACAACTTAGTCTACCGAAACATAAAAACATTTACCATATATAAACTCGAGTCTGAGCCGCACGCAAATCTAAGATGCACCCATAATTTTCCCCTGAATATATGGTAAAAAACTCTACACCCTCGTATAAGACGCACCCCGGTTTTTATAATGTCAACAGCTAGAGGGCTATGATTTGTCAGGCCCCTGACCTCTCCTTAGCAACTAGCGACGTTAAAGCTGCAGCTGTCAAGAGTAAAAGCAGAACAAAGAATGCATCATAGCCTTCCCTTTCCCATCCACCACTACGCCCCTCCCACAGCACAAAAAATGTTGTAAACAAGGGTCAGCAGGGAGCAGATAAGAAAGGCAGGTAGATAGATAAAGGACCACCTGGGGTCTGGTGATGTAAACAACACTACTATCATCAATAGATGGGAGAGCAAGGATAGTACACCTCAACTGAGGGACTATTTTTTCCACTGGTCAGTTAGTTCATGTTCATGTTAGTTCATGTTTTTGCCACTGGTGATTGCCCCATATTTCCAAGCGCTAGTGTTTGCTTTGAATAGATGCATATCTCCTTGTAAGCTACTGCTTCTATTCTCTTCCTTCTTCTCCCCCACCAACCTACAGACAAGGGGAAGAAGGATGGAGAACATGACAAATGCAATAAGAAGCAATTCTGAGTCCCCTCTAGTCACAAAAAATTCTTTCATTCCACTCTTCAAAACAGGCAAATCGTATTGTGTGAGTCTAAGACACACTCTTATTTTGGAGCCTAAAATATGGTAAATAAAGTGTGTCTTAGATTCGAGTGTAAGTCTAATAATATTTGAGTACAAATTGCTGTTACACTTTTACCGCAAGGCAGAATACTGTGGTTGCTTAACCAGTGGTGGTTAATTTAAATTGCTACCCAAAACCTTTTTTGGGAGCCTTTTTTGTATTTTACAGATCGAAGGGCCAAGTCTGGTCAAATAGAAAGGCTGTTGTGTAAGAAAAAATGTAATAAAAATAGTCATGAGTACTTTCTCATTCCCTACTTCACAAATTTTGTTATCTCTGACAAAGATTATGCTAAGGTAGGTAGATTGAGCATAGATGCCACAATAGCTGAGACAGGAAAATCATCATAGTTGGACAGCGCAAGCACAGATAGCGCTGTGAGGGAATTATTTTAAAAGTCTCAATTAGAGCCACTGACGCCAGCGCAAGTTCGTTCGTTCTCTAAAATTGCACCATTTGGTCACATTTAAGTCATTGAAATTGGACAAACTCAAGCATGTTGAGGAGAAAGACGTTGAGAGATGGCTACGCTATCTGTGCTTGGGCTGCCGCAACTATGTTAATTTTCTTGCCTCAGCCGTGTGGCATCTATGCCCAATCTACCTACCATAAAATTATTTTTGCTGCAACCTAGTTGTAATGTCGACTTGGCCAATATAGATGTCGTCTCACTGTGTGATTGTTGTGTGTTAGGCTGGCTGGTGCCCAAGAGAGACTTGCCTACAGTGATGGACTTGTGTCTGATGGACACAGTCATCGCCAAGGTTCAAGCTCTCACCGAAGACACACCGATTCAACCCATCACTACGGACAGCTCCGACTTTAGCAAGTAATTACCTACAGCAAGTCTAATATACGCCCCAATCGTTATTTTTACTGTTAAAATAGTTTACAATATTTAACCGATAAATATCAGTAACACCTCAGTTTGTTGGTCACTCTTTCAGCACTTACCTATGGAAGGTGAGTTTTAAATGTCCCCACTCTCACCCTTAACGTTTGAAAAGGGACAACTGGTTTAAATAAACTATTACAATTAACCATCTGTTGAAAATAATACTTCATGTTTAAGTTTTTGAATTGTTTATGTTTAATTGTGATTAATACACAAGTCTTAATAAGTTTTCTACTTGAAATTATTTCTTAAAATATGGCGCAGTCAGAGTTATTGTTGTTTAATAATTTGTTTAAAAGATACAAGGTAGCTTTATGATGGACTCATTGCCAAGTGGTATTGTGAAACTACCTCCTAACTTGAATTTGGAAAGTATAAATATTGCCACAGAATGGAAGTTTTGGATTCAGGTTTTTGATGACTATTTAATAGCAACCAAACAGGAAAATGCGTCTGATAAGGTAAAGTTGTCTTTACTACGTAACATGATGGGACATGATGCTGCACGAATTCTTAGTACTTTGCCTATTTTGGAGACTGACAAAGAAATTTACAGCAAAGTTGTAGAAGCTATTGAAATCCATGCTAATCCTAAAAAAAATGTAATTTTGGTCCTGGAATATATGACACATTTAAGTTGTAACGAAGTAACTTTAAGCGTAGTCTGTCTAGAAAAAGCCTTAAAAAGATATGTTGGATATGGTTCACATTGTGTCAAAGCATATGCCTTTATCAGAAGATCAAAAGAAGAGACTGAGACTCACTACAGCTTCAGACAATGTTTTAAGTCAAGTTGTTGAATTTTGTCGTAATGGTTGGCCTGAGCATAAAGTTTCAAACCTTCTCGACCCCTATGCTAAAATTAAAGATAACTTATTTTCAGAAGCCGGAATTCTCTTTTTCAAAGAAAAAATTGTTGTTCTAGAGAGTTTAAAGTTACCTATTTCTAACTCGCTTCATAAAGGACACATAGGAGTATCTAAAATGATTCAGAAAGCCAGAGAGCTGTACTACTGGCCTACAATGTCAAAAGACTTGCAAAATATAACCAAAACATGCCGTGTATGTGAAAAATTTAGTAATAGAAAAACAAATGAACCTCTTTTACCACATAGCATTCCCCACTTACGGTATCAAAAAGTAGGATGTGACATTTTACAATTTGGATACAAATACTACCTAGTGCTCATCGATTATTCATCCCACTGGATTGAACTTAGGTGGATTAGAGACAAAACATCTGCAAGTATCATTGACCAAATGCAGGAAGTATTTACAAGATTCGGTTATCCCTCAGAATTAATTGCTGATAACAATCCCTTTGCTTCTTTTGAGTGTAAAAAATATTTTGCTAGCAAAGGAATAAACTTAGTTACAAGCACACCACATTATCCAAGAAGTAATGGTATGTCGGAAAATGCTGTTGGAGTTTGTAAAATGATAATAAAGAAAAGTATTGAAGATAAGTGTGACTGCAGAGAATTTTTGATGGAGTATAATAACTCACCTATTCCGGGATTACATTGTTCACCTTCACAGATTCTTAACTCAAGGATGATTAGATCGGAACTCCCAGTAAAGTTTGTTTATAACCAAAAATACAATTGAATATAGGAGAACTTTTAAAAATAAAACAAGGAACAACTCAACGATTCCATGATAATCAACGACTACAAAATTTAGATATTTTTCATAACGGTGATAACATAGTGTTTCGGACTAGAAATGACAAGTACTGGCAAAAGGGAACCGTTGAAAGAAAAGGAGATCAACCAAGAACTTATAGGATTAAAAGAAACGGCGACGGATCTTTATTAAGAAGAAACACTTCACAAAAGAAACGATTAAAGACCGTACACTGTCAGCAGAGTTTCTGCTAACTGACCTGTCTCAGGAGAATAAGTTCGGTGAAACCAAACCCAGACCAACAAACGACAATGTCAAAGTGCCAGGTCTAATGTCCTCCAGAGGAAGACACATCAAACCACCAACCCGGATGAACCTCTGAAGGGGAAGATGGTTTAAAATTTAAATAAAATATTACAATCAACCCTCTGTTGAAAATAATACTCAGGGTGGCCACAGACCGGGAATTCCGGGAAAACCGGGAAATATGCGGGAATTATCAGAACCGGGAAATATGCGTGAATTCTGGGTGTAACCCGGGAAAATCGGCCCTTATATCGTGTCGCGGGCATGTCCTCGGAGAGTACCGCTGATGCAACGACCGTCAAAAGCGTATTGCGGGTGTAAAATGGTGGTCGGAATTTATCGCAGGGTTTAAACTGCTCTCGTTCAAATGTAAAACGGCGATCGGAGCGTATACCTGAAACGCCTCCGGAAAATCGCGTCCGTAAAGAGGCGATCATAAGGTCATGCCGGTATCAAACACGCCTCTCGGGCATACCCGGTCGAAACACCTCGGGACTTATCGCGGGCGTAAAAAGACGACCGATAAGTGTCGTGAGTAACAAACTGTGTTGAGAACATATCGCGGGCTTTAAAGGGCCATCGGAAAGTGTCCCGGGTAATAATTACGGCTCTCGGAAAGTATCGTGGGATTTAAAAAGGCGATCGGAAAGGGTCGGGGGTAATGAGCGGCTCTCGGAATGTATCGTGGAGTATAAAACGGCTCTTGAAACGTACCGCGGGCTTAAAACAGCGATCGGAACGTATCACTGGCGTAAAGCGATAAGGAACGTCCGGGCGTGCGCCGATCGAACGAACTGCGGGTAAAAAAAGGCTCTCTGAAAGTGGGGTCTAAAATGGCTCTCAGAACGTACCGTGGTCGTAAAACAGCGATCGGAAAAGGTCGCAGGCGTAAATAAACAACGGAGCGATACCGTGAGCGTAAAACAGAGATCGGGAAAGGTCGCGTCGCGTAAATAGGTATCAGGCGATACCGTGGCGTAAAACAGAGATCGGAAAAAGGTCGCAGGCGTAAATAGGCAATCGGAATGTACCGTGGCGTAAAACAGAATCGGGAAGGGTCGCGTCGTAAAGGCAATCGGAGCGATACATCGTGAGCGTAAAACAGAGATCGGACGAAGGGTCGAGGCGTGAAGCGTAAAACAGATCGTAATCGGCGAAAGGCAATCGTGGCGTAAACAGCACCGAGCGTAAACAGCGATCGGGAAGGGTCAGCGTAAATAGGCAATCAGGCGAAAACAAACGATACGTGGCGTAACGTGAGCGCGTATCGAATCGAGCGCGAATCAAAAAGGTCGAGAAAAGTTCGAAATAAATTCGGAACCGTGAAGCGTAAATCAGGCGTGGCGTCGCAAAATCAACGCAATCGATACCGTGGAAACAGATCGGAAGGGTCGCGCAAAAGCGTAAAACAGGGAAGAACATAAATATCGGATACCGTGGCGTAAACAGAACGGGCGATACCGTGGACGGCGATTCGGATCGAAATGCGGACTAAACTAGGATTATTATAGAATCGCGCGTAACGTCCTCTGCAACCGTGGAACTGCACCGGAAAATGTGTATATTGCCGGGAAAAAACCGGGAATTATGCGTGAATTTTAACAAGCTACTTCTGTGGCCACCCTGAATACTTCATGTTTATGTTTTTGAATTGTTTAATGTTTATGTTTAATTGTGATTAATACACAAGTCTTAATAAGTTTTCTACTTGAAATTATTTCTTAAAATAACAACATTTTAAAAACCACCTTCCAAGTGATTTTGTTTTTGGGTTGTGACATTTCTCCAAGAGGATTTGGAAGAAAAATTTGTCAGTCAAAATAAATTATGTCAAAAATGTAACTTTTTAAACCTGATAACTTATAATTTTTAAATGAGTATATTAAAAATAAACGAGTTGAGATAAAACCGTTTTCTTTCTGTTTTTAAATTTATATTAAAATGATCTTTCTCTTAAGGTGCCACAAGGGGGGTCTGTACTTTTTTTTAAATATTGGGGCCCTCCCCCGGTTTTTAGGCAAGGGATGGCAGTGGGATGGCACAAAGTATGTCAAAACATAGTTCAGGACCCTATAAAACATTCTCCAAAGGGGTTTCAAAATGTTTCCATTTTCAATAGTTAAGGTGGAAAAGGGGACATATATTTAAAACTCACCTTATATAAGACCAAATAAGTCTCATTAACAACTAAAATTATCTCAGAGATATTGAATTCTAACTCATAATTTTCAGAACGCCTGAGATCACAGAACCCGGTAGTCCTCGCAATGATTTGGCTCAAGACCTCCTTCCTCACGTGCTTCGCCTGACAGAGGTCATCTTAGCATGCAGCAGGTACATTTCAGGCCTCTTACCTCACAGTTCGTTAAGTGAGATCTCCTCATTCCAACTACATGAACTCTGAACTTGTTAATTTTATAACAACTAGCCTAGAAATCAAATTCATGATGATAGCCACCAGATTACTATGAATCAATATACAGGTTTATGTTACCTTGTTGATCTGTTGAGTAATCTTTATTGTAGTTATGGGTACTACAGCTGTTTTGACCATCCTAGGCGCTTCTACAAATAGGGGCGTGTAGTCATCACTCATAGAGGTCGTCAAGTTGATTCAATAAATAGATAAATAAATAAAAGAATAAATAGAAACATTTATATTGAAGAGACATTTAAAACAGTTACTAAAGTCAAAAAAATACTGCTTGGCCAAGCACACTTGCCTTGCATGAAGGAATGAAGAAATGAGTTCGGACTGTTCCTTCATGCGAGGCGGGTGTGCTTGGCCAAGCAGTGTTTTTTCATTTTTGTTAACTGTTTTAAATGTCTCTTCAATATGCGCTTGTCTATTTATTCTTTTATTTATTTATCTATTTATTTAATCAACTTGACGACCTCTATGAGTGATGACTACCCTAGGATAACTGTAGTACCCATAACTACAATAAAGATTACTTGGCAGATCAACAAGGTAACATAAACCTATATATTGCTAGAAATAAATGCCTAGAAAATAATTTGACACAGTCAATCTGACCCCGGTCAGTCTTCGACAACGGGATAGGTAATTCAGGTAATGCAACACTTCCTACAGTTTTTAACAATGAACATTTAACAATGAATTAAACAGCAACAAATTAAAAACCAATAGAGAAATCAACCATATCCATTACCAGTGACAGCTGCTTACTGACTGACTGCCTGACCAGCCGCCAGACAGCCCCATGACTGCATTGTTCGGAGCAGAGAACAATTAATCAGACTGACTAACTGCAACAAAGAACACAACGAATTCCTATCCATGCCCAGACAATGGAAAGGAAATTCTTTAAAGTTTTGATGAATGAATCAGGTTTTCCTAACAAAAGAGTTAAAATGATTCACAACTTTAAAGAAATCCCTTCCTGGTGAGTCACAAAACTGATTATGGCCTAAGCTGATTGTTAGGTTGATGAAATTTGGGAAACTCATATGTGTGTAGGATTTTACAATAGGGTGTCTTACACTAGTTAGGTATAATGTAGCCTTTCTTGAACCCTTAATAACATACTGTGAGTTTCTTGGGCTGTTTCCTGCTGAAAGTTAGGGCGAAAGTTATTACTATCCTTACGCTTGAGTTAATTACTTGTGCAATGTACAGGACGAGCCTGATGTATCAGATCAACGATAGCTCGGAAGCGAGTGGCGGCTACTCGCTCAGTGACTTCATTGCTTTCCGCTGTGTTCTCGCCGTGTCCTCGTCTCGCAGCGTCAAGACACAAGCTCTGTCCTCTGCACTCACAGTGCTGCTGCCGAACAGTGTCAGGACCGTGCTGGACAAGTGGAACGCCAACGGAGTCGCAGACTTTCCATCCGTAAGTTTCCTTCATATTCGTGCAGCTTTTGTATTTTTATCAGTTTTTGTTTCTAGCAAATTTACTTAGGGAAATTGAGATATTCATACTGTTTGCATGGTGAGATCCAGACCCGGGACGCCCAATTTACATGCCCGATTTACATGAAATTTTGTACACATTTTCTTTTGTAAATATCTTGGTAAGCAAAATCAGGCTATTCGCAGTACCCTTTTGGGGGGAAGGGAGTTTTGAGCATTTTTTTCAAAACTTTATATTAGGGGTGTGCGAGTACCATTTTTTTAGTTCGAGTCGAGTCGAGTTTTTTTAAAAAAGCTTGAGTTTTCGGGTCGAGTCGAGTATTAATGTATAGGTATTAAAAAACAAGCTCATTATGGAATTTTCTTGACAAATTTTATTATTGAGTTTAAATTAATTAAATATGAACAAATATATATATTTATATGACATCAAAACCACACAAACAAAATTAAAGAAAGACTTTGTTAACGTTTAAACAAACATTAAAAATCTAAACAAAACCAAAATAAAACATTAAATAAATTAAATCCACAAAATTTGACTTAACTTTATAACTTTCTGTTATATTTTCTGCACTTTTATCCCCAGAGCAGTAATTGTTTCCAAGGCAAAACCTTTTTTTTTATAGATACCGTTCGCGGCGATCTCTTGACTCTCGGTAGCGCCAGCGGTGAAATCACAACCGGTACCGTTAGCGGCGATCTCTTGACTCTCGGTAGCGCCAGCGGTGAAATCACAACCGGTACCGTTAGCGGCGATTTCTTGACTCCCTGCGATCACGTTGAAATCATGACTTCGATACCGTTCGGCGATTTCTTGACTCGGTAGCGTTCAGCGGTGAAATCACAACCGGTACCTTTAGCGGTGATTTCTTGACTCCCGCTAACGATCGTTGAAATCATGACTTGATACCGTTCGCGGCGATCTCGACTCGGTGCGCCAGCGGTGAAATCACAACTTCAGTACCGTTAGCGGCGATTTCTTGACTCCCGCTTCGCGGTAAAATCACGACCCGATACCGTTCGCGGCAAATTACTCAACCAAATTTCGAGCCGGCTGATCAGCTCGAGCCGAGTTCGAGTATCGGAAAGTGCTCGAACTCGACTCGAAAAATCGAGTACTCGCACACCCCTACTTTATATACATATTTGTTTTTTTGTTACGCTCACAGCATTGTAAAAATAAAAAAAGCAAAGCTGAGGCCAAAGGTTATGTAACCCCTATGGTAATAAGAAAATTAGCTTCACTCATGCCAGCGGTGCTTAAGCTCTTAGCCTGGTCGGCCTGGTCATTTATTCAGATATAATTTTTTGTAAATATATGGTGTAGATCCAACCTAGCAAGTGTGATTTTTTTGCGTGTCTATTTTTAATGTTGTCTGAGAGAATTGACGGATTGGTTTGATTGCAGAACACGTATGCGAATGATATCATCCCCGGAGAGAGTTACGTACTGGCAGTGGTGAACTCGCACATCTCTTCCCTCTCCAGTCAGCAGACGTTCACCATCAACCCTTCGTTGAAACACTTGCTCTACTCACTAACCACCTTCATCAGCGACCACATCATGTAAGTAGTCGTGCCCCACTGTCCCTCCGTCCCCTCCAGATGCAGATACGAGTCATTGCCAGGGACGTATCTAGGTATCTGCCGTCCAAATTTCTTTGTAAATGACAATAAATATTATAATTATTAGGGATGGACGGGATTAGATTTTTAACCTTCGGGCGGGAATCGGGCAAGAATAATTTTTTCTTGCTTGATATCAGTAAATCTTCAAGCGAGATTAAAAGCTTATTTCAGTCATTAAAAATTAAAAAGAAAAATTGGAAAATTATTGATTATATTAGGGATATTACATATAATTAAACTTTGTAATGATTACAATGAATTAAGAACATTAAAATGTTAAAAGACGTTATTAAAATAAATAAATAAATAAAATAAATAAATAAATATTTTATTGTTGTAAGACTTGTACATCAAGCATTAACAAAGTCAGCATTTACAGTCAGAGACATAGTCAGAAAAAATAGTTCAAAATTGACATATTTTAAGCAAACAATACAGATAAAAAATACAATGAGACAGAGCACAATAATAACTAATTAAATACTAAAAATCAATATTTGACATATTTAGAAACTGATTTAAATTGTAAAAAGGATTTTTTAACAGTTAATCATAGAACTTAGTTTTAAAAGTGTTTACATTATACTTACTAATTAACCCAATTAACTTGTTTAAACTTATACAATAATGTAGCTATTTGCAGTTTTGGTTAATCTATAAAATTCAATAGAGGCCTCATATTTGTGTCTAGTGTTATATACATGAGATTTATGTTTGATTAGGTGAGGGTTTTTAAAACATGAGCCAATAAGTCATAGATGTAGATGTTAATTACAGTGGGAATTTCTAATTTTATAAACAATGGCCTACAGTGTTCCAAAGAGGGTGAATTTGACATTAATCTTATTACTTTTTTTGTTGAATTAGAATTTCTTCTATCCTACTGCAGTTTCCGTAGAATATTATGTAGTATTTAAAGATGGACTGAAAATATGCAAAATAGGCTGTTTTAATATAATTTTGATCTACAGAATGAGTTAACCGATTTATAAGGAAAATAACTCTGGAGAGTTTGGAGCTAATGTAATCAATATGAGGCCCCCAGGTAAGAGTTTTGTCCAGGAATAACCCCAGGAACTTAACCTGATTAACATAGCTCATTTAGTAATAACCTGATCAAAAGTAATAACAGCTCATTTACTTCTTGGTAAGATGTAAATATTTAAACATAACATTAAAATTTTCATTTGGATTTGGTTTGTAATTGGGTGAATTTTTTGGGAATTGACCTAGAAAAACTGATTGTCAGTCAGAGTAAAATTATCAAAAAATGAGATAGTTTAGAAATTTTCTCAAATTACAACACCTGCTAAATATTCCCGTTAAACTTTCATTTTCGCAAAAAAATCCCACCCGCCCTAAAAATTCTAAAACAAATCCCTTCCACCTGAACATTTCCCGTTTTAGAGAGTTCCCGCCCGATTATGGGATTTTAATTTTCATTTGGGAGTTTTCTGATTTTTGGGTCTGGTCCACCCCTAGTTATTACCACTATGTAATGGTTGTGATGTGCATCAGTGTGTGTTTGGTGCAGGAAATGTGAAGAGACGAGCCCGCTGCGGCAGCAGGCTGTGTCGGTGCTCGCGCCTCTGACCCTGGACGCGTGCACCGAGTACCTTCACGACTGCTCTCTGCGCACACTAGAGCGCGCTTTGGGTGACGCGGAGACTGACGCACACCAGATCTGCATCTACAACCTGGTGCTCAACAACATATACACGCTCATCATCAACTACACCGACGCCACTTCTGTCTGCAGGTCAGCACTCAGCTCATTCTTCACTGTACATGCAATTACATGGTGGCTTTTCACCAAATTTGTTAGTATTAATGTATTTATTTGTTTTGTTCGTCAGGTAATAAAAACAGAAAATTAAAGAAAGTTATTTATGAACAAATTTTATCTTGGGCTTTATAACCTTGGAACTCTACAGAATTATTTCTGTCTATGGCACACAGGTTAGAATGTTTGAAAAAAAACCCTCAGTCCTGAGAAAGGTTTTAAAAGGTGGTAAATGTTACAGTTATTTAGTTTCATTCATGTTGTGTAACCAACTGTTGTTAATTTGAAACGCCAATCAACTATTCACCACAGAAGTTATTCAGGGCCCAGTTTCATATAAATTAATACAGGGTGGCCACAGACCGGGAATTCCGGGAAAACCGGGAATTGTGCGGGAAAAATAAGTACCGGGAAAAAACCGGAAATATCGAATTTTGGGTGTAACGGGAAAATCGCCCTTATATCGTTATCAGCGGGCATAAAGCGACCGTCAAAGCGTATGCGGGCGTAAAATGGCAGTCGGAAAGTGTCGCGGGTATCGCGGCTCGGAATGTATCGTGGGATTTAAATAGGCGTCGGAGCGATACCGCCCGGTGAAAAGCGTCGTACAAAGCGTCGGTATGTATCGCCGATCGGAAAGTGTCGCGGGTATAAACAGCTCGGAATGTATCGTGGGGTTTTAAAGGCGAGTCGTCGGTATGTAAACGTAAAGGCGATCGGAAAGTGTCGCGGGTATAAACGCTCGGAATGTATCGTGGGGTTAAAGCGACGAGCGATACCGCCCGGTGAAAAAGCGATTACTAAAGCGATCGTTATGTATCGCCGTAAAGTCGGACCGCGCTCTCGTGGGGGGTTTAAAAGCGATCGTTAAAAAGCGTCGGAAAGTGTCGCTGGTAATCGGTTCTCAGAATGTATCGTGGGATTTAAAAGCGTCGGAATGTACGAAGGCGTAAAACGTCGGTATGTATCGCAGGCGTTAAAGGGCGATCGGAAAGTGTCTATCGACTCGGAATGTATCGTGGAGTTTAAAGCGACTGAAAAAGCGTCTACAAAGGCGATCGGTATATCGCGGCCGTAAAGGCGTCGGAAAGTGTCGCTGGTAATAAACGGCTCGGAATGTATCATGGGGATGAAAAAGGTGTCGGAGCATACCGCTGGCGTAAAAGGCTATCGGGACAAACCGGGTCTAACACGCTCTCAAAGCGTACAGCGGGCATAAAACCGCGATCGGGAAGATCGCGGACTTTAAGCGAGGATTGGTGCAGACTGTGGGCGTAAAGCGGTCCTCTGCAACAGTGGAAGTGCACCGGAAAATGTGTATATTGCCGGGAAAAACGGGAAATATGCGTGAATTTTACCAAGCTACTTCTGTGGCCACCCTGTAATATTTTTAAAAACTCCTTAACCCTTTGCGGTCTTGTTTTATTTTTAAATTTTTGTAAAAAGCGCCCCCGTATGGGTTTTTCCAGTCTCCTGTAAGCATAATTTTAGCAAAACCGCTCTCTGGTACAGTGCATTACCAGTCATTGAACCACTCCTCTAAGCGCGGGGATTTAGCGCCTCCCTAAGCTCTAAAAGTGCCACTCTCCGCCTCACTGGATTTGATGAGCCATTTTCTCTTCAGTGATCCTCAGCGGGTCATTGTGGCCCCGCTTGAATGATCCAATGCACTAGCATTGCACCGCCAAGCGCACCGGGTGGGATTCAAACCCGAGCTGTGACAGACAGGGGCCAACTGTCCGTCACTATAACCACTAAACCACCGGGCTGTCTGTCGTGGGCTGTCAAACTCACACTTGAGTTGCCTAGGACGGGGGAGGGAGTGGTAGTTCCAATGTTCTCTGCTAAGTGTTGTTAGTGTAGCGTAGTCCTCGCATATCAGAGACTGTTTCAACCGTCTCCTATACTGGACATCCAAGCGTTCGAAAAGAAATAGCGTTTGTCGACCTTTATACTCGACACGCGACCTCAAAGGGTTAATGGGAGTGTTGAAAATAGTAGTTGGGAGTCTTCTAAAATTTTGTTTAATGTTAAGTTATTCAGATGAAAAGCTCTTCCTCCAATTTTAAGATTTTCTAAAGAATAACTTAAAGCTAATTTAGTTTGGAGTCAAAACATTTGTTTCATAAAAAACCTAACTCTTCAAATTCTACATTTTTATTAGGAGTCCTAGCTGATACTTTCACGAGTCAAGCATAATCACTACTGATTGCTGCAGCCATGTTGGTTTAAAAAACAACAAATAACTTTTGTCTAAAACCTGCACTATAAATTGATATAACAAAATAAAATAGTTCTAAAAATTTTCCATCAGTATTACCGTATAGGTTTTATGAGTTGAAAAATGTAAACAATCAACTCATTTCAAGCAGCTAAAAAAGAGCTCAGGTTTACTCTCCCAACTCGGATTGAGAAGTAAAGGTAGACCCGCAAACTTGTGTTAATCCCAAACAGGAGTGTTAATAAGAAGTAAGAAATCGTAGTCTTAAAATATTTACTATCCCAATTACTATTATATGAAACAGGAAAATATGTTTTCGGAGTACTGCTGAATATTTACATTCCCATTTTGGTGTCCAAACACTTTTATGGAACAGGGCCAAGAAACAAAAATTAGTTTTAAATACTGATGTGCGTGTGTGTGTGTTTGTGTGTGATATGAACAGTAAGGCAGTGGACGAGAGGTTGCTGCAAGAGTGCCTAGGCTGGATGGAAGGACTGCTGGACAAGCCGGCCGGCAGACAAGCCCTGGAGCAGTTCTTCGATGCGTCCACCAAGCACGATCTATTGCAGATCCTGCTCTCCATCTCCAGCTCGCGCACTTGCAAGTCTGAAGTCTACAGCACCAAGGTGTTGCAGTTCTTCAACAAACTCTTCAACGCTGGTCAGTTTAATCTAGATCTAACAAGAGCGCAGTACTTGGTGCCCATTTAATTTTTAGTTCTAAAAGAAATCAGAAATTTTATTGTCATTAAGCACATGTACATTGCGATAGACAAGGTCAATTCTTATAAAATATTATTTATAGTATATTTTTACAAGACAAAGTCACTTATAAATTAAAAGTTACATATTTTTTTAATTGCTTAGTTTAAATTACTTTTGTTAAAAACCCTTTTTAGGCTTACTTTCCCTGCATATAACATAATACACATACCTTTAAAAATCAACATCTACTCGTTTATTTAAAAATTCCTTCAATAACAATGTGAAATCAAGCATTTTCCTTGAGACACCTCAGGCCTACAATTTTCATCAGACCTTTTTGATATAAGTTTTATTAGAAAGACAACGATGTACTGCAGTAACTATACTGACCACTTTTTCAAATATTCTACTAGTTTCACAGTTAAAACAAGAAATTTAAATAAAAAATGTCCTCTATTTTTGAATTTATGTGTATTATTTTATGAGTGAGAAAATGGAACTTGGGCTCCCGCTAAAACATTTAATTCACTTTGAAACAAAGTTTTTTCATGAAAACCGGATGAGAACTGTAGGCATGAAGTGTCTCAAGAAAATGCTCGTTTGTTACATTGTTCTATAAGATGAGTTCAAAGGTCACAGTCACTACTGCACACTCTTAATGACAAAGTCGTAAATAACTAAATTTCATCCTATTTGGAGTACATATGTGTTGTGTATTTAAATAGTAAAATAAATTAAATCAAACTTGAGAACTGTTTGCGTGTTCTTTACTCCATCAAAATGTAAACATCAACAACAAAACATTAATATACACACATGTTAAACAAAGGTTTGAAAACACTTGGAAGAATTAATATTAATTTCCATAGATAAAACAGGTATACAACATTTCCTCCCTTCTCAAAGATGAAGTTCTTTAAACGGCATGGCGGAGCTGGTCTGCATGGCATCGTCTGTTGACTCCTCCAATTGAAACGACATATGAGTAAGGTCCATTTTTCTTTACAATTTGTCCCTTCTTATAGCCGACTCCAGAGGTGTTCAGCTTAAACATACTCTTCCACGTTAAAGTGCTTTTAGCCCTGCTTTCTTGTTGATGTGCTGCTGCACTATTTCTTTGTCGAGTGAAACGTCAACTGATGGCCTGAGCAAATCCAGTTTCGAACAAATCTCTCTTCCAAACATCAGGTGCGCTGGGGTCCTTCCTGTAGATCTCCTCGGGTTGATCTGTGAGCACTTAGGAACTGATGAAGCTTTTCTTGTATAGAGCCAGCATCTGTTTTGGCCTTCATTCTATCTTTGAAGGTTCTTACACACCGTTCAGCTAACCCGTTACTTCTTGGGTGGTATGGGTGATCTGGGCATGTTTTATGTTTAAGTTTTACAGTACATTGTAAATTCATGTAAGCGAATGAAGCGTCAAAACAGATGCTGGCTCTATACAAGAAAAGCTTCATCAGTTCCTAAGTGCTCACAGATCAACACCGAAGAGATCTACAGGAAGGACCCCAGCGCACCTGATGTTTGGAAGAGAGATTTGTTCAAACTGGATTTGCTCAGGCCATCAGTTGACGTTTCACTCGACAAAGAAATAGTGCAGCAGCATCAACAAGAAAGCAGGGCGCGAAAAGCACCTTAACGTGGAAGAGTATGTTTGGGCGCTGAACACCTCTGGAGTCGGCTATAAGAAGGGACAAATTGTAAAACATCAACAACAAAACATTAATATACACACATGTTAAACAAAGGTTTGAAAACACTTGGAAGAATTAATATTAACTTCCATAGATAAAACAGGTATACAACAATATGTTTTCAATATAAGGGACTGTGTAAACCTGAAGCGAGGTTATATTAAATGGTATCAAATAGCCTCATAACTCACGGGGTCAAGGGAATATGTAAATATAAGACAGAAAGCAAAGCAAGATGTGAGCGTAGTGAACAGCCTTGTAACTAGTGGGGTAAGAGACCACTTAAATCTAAGGCTGTTTGCTTCGCTCTTGAAAATGCCCTTGACAGTAGAGCATGAAAGACTGAGGCGGAAGGCCGTGCAAGGCTGTTATAGTTAGAGTAACACATTGCAAAGGAAGTTCTTTGTATTCTTCAATTTTTTAGCGACTAGTCAGCCTGGTTTAATGTTAATTTACAGACAATGCAATTTCACAGAATTGTTTTGTCATCCCATATTTGTTCATATTAGCATGAAAATAAACTATGTTGTAAAATAAAATATAATGTTTGAAAAGCAGAACTTGTAACACAATTTTTTTTGCAGCCTTTTTAAACGTTTTATTAATTGACGTTAAAATATGAAAGTTGCCATTTTTGTGTGTATAAACTGCAGTGCGTCCTCCGGCACCAAACACAGTGAAAGTGTTCCATTACTTCTACTACCAGTTATCACTACTAATCTAAGCCTAATAAATTTCACCATGCCAAACCATTAATATACTGCAATGAAAAAACGTCTCTTATTGTTCACAACTTTGCACTGTAACAAGAATTCGGTTTTGTCTAGCTGAGAAAAATCCAGGAGACAACGCTCTAGAGAAGTTGCGCGCAAGCATACTGAACCTGGCAACAGTAGAAACAAACCAACTGCGCAACTGGCTACGGCACGTGGGCCTGGGTGGGGCCACCAAGCTGGAGCCTATCATCAGCGTTGTGGAACCCCCGCTTACCCTTGCTGAGACAGAACCCTTCACCCCCACCTCGACCTCTGCCCCCGCCGAGATCCCTGTGCTCCCCGTCAAACTGCAGTCCTTTGTGACCAACAAGCAGGCCGCTAACAAACTGGTGCAAGAGAACCAGCTGCTGCTGCAGTATCTCACGTTGTATATCATCAGCGATACCAGGTAGCTAATAGGTCTTAATTTGTATAAACGCTAAATAGCTAATCTATTACTAAAGAAATTTGACGATAAAATGTGAAGACTGGATCGGGACTCGAACGCTCTGCTGACCCCTACACCATCCGACCCACCCATTTATGCTTTCAAATTCAGCAGTACTTAAATTATTAGGTAATCTCAGACTAGATGCTGTTAGACTGTGGCGTTATGGAAACATTTCTTTTATTGACACACTGAAAAGATAATGTTTTCATAAGAAGTTCAGGTTCAGGCAAGCTAACATGGCATTCATGCTATTACCTCTTTTCCCAACCATAAACCATAGTCTCGGATACAAATTCAGTTACAGCACAAACTATTGTTAAATTTAATTAGTTTCTGTTTCTATTTTGCTATAAAAAAGGAATAGAAAGAAGAGCAGGCTCACCTGGATGAAGTAGAAACACATAAGAAGCACTTTAGTGAACACAGTGGTCTCTTACAAGTTTTCTTTTATCCAGGGAGCCTGGTCAACTTTCTATACCTTGTTGGTAATGTATTCTGGCCTAGTGCTTTAGTTCCTGAATCTACATTAATGTTTGTTCAGCCAGGTGAATGTGGCGAAGGAGGAGGTGGCCGTGACACTGCTGGAAGCCTTGATCCCCATCGGGTCGCAGTTGCTGTCCACTGCTGCGGAGGGAGTGGGTTTCAAGGAACTCATGGTTGTCATGGCGACACTGGCCGACGCTGGCTCCGGCAGAGGACACTTGCAACTGTTCACTGCCGCCATGCAGTGGCTCGATATCTGGTACGTCCACTCCATGTGCCTGCATGTCTATTTCATGGCACACGAGGATTGAAACTAGGGGTGGACAGGATTGAATGTTTCCTTTCAGTCGGGAACCGGCCAAAAAAGATTTATTGCTTGATTAAGGAAATTTTCAGCTGGGATTAAAAGCCAATTTTAATAGTTACATATAGTAGAGTTCTGCTAATCCGAACTAATTGGGACCGAACCCTGTTCGAATTAGCAAAAATTTGGATTAAGCGGATTTTAGGCATATATTGATGGATTTATCATATATTGACCTTATAAGGTCATATATCGAGTTTGAGCGACTAATATTTTATATTTAAATGTAAGAAACTGAGTATTTGAATGCTATAGTACACTGGAATACAAAACAGTGCAGAAGTAACGTACGCAGATATGACGGGCATTACAAAGATGATGTGGCGGCAGGGTGTGTACTGTACTTCTGGTGAAGATAAGGAACTAGTGGCGAGCAGTTCCAAGTAAACAACCCCTCTCCCCCCTACATCCGTGCTGAGTGCATTTTCAATGGAGGCCGGCAGCCATTATCAGGTTGGCTGATAACGATCTCAGACAGAACCAAACATCCATTTTGTACACGTACTAGATCAAATTCTAGATTGTTATTGTACTAAATCCTTTGCAATTTACTGTAATTCAAAACTAGTACCGGTATAAAAACATTATTTGTCAAATGAAATTAATCATTAAGTAAATGGAGATGAGATGAGGAAATAACAAACACACACTACACTCTCCTCAAAGATCGATGTCACAAGCATACAGAGAAAATGCTGTGATTGGCTATGTAATCCCGCCCTATGTGGTTTCCTAGCAACAGCTAATGACGTAGTAGACAGCTTATCAGCTGTCCCTCACTGACAACCTGGCACCTGCCTTCCCCCTCCTGCGCACACACGGCAGCTGCTCTCTTCCCCTCTCTGCTTTCCTTCTCTTCCCTTGTCCTTTCCACCTGTCATCTCTTTCTTTGCCTTCACCCCTCATCTCTGTGGGCTCGAAGCTGGACAGTCTGATTTCTCCTCTCTCATTCCTTACATTAGTGACAGTTGGTAATTGGAGGCGTAGGCGTCACTTTTCCTGGTAGAAGCACTTAACCTCCGAGTTTTTATCCGTATTATCCGAGTTTTTTCGTATTCGAGGTGGTCTTGGTCCTAATTACCTCAGGTAATAGAGATTCTACTGTATTTTGGAGTTTGTTATTAAACTCATAAAGTATGATACAGTAATTGGAAAACCAGTTTTATTTATTTTACCAACTCAAAATCGTATAGTTTTTTCCCCTCAACAGTGTTCGGATTAAGCGGATTTTTGGATTAGCGGGGTTTGGATAAGCGCGGGACTCTAGTGTATTTAAAAAAAAGTTTGAACAATTAAAAAGGTTTCTTCCATTTTTTGTTTAGTATTTTGTTTTTACGACCAGAAAGGATCACTTTAGTCACTCCACTATCTTTGCTTTTTGAGGCAATTTTTTGTGTTCATCCCAGAACTTTCTCATACAATCACTTCGTTGTCTTCTTTACTCTCCAGTGTACGTCCTAGCAGCAATTTCTCTTTGGGTTAGGGTAAATCTGGTCTTTCGTTTTTTTTCTATTTAGATTATTCTTATCAATTGTATCGTCAACTGTTAAGCCAATTTCTTTCAGGTCTCCTCTTGTTTCTTTTATCCATGCACACCCTGTTGTAACATTTTTTTGAATTTGAGATCGTACTGGACTAGCTGTTTGAGGAGTCGTGAGTCTGGCATTGTTATGATGTGCCCAAGTAAAAACCCCTCCTTTTTTAAAAAACACTTCCTACAAAATAAAATTCCCCAAAAACTGTTTGCAAAAAAATTTCCTTTGCTAAAAAAATCCTCCTAAAAAGAAAAAGTTTTAGGGAATTCATTTTTGGCATCATAATTCTTGTTAGGAACTACTCGATTCTTGGATCCCGTCCACCCCTAGTGTTGACTTCTAAGATGTTTTTTGTGTTGCAGCAAGCAGCATCTGTGCAGAAAGGAAGTAGTGAGTGAGCTCGAAACTAGTGGAGGCAGTGGAGGGTCGATGGTAGAGGCTACATGCTACGTAGTGAACTACACGAGTGACGTGATCACTGCATTGTGTCCCAGTGTGGGAGGCCGTGCGTCCTCTCCCCCCTGGGATGGCGAGGCGCTTCCCCTCTCCGACCTGGACACTGACTGGATGGATGACCTCGGCCATGACGATGACGAAGAGAGTGGTGGTGATGACTCGGTATGTAGAATGGTTTCTATCTGTTATAAAGTGTTATGGGTTGAATCAGCATTTTGAAACAGCTGAATATTTTTCAATACTTTTTTCACCAATTTTTTGAATTACAAATTTTTAAAAATTGTGTACAATATTAACTTTTTTATATCTGAAAGTAATGTAATTTGAGAGGGAGGTGCTCATTAATGTCTGAGACACCCTGTATACTGTCAAAGTCAAAATATGTGTATTGAATTATCATCAAGATAAGTACAGTGACCGAGTTATACAACTCATTAAGGAAGGCTGATCTTGTAGCAGGTCTTCAGGTGTTGTCCAAATAGTCGCTCTTTAGTTGTCTCCAGTTCCAGTTGTCTTCAGTTTGGCTTCATGTAGAATTCCAAAAAAATTGGTTTTCTGTTGGTTGGTCTTTTTGTACCTGGTTTTTGTCTGTGGAAATAGGGTTAAAACACGGTTCTATAGTTTTTTTTTTCGTGTTAGTGTCAAGATTAACCCAAAATATCTGAAGAAATATCATATGGTTTCGGTGATTTACGAAATGTGTTGGTATAATCAGGACGAAGACAGCCTGTGCAACAAGTTGTGCACGTTCACGATCACGCAGAAGGAGTTCATGAACCAGCACTGGTACCACTGTCACACGTGCAAGATGGTGGATGGCGTGGGAGTTTGCACCGTGTGCGCGCGCGTCTGTCACCGTAACCACGATGTTACCTATGCCAAGTACGGCAACTTCTTCTGCGACTGTGGTGCCAAGGAGAACGGCTCCTGTCAGGTACGGTTGCCAGAGTTGTATATAAAGAAAATTAAAATTGTTACCAAATTATTATTTATTTTAGTACAAAAAAGAAACGGACTTTACCAGCCACTTCTGGAGAAAAACTGCTCCTAACATTTCGGGCTGTTAAAAACTCCTCCGGTCTTCAGAGGTCTACAATAATATAGAAACTACATGTAATTGTATATCTTTACTTGAGATCTAACCTAAGATTTTACCAAACAATATTTAAAAATACTGCTACATACTAAGAATTAATAGCTTGTCAAAACACAAATTAGACTGAGAAACAAGTAAATGAGGAAGCGTTAATAAAGAGTAAACTACATACTAATCATTAACATCAAACAAATAGGTAAAAGATACAGAAGTGTGGTAGGTCTTCTAAATCCAAATCAGAGATAACCAATAATGTTCACTCTCTCTTCAGAGTCTCTTTAGCCACTTGACTCTCAAGAGTTAACTTACTTTGACGCACCTCCAGTTAGTCCCTCTTTTGACCCATAGAAAGAAAATGTCGAACTGAGTAGCCAAAATCCTACGGAGCTGTAGACATGATCTCTCTTTGCTGTGCCCCATTATCAGGTTATCTACACGGGTAAAAATACCAGTCAGATTCCCACTGGGGTTGTGTGTTTGGGGTTGATTACATTTTTTACAAATCTCTTGTTATATTTGAACAACAATCAATTGTGTGTTATGTTTGTATTGTGACAGGCGTTGGTAAAGCGCAGTCCGCAGTCGCAGGTTGAGAACTTGCCGGGACAAGTGAGTGCGTCAGCTACCACTGGCAACATGGGCATGGAGTTGACCAGCTCCCTGCGTCGCCGTCCCTCCTCCCCCACCCTCCCTGACAAGGCGGGCGAGTCTCGCAGTCTGCCTCGCGACAAGCACAGGATCACCAACCTCTCCAAGCAACTCGGTCAGTGCAACCGTACATATCCTGCCACAAAAACTGGTTTCTACCTTAAATTTATTTGTAAAGTTACGCTATCAAAAGGTAATAGAAAGGAGAGCAGGCTCACCTGGATAAAGTAGGAACACATAGGAGAACACAGACTGTCAAATTTTCAGCTTTACCAGGGCCTTTGTCAAGACAAACAGAGATCACTATACTCTTTCAAGTGATCTCTTTTTGTCTTGACAAAACTAGTAAACTGAAAATTTGTCTATATGTTCCTACTTTATCCAGGTAAGTCTGCTCTCCTTTCTATTTCTTTTTGATAGCATATCCTGGCCTAGTGCCCTATTTTTTAAATCTAACCGATGTTTTAAACAGTTTAACGTTCTGAAAGATGAATGAAAGATCAATGGAAGCATCAAGCTTGAGCCTGCTGCATATGAACTCTAAAACTTGTACCATCGTCAAGCAATAAATTATTTGTTACGTTAGTAAAAAATGGAAATGTGTGTGCAGATGCATTCTCTGAGCAGCTGGCCAGCATGATATGGAAGGAGGGCAGCATGGTGAAGGAACTGCTAGAGCTGCTTCAGTGTCTGATGCCGGCTGTGCAGACTGCATGTACACGTCAGTCTCCCGTCGGCTGCTACCATCGAGCCCAGCAAGCTTTGAACCAACTGCACACGGAGGACAAGCGCTTTGTCAACACTGATCAGCTCATGGTGAGTTAAAACAATTAGCTATTAAAATTATCTCAAAACTGAGAGAGCTAATAGCTTTATTGGAACTTTATCAAATAGAGTAATTAAAACAGAGCTGTGCGGGATCCCGTATTTACGGTACCGGGAAGGAATTGAGATCATTTCCCGATCCCTCATCTTAGTACCGAAGTTTCGGGATGGCAAGTAAAAACTGCTGGTGTTTTTTGTTGTGAGTGTGTACTGTACTTCTCGTGAAGATAAGATAAGGAGTGCTAGTGGCCGAGCAGTTCTAAATAAACAACCCCTCTCCCCCCTACTTCCTGCTGAGTGCATTTTCAATGGAGGCCGGCAGCCATTGTCATGTTGGCTGATAACGATCTCAGACAGAACCAAACATCCATTTTGTACTTGTATTAGATCCAATTCTAGCATGCAATATCATATTTTTATTGTTCTAAAACCTTTGCAATTTACTGTAATTCAATCTAGCATAAAACATTATTTGTCAACTGAAATTTATCACTGAGTAAATGGAGATGAAATAAGGAAATAACAAACACACACTACACTCTCCTCAAAGCCACACCCCATTGAATCACATGTATACAGAGAAAACGCTGTGATTGGTTATGTAACCCCGGCCCTATGTGGTTGGCTAGCAACAGCCAATGATGTTGTAGACAGCTGATAAGGATGCAGCTGCTCCCACAGCTGCACCTGTCTTCCCCTACTGCTCATACACTGCAGCTGCTGTCTTCCCCTCTCTGCCTTTCTTTCTCTTTCATTGTCCTTTTCACCTGTCTTCTATTTCTTGCCTTCACCCCTCATCTCTGTGCGCTGGTAGCTCAACAGGCTCATTCATTCTGTCTCACTCCTTAGCTGGTAGCTCAACAGTCTCATTCCTTCTCTCTCAACCTCATTGAGATTTACGATCTTTTTGTGATTCAAATTCCCAAGTCTCCTCAACTGTTTTTGCAATGTTTGGGGTTAAGTGAATCAGTGTTATTCATTGTAAATGAGTGAGGTTGAGAGGGTTCTGTAATAGTTGTGATGTACTTTAAGATTTTTAATTTAATAACTGCACAGTGTTGTAAGCCACAAACAACCAATTGATCATAAAAAAAATAATTTGATTGAAGAAACTCAATTCTAGTTAATATTTCTTTAATATGTCTATTTGCCAACTTTTCCCGTTCCCTGATTTTTTGCAAAATCCCTCCCAATCCCGTCTCGGACCCAAAATTCTGCGGCCGCATAGCTCTAAATTAAAACTTAGGAGTTTTAATTCAAACTCCTTTACATTAGTCCAAAATATTTTGGGGTATTCAAAATATTGTAATTTATTTCCGTACTTACCTTTTTATGAAAAACTAGCCAACATTTATGCTTTTAAATATACATTGACTGCAATTTTGACTTTAAATACATGGTGTGCAAGCAAGCAGTGCAGTTAAGATTACAATATTGAGAACGTTATAATAAATGTGAAAATAACATGTGTATGTATAATTAAAAAAAAAAAGAACAAATAATTATTTGTAGGCTGACAGTGTAGTGGTTAGCACAATGACCTGGCAAGTGAGAGACCCAAATTAGGGTCCCAACTCATTGCACACATTTTGTCTTCAAATCTTTTTAGTAATAAATTAGCTATTTAGTAGGGGTGTACGGGGCCCCGAAATTTCGGGTCGGTCGGGCGACTCCGGCTACGATACTTTCGGGTCGGGCGATAATTAAACAGGCTTTTATTTGGGCGGGTCGATATTGTGTATTTGTTTTGTTGTCTTGAGTGTGCACTTCTGGTGGGGATAAGATAAGGAACTAGTAGCTGAGCAGTTAAAAGTAAACAACCCCTCTCCCCCTTACTTCGTTCTGAGTGCATTTTCAATGGAGGCCGGCAGCCATTGTCAGGTTGGCTGATATTGCCTGATAACGATCTCAGACAGAATCAAACATCCATTTTGTACTTGTACTAGATCCTTCTTGCTTGCAACATCGTATTTTTATTGTTCTTAAACCTTTGCAATTTACTGTAATTCAAAACTAATATAAATACTGTAAACACATTATTTGTCAACTGAAATTCAAAAAATAGTAAATGAAGATGATATAAGGAAATAAAAAACACACACTACACTCTCCTCAAAGCCCCATCCCACTGTACTACATGCGTACAGAGAAAATGCTGTGATTGGTTATGTAACCCAGCCCCTATGTGGTTGCCTGGCAACAGCTAATGACATAGTAGACAGCTGATAAGGGTCAGCTGCCTCACACAAAAAACCGGCACCTGCCCTCCCCTTCAGGTTTACACATTGCAGCTGTTGTCTTCCCTCTCTGTCAACACTGACTATCCCTCCACCTTGTATTTTATTTTCCTTGTCCTTTCCACCTGTCTTCTGTTTCTTGCCTTCACCCCTCATCTCTGTTCACTAGTAGCCCAACAGTCTCATTCCTTCTCTCTCACTCCTTCACTAACAACCTCATTGTGATTTACGATCCTTTTGTGATTCATACTCCCAACTCGACTCTCCCCAACTGATTTTGCAATGTTTGGGGCTAAGTGAGTCAGTGTTATTCATTGTTAACCCTATATCTGGTGGTCAGAAATTTCTATACTGGCAGGCCATTTTTAGACCTTTGCGCATAGTCTCATTGAAACACCTATATATATTTTATTTGTAAAGATAACCATATAGTGTTATATATTTTCTTTTTCAGCACATTACAGGGAACAATTATATGCCACTTTTAGTCAACAACAAAAATATTTATTTACTCCAGAAATTTTGAAAGGTGAAATTTAGTAAGAGCGAACCAAAAGTTTTCAAAGTACAGCTCTTGGAAAAATAATAGGAAATTTTTTATCAAAATTCCAAGATAGCCAAAGTTTGGCTAATTTATTTCTTTACATGGAATTGTAATCAAAATCTTTGTAGATTATTTTTTGTATTTATTGTGAATTTTTTTCAAAGTTGGGCTTTTAGCCAAATTTTACTTGTTTCAAAAACAGAAGTAAACAATTATTTTGGAGTGCATAAAATAAATAAAAAACATACCAATTTGAAGGGCACTAAATTTGACTCAGAATAAACTTTTGAATGAGATAATTTGCTAGTGTAATTTACTAAAAATCCTCAAAAATGCCCATGCGACGCGGCAAAGTGAGCACAACACTACACACTATACTCATGGCCTGGTCACAAAATGGCGCGAGCGCCGAGAGCAGCAAATGGTTCGGGTCTTTCTGAGCTAAATCAACAACCAATCTTCTCTCAGATGCACACAACACTCACATTATTGAAACAAGCGACTCTTTCCGATTCCAGTAGTACCAAAATCGACTACTAAACAATCGAAATAAGGCATTTATAAATAGAAAACAAGAGACTAATATCGATTAGTGGTTTGCCAGTATAGAACTCCGATAAACATGAAGTCGCTAGAAAATAGCAGCTGCGAGTGGAAAACCCACAGAGACAAACAAAACATTCCTAGTTCACAAAAAAACGTAGAATTCAGTGATGTAGCTCTCGTCTTTATAGAACGAAATTTACCCACTGCAATAGGCGGATGAAGACAGGGTATTTTCACGTTGCGCGCTGTTAGCTCAGTCTCCGTCCCTCTACTGGAATTTGTCCTCTCACTTTATAAATTCCCTACGCAATTGTTTTGCATGCTATATAGACAAATTATATATCAAAATAAACAACAAATCTTCGAGAATAGATTGATATAAAATACATACTGATTACTTTAGATTAGCTATTGATTATAGCCTTTGCAAAAAACACTTGCTCAAAGAACTAATGATTAGCTCTTTGCCAGTGGGGTGACACTTTTTAGCGACTAATGATTAGTCTTTTGCCAGTTAGAGGGTTAATGGGTGAGGGTGAGTGGGTTATGTAATAGTTGTAATGTACTTTGAGATTTTTTATTTTAAAACTGCGCTGTGTTGTGTAGATCAACACAAGACAAAAGAACCACAAACAACCATTGATCGTAAACAAAATAATTTGATTGAAGAAACTCAATTTTAGTTAATATGTCTAATACTGGCCTCAATTAAAATAATACTTTAAAAATACTTTTACACTTGGTAGTTTTCATCAAAAACATTGATTTTAGAGTAAAAAGATGAAGCAAGCTAAAGTCACGTTAAGCCCTTGGTCCTTGTATTTCCATTGGTCATTGGGCTATTAATTAATGACCCTTAACTAAGGAAGAGTTGGCCTTAGTTTGTAACAAGACTACACCTCATAACTCATTACTACCTCTCATCACACTCATCCTTCAAAACATATTTGCCTTAAAAACCCTCATGAGAGTCGTCGGTATCTCAAATAGTGATTTAGCGATTTAATGAATTACACAAGATATGCTGCAAAATTGATTCTAATTCCATAACTGACTTGAAATCCACTGGAGACCATTATCAGTTAGTCTTCCCCACATCTGTTATATTCTAGTGTCTCTATTGTTTTTAAAATTTTTCCCTTCTCAAGATGACATTTCTTCCCTTTGCATTTTGTAGTCCAATTGATATAAAAGGTGAAATATTGTTCTCTACTGACATGCCTTCTTTTCTTCTTTATTCACTCTTCTTGAGAGCTCACACAGCAACCCTGTTAGTATTGTGCTCCTGCCTCTCCTGAAAAGTGTAGTGTGGCTACAAGGTGTGGTGTTACAGGCGTACAAGGTGATTAAAGAACATCATTCATTACTCATTCAAGTAATTTAGATCATCTTGTATGGATAGCAACTTTTGAAACACCCTGTTGTAAACAGTTTTACAACGTCGAAATAATATAATAAATAATATGTTTTTTTTTACGTTGACCCGACCCGAAAAAAGCCCGAAGCCCGAGGGCAAAAAAAAGCTCGACCCGACCCGAATTTTAAAATGCTGGCCTGTGCACCCCTACTATTTAGTGTTTTTATTTTTATAAATTAAGTTCTATAATAACTTAAGTTAAAAAGACTTAAGGATTTCAATTGCCTGTGAGGCTACGCAAATCCTTTTACAATGACGATGAAAACTGGCAAACTTGTTTAACCCTTCAGCGTCTTAAACTGTTATAGTTACGTGCGGCTAGTGTGCCCACAAAGGACGGCATCAGTTACAGTAACGCGCCGGGGCCACCAAGTAGATGCTGCTTTCTAGCTGTTATAGAGAACATCAAAACTACCACCCCTCCACTCGCCCCCTCCCCGCCAACTCACATGTGAATTTGACTCCCCACGGTAAACAGCCCAGTGGTCTAGTGGTTATAGTGACGGACACTAGTTGGCCTCTGTCTGTCACAGCATGACTTCGATTCCCACCCGGGGGCGCTCTGGTACATTGCAATGCTTGTCATTGAATTACTCCGGGGGTGGGGGCCACAATGACCCGCTGAGGATCATTAAAGAAAAAATGCCCCACCAAATCCAGTGAGGCGGCGAGTGGCACTTTTTGAGCTTAGGGAGGCGTTAAATCCCAGCTTAGAGGAGTGGTTCTAGGAGGACTGGTAATGCACCGTACCAGAGAGAGCAGTTTTGCTGATATTTTGTTCACAGGGACAGCCCATAAGATAGGCTTTTAACACAAATTTGAAAATAAAGTAAGACGCAGAGGAATTAAAACCAGCACAAGTCTAGGAACAAATTTAGTTATTTCTCCTTTTTTCTGTAAAAAATATGTGTAAAGTTGACTTGTATGTTTGCAGGTACCAACACTGGGCTCGCAAGAAGGTGCGTTTGAGAACGTGCGCATGAACTACACCGGGGACCAAGGACAGACAATCAGGCAGCTGTTGTCAGCTCACATGATCAGACGGGTAGCGATGTGCTGTCTGGCCTCCCCCTTCGGCAAGCGGCAACACTTGGGTATGTCTATCCTTCATTCTTTCTCACTCACTCAACTCACTAGTCAACGTCTCTAGAACCAGAAACAGGCTGAAAAACTGTTTAGCTCAATAATAGGGGTGCATGGGGCTACAAAATTTTCGGATCGGGTCGAGCGGGCTACAAGGCCTGTTAATGGACCGGTCCGATAATTTAACTGGCTTTAATTCAGGCTGGTATCGTAGTTGTTATTTTGCAGCAGGCGCTAGCGGGAGTCAAGAGATTTTAGTTAACGGTAACGAAAGTTGTGATTTCCTCGCGGTGCTAGCGGAATTCAGAAAATTGCCGCGAACGGTATCGTAGTCATGATTTTAACGTGCAGGAGCTAATGGGAGTTGAGAGATCGTTGTAAACAGTAACGAAAGTCGTGATTTCGTCGCCGTCGCTAGCGGGAGTCAGAAAATCAATGCGAACGGTATAGTAGTCGTGATTTCAACGGGCAGGCGCTAGCGCGAGTCGAGTGATCATTGTAAACAGTAACCAGGGTGGCCACAGACCAGGAATTCCGGGAAATATGTGGGAATTATCAATACCGGGAAAAAAATGGGAAATATGCGTGAATTCTGGGTGTAACCTTCTGTGGTTGTAAAACAGCGATCGGGGAGGGTTGCGGGCGGTCATAAATAGGCAATCGGAAGATATCGCTGGCATAAAAAGGCTATCGGAATGTTTCGGGAGTAATAAACGGCTCTCGGAACGTACCGCAGGCGTAAAAAGGCAATCACACAGCGGGCGTATAACAGTGATTGGGAAGGACATAAAAAACGTGTCCGTAAAACTAAAAGGCAATCGAAGCGCTGGCTTATAACAGCTATTGGGGTTCGCGGACATAAAAGGCAATCGAAAGCGTGCAGACATATAACAGAGATCGGGAAGGAGACGGGACATAAAAAGCGATCGGAATATCAGCGAGTAAAACAATCGAAAATGTATCGTGGATATAACAGAGATCAGGAAGGGTCGTAGGAGTAAAAAAAACGTCGAACATACTACAGTATAACGCGCAATCTGAATGTACCGCTGGCGTAAAATGGCGATCGAAAAGTGTCCCGGGTAATAAACGTCACTCTTTTAGAACATACGCTGGCGTAAAACAGCGATCGGAAACGGTCGCGGACTTTAAACTAGGATTATTATAGAATCACGGTAAAAGCGACCTTCTGCAACCGATGGAACTGCACCGGGAAAATGTGTATATTGCAAGGAAAAAAACCGGGAAATATGCGTGAATTTTTCCAAGCTACTTCTGTGGCCACCCTGAGTAACGAAAGTTGCTATTTCGTCACAGGTGGTAGAAAAAGTCGTGGTTTGGTAAAAATAACCAATTGGGCGGAAGTAACTATGACTATTAAGGTAGCTAAATCAGTGATATATATCCGGGAAGATACAGGAATTATACGAGAGTTTAGTTTTTCCTGAACACTGGACACCCTGATAGACTACGAGTGATAGGATTCTCATTCATGTTACATGTAACTATTTTATCTAAGACCGGCGTCATTAAATACTTTAATACTTGGCAGTTTTCATCAAAAACAGTTTAGTTGCTTTATTTTTCCTGGCTCTCATGACATAGTAAAGAATGAAATTATTGAGGATCTATAAATATATTTTAAGGCATTCAAATATTAAATCAGTTAACTTTAAGAAAATTGTGAGGAACTTTAAACTCTAATAAGGTTTTTGTACATCGGACAGGAGCTGACAGACATGATGCTGATGCGTGTTGCTATCTATATTTATAAAAGGCTTTGTCCTGACTGACTGACTCACTCACTCACTCACTCATCATCGCCGAGCCAAAACTACAGGGCCTAAAGAGTTGAAACTTTGCACACCTGTTTGTTGTAGCCCAAAACCACCCACTAAGAAACGGTTTTGTAAAATTTTGATTTTAAGGGTGGTTTTGAGGGGGTGAAATTAAGCAAAAATGGGTCGTGTACGTCTCTACTATTTGACCGCTAGCGCCTAAACGAGTGATCCGATCTTCAATCTGATGAAAAATCGTTAGTGTGGCATGAAATTATCTACAAACTTTATATTAAAGACTTTTTTGTATCTCTCTAAGTTTACGAGTTATTGAGCAAAATGTAAAAATCTGGTCACTTGGCCCAGTTTCCCCCGCCCCACCTCACCATATTGACACCCTCTTCTATCCAGTTGCTGCCTCTGTGTTGGTAAAATTTCAGATAACGATGTCCTGTTAATCTACTATTTAGGCCTTGCAGAATACTTTATTTATTCAACGTTTATTCAGACTAAGATAGACTTACCTCTACGTTGAATGGTTGAAACAGTTACGACGAGTATATTACCGTTCTAGAATGGTTATAGGTTCGAATTCTTCAATACTGCAACTGTACTGTACTTCAATAAAGCAATTTAAGAATTCTAAAGATGTATCGAATGATTATTAAAAGTATGAAAGCTGAATTAAAAGTATAAGCATGGGTAAAGGTGTCAAATTTTAAAAGTCTAACGCTTGAGTGTTTTATAAAATTGTCCATAAGATGACTATTAAGGTAAAACAGTTTTACGGCAGAAAGTATTATTTGACGAGATATGAGTATTACCTTGCGATTCAGCTTAATGGCAACAGCAATTTTTTAAAATTAGTTTTAATTTTAAGGAATTTTCAAAGACATAATATACTTAGTAGGTCTAACCATAGATTTGTGGAACAAATTAGTATTTAAAATATACATTTTGCGCCCAGCTTAATCTAATCTATACAAATAAAAAAAGACTTAAAGACTTTTGTCTGATTTGGTGGTTAATTTGCAAAGACCGAAACTGGCGTCAACAAAATTCCTGTCCATCTGTCTGTAACGTTTTTAAGGCATCTTGGACCGCTCATAACTTAAAATCGGCTGAAGCTATGGGGGTGAAACTTTGTTTAAGAGTTTGCCCATTACGCAGTGTGTCTTTAGCTATATTTTATACCCATACAACGTCAACAAAATAAATGGTGAGGGACCAAAGTAGGCACTTAACACGTTTTTACGGCATACTGGACCGCTTATAATTGAAAATCGGCTGAAGCTATGGTAATGAAACTTTGTTTAAGAGTTTAACCCATTACGCAGCGTGTATTTAGCTATTTAAAATATCGGTACCCACTAAGAAAGGATGTTTCTAAATTAAAAAATTTAGGTGAGTTTTTAAGGTTTTTTTTTAAGGGGAAAACTATCTCAGAATTTCTTTACTTTGACATTCAGAGAACTGGGAAATTCTCACTTAAGATATTCAGAGCATCGGGAAAATTTCCTTGCTTCGCCAATCAAGGCACTGGGTAAAAATTAAATACTTTTGAACGGTGCGGGTTAAACGCGTGAAATTTTACAGGCCTTTTTTATGGTCTACAAACTGCTTTTCTAATTAGTTGTTGGCCCGATGGCACCAGTAGGGTGCAACCAGTTGGGGTGAGTAGAACGGATTTTGCAGATGACTATAGGACATGGCATATTATTGAAAAGGTATTTTTTTAACACATTCAATGTGACAAACACCGTTTCTGGGAAATTGGCCGGTCTTAGGTTATTGCCGGTTAAAATGCCGGTTAAACATTTTAAGTTTTAACGGCAATAACTTTTGATGGAATAGTCCATTAAAAATTTGGTTTGCAGCATTGTTTTTGGTGAACACAAGTTTTTAACGATATACAATTTGCCGCAATTAAGTTAATATGGCGGGGGTATTTGTATGGTGGGGGGAGAACGCTTCTGTCCACACTGTTTACACTGTCTGCAGAACTGCCAACGACCCTCTCGCGTAACTGTGGTTAAATCCTAAAAGTAAGATTCAAAAGAACAATCACTACCGTCTGTCTTTATATTTGTAACATGAGTTCTAAAATTAACTAGGGTACGAGTAAATTAGATGCTATAAAACGAATCTTGACACATAGTATTGGTTAAAATGCTGTACTGGAATTTTGTTTTAGGCTACTAGAACGCTGGCACCTATGAGCCATGCGGCATCAGCAAAGGCTATTTTGACTTTGTTCAGTAGCACTTGGTAGAGGCTTCACGCTACTTATTCTACTCAATTTACCTGTGACATTTTTGTTCCCTGTTCTCTTTCTGTTCCTGTGGTTTTGCTTAAGTTTGGTTTCGTGTGATCAAATTATTTTTATCGTTAGCGAAGGTAAATATGAAATCTTCTTATGTAGTGTTTTAGTAGGTTTAAAAGAAATTGTTAGCTTAAGTTGAGTTAAGCTATAAGATGATAAATTATTATGCTAATACATTGTAAATATTGCTATAAATTAGGGTTTTGTGTAAATAAAAGTACAGTACGACTGTACATTAAGTGTTTATAAGAAGCAACCGGATAGAGCACGAGCGACCTCTAACCAGTATAGTTAATTTAACATGGAAAAATTTACAAACTATGTTTTAAGTAGATTTACTAGCCAAAATGGAAAATTGTTTCAATAGAAGCGTAGATCCATTAACAGCTTTAATGCTCCATATTGAAGCAAAAACGTTACACTCCCTTGCTAAACAAAATATGAACAGTATTACGATTATTTGAGTTCTATGTTCTTATGAGGAAAACCAGTTTTAATAAACGTAATTAATAATTTATTGTTTGGCAAAAGTACAATCTTTTGATTTTATGTGAAGCAACCTTAATAGTTTAGTGGTTTTGTCGAAACAGATTTTTTATTTAAGTACGTTAACCGGTTAAAAACGTCGTTTACTCCGTGTTATAAACGGTGCCCAGAGCAGGACCAAAAAAATTTGGTGCTGGCCCAGAGTGGGTCCCGCGGCCGCTCCATCCGGCGGCCTCTTAGTAAACTACATGGTCATAATATTTTTCAGCCTCCCCCTATGGCTGAATAATCAATTTTAGATACTAAAACCATAACAAGGGGAACTGATAGGCAAACAGTGTAATTTACCAAACAACACCAACATTAAATTTGTTTAGAAATATATTGGTAAATTTAATTACGAAAATTCTGTTTTTGAATCCCGTAGCGTAGCACGGGACTGTCAGCTAGTGGTTTGATATGGTGTGTTTGTGTAGCAGTAAGTCACGAGAAGGGCAAGATCACCGTGCTGCAGCTGAGTGCTCTGCTGAAGCAGGCTGACTCGTCTAAGCGCAAGTTGACACTCACTCGTCTGGCGTCCGCTCCCATCCCCTTCACCGTGCTCTCCCTCTCCGGTAACCCCTGGAACGAGGACTTCCTGGCCGTCTGTGGACTCAAGGTACAGTGCACGCTGCTTTGATACGCAGAAGCTGTATGGCTTCACCAATTTAAAAATGATACACAAGGCGTTTCAGAACTCTCTGAACATGTTTCATAAGTTGTTTCTATGTTCTCGTATCAAATTGGTTTTTCAAACTTGGTATAATTGAAATTTAACAAAGATTTTAGGCTCATATTTACAAGGTGAAATGTCATTGTCTTGACCCAAGGCACAGTCTTACAGAGCACTTCCAGAGCACTTCCAGAGAGTTTAAAAACACTCTGTATCAGGGTTTATTTGCCAAAGAAGGGGTTTCCCTAATTATACTGTTTATTTTGTTGTTTAAATTTTCTAAACCTATTTCTGCTATACTGTGTGTTTTATCAATGAACCGACTTGTGCGTAGGACTGCCATGTTCTGACGTTCCACCAGTGTGGGTCGGTCGCCGAGCACCTCGTCCTTCATCCTCAGCTAGAGACTGGCAACTTCATCATCAGAGCCATCTGGCTGCCCGGCTCACAGACCACGCTCGCTCTGGTCACTGCCGACTTTGTCAAGATATACGACCTAGCCAAGGACGTACTCAGTCCTCAGTACTACTTCCTCGTCCCTACCGGCAAGATCAGAGACGTTACGTTTATATGTCCTCAGGTTAGTTCGACTCTCAGACCTTCCAGCAAGGTCCCACACAAAACATTCTGGTTCAAATTATCAGTCTCCGGCAATTTAGGACAAGACTAGGAACTCTTGAATTGATTTAGAACCTTACTTGTGGACTATAACCACTAGTATTACAATAGTAGACTTGATCTTTTCCTTATTACCGTATAAAGGTATAATAGCTAGTTTACCTGATCATTGGTAAGTAGCAGGATTACATGACAGCTCTGTCTGTGACTCAGAGAGTGAAGCTAGCACATACTTACACTAAAGAGTGGACCGTATAGGAAGTAGACAGTACAACCACTAGGCAGAATGAACCTGTTCATGTCAATGCTGTGCCAGTTTCAAACGTAGTGGAACAGAGCGTATCTAAAATAACAAGGGAAGGTCAATTTAATATCAAAACAATTTGTTTGATTGCATTTTACTGGGGACCAGAGAGCCAGGTGCAAGCCAGGCGGTCACCCGACTAAATATCACTTTATACTCCTTTTGCATTGCTACTTGACAGTGGAGTGAGACCAGCTTAAAACTGTCACTCACCAGGAAGTAGAATGCAGAACTTTGTACTTGGAAGAGAGCTTTAGGCGTTATAGTAAACACTAAACAGTATTATTTCAGTTGAAAGCCTTTCGGTTCTATCTTTTAGGTCCTACTGTCGTCAACAAAAGATTTCAAAAACAATAGTCTAAGAATAGATAAATTGCAAAAGATAAATTAATTTTATTACGTTCAATCCATTTGATGGTTTGATCTGTTGACAGGACGAGAAGTCGACGATGCTAGTGATGTCGTCTGCGGGCTACATCTACAGTCAAGACATGGATGACGACAGCTCAGCTAAACACGGGCCCTTCTATGTTACCAACACCATGGAGATGACCCACCCTGAGATCAAGGTAAACTGTCACTGTCACTTAGTCATCTAGTTCAAGTTGTCAGCTCAGCTGAACACGGGCCCTTCTATGTCACCAACACCATGGAGATGACCCACCCTGAGATCAAGGTAAACTGTCACTGTCACTTAGTCATCTAGTTCAAGTTGTCAGCTCAACTAAACACGCGTCCTTCATGTCACCAACACCATGGAGATGACCCACCCTGAGATCAAGGTAAACTGTCACTGTCACTTAGTCATCTAGTTCAAGTTGTCAGCTCAGCTAAACACAGGTCCTTCTATGTCACCAACACCATGGAGATGACCCACCCTGAGATCAAGGTAAACTGTCACTGTCACTTAGTCATCTAGTTCAAGTTGTCAGCTCAGCTAAACACAGGTCCTTCTATGTCACCAACACCATGGAGATGACCCACCCTGAGATCCAAGTCATCTAGTAAGTTGTCACTGTCACTGTCACTGGAGATAGTCATCTAGTTCAAGTTGTCAGCTCAGCTAAACACAGGTCCTTCTATGTCACCAACACCATGGAGATGACCCACCCTGAGATCAAGGTAAACTGTCACTGTCACTTAGTCATCTAGTTCAAATTGTCAGCTCAGCTAAACACAGGTCCTTCTATGTCACCAACACCATGGAGATGACCCACCCTGAGATCAAGGTAAACTGTCACTTAGTCATCTAGTTCAAGTTGTCAGCTCAGCTAAACACAGGTCCTTCTATGTCACCAACACCATTGACCCACCATGAGATCACTGTCACTGTCACTTAGTCATCTAGTTCAAGTTGTCAGCTCAAAACACAGGTCCTTCTATGTCACCAACACCATGGAGATGACCCACCCTGAGATCAAGGTAAACTGTCACTGTCACTTAGTCATCTAGTTCAAGTTTTCAGCTCAGCTAAACACAGGTCCTTCTATGTCACCAACACCATGGAGATGACCCACCCTGAGATCAAGGTAAACTGTCACTGTCACTTAGTCATCTAGTTCAAGTTGTCAGCTCAACTAAACACGGGTCCTTCTATGTCACCAACACCATGGAGATGACCCACCCTGAGATCAAGGTAAACTGTCACTGTCACTTAGTCATCTAGTTCAAGTTGTCAGCTCAACTAAACACGGGTCCTTCTATGTCACCAACACCATGGAGATGACCCACCCTGAGATCAAGGTAAACTGTCACTGTTCACTTAGTCATCTAGTTCAAGTTGTCAGCTCAGCTAAACACGGGTCCTTCTATGTCACCAACACCATGGAGATGACCCACCCTGAGATCAAGGTAAACTGTCACTGTCACTTAGTCATCTAGTTCAAGTTGTCAGCTCAGCTAAACACGGGTCCTTCTATGTCACCAACACCATGGAGATGACCCACCCTGAGATCAAGGTAAACTGTCACTGTCACTTAGTCATCTAGTTCAAGTTGTCAGCTCAGCTACTCCTTCTATGTCAACACCATGGTGACCCACCCTGAGATCATAAACTGTCACCAAGTTCAAGTTGTCCATGGATGATGACCCACCCTAAGATCAAGGTAAACTGTCACTGTCACTTAGTCATCTAGTTCAAGTTGTCATTGGTCACAGCGGGGATTCAAATTACTGTTTAAAATTTAAATTTATGGTTACAGCTGGAAAAATTTTCTTTCCACTCAAAAAAACCCCTAGTCTAAAAATTCTGAAATAATCCCTCCCACCTAAAAACTTTATTTTGCTCAACAAAATCTTTTAAAAACCCTTTCTGCTTGAAAAAGAACTTGAAAAATCCCTCCTGCCCAAAACAAAAAATTTGATTTTAGGTAATTCTTGTCGATTTCTGGATTTTAATTTTGGTTGAGGATTTCCTGATTCTTGGGTCCTGTTGACCCCTGGTAATAAGTTTTCAACCCCAACAGGAAATTTCCCTAAATCAAGCAAAATAAATGTTTCTTGCGGAAAGGGAAAAATGCTATCGAAGCAAAGAATTATTTTCTATTGTGAGTTGTGTGTAGGACGTGAGTGGCAACGTGTGTGCCGGTGGAGTGTCGATCTACTACTCGCACACTCTGTGTCTGCTGTTCTTCAGCTTCACACAAGGCAAGAGTTTCTTGGCGGCAGTCAAAAACAAGGAGACACTGAGCAACGTGGTGCAGATCCAGCTGAGTCGGCCCCCTGCTGTCGGAAACAAGCCCAACAACACCAACACAACGCCGCAACCTCAGCCTCTGTGCCAGTGGAGCGAGGTGCCTAACCATCCGGGCCTCGTCGTCTCACTCATGCAAGCCAGTCAGTACACTTACATATAGAATAAACTCTTTTTTATATTTGTCCTTTATTTTAAAATAGCTCTCAAGTTTCTATTTAATTTAAAAAAAAAATTAATTTAATTTAAAAAAGTTTAGGTGAGTATTTAAAAGCAATTTGTCTAGAAAACTGATCAGCAATCAGAGTAAAGTTATTAATAAAAAACCGATCGTTTGAAAATCCCTTCAAATTTCCAAATTATTAAATCTGCTGAAAAGTCTCTATCACTCAAAAAATTCCTTCCGCTCTAAAAATCCCTCCTTCTCAGTTCTCAAAAGTTTTCCGAAATCATAACTTTTGCCCAAAAACTTTCTAAAATGCCCTCCCGCCCAAAAAAGTCCTGTTTTTAAGAAATTCCTGTCTTTTTTTAGGATTTGTGTGGTGCATTTCCCGATTGTTGGGTCCTGTCAACCCCTAATTAGGAGGACAAACCTTTGGACTCTAGTATTTTTGTAATAACACAATTGTTGATGTTACAGGTAACTACCCGGTAATCCTGATGGTGAAGCCGGACTGTGTCATGGTTCAGGAGATCAAGTCGATCCCAGCCAAGGCTAAGATCATGGATATGGTGGCGATACGTCACCCGTCGTCCAACTCTGACCATCGCACCACGCTCATCCTTCTGTGTGAAGACGGCAGTCTGCGCATCTACATGGCGGCCATGGATCAGACAGGTAGTTCTTCACGGTGGCCAATGTGTAGCGGATTAGTATCATGCTCTTGACTCAGGAGTTCATCACTCCGATCCCAGCAGTCGTCACTAGCTGTTTGTTATGTGACTTTGCAATAACCCTAGGTAAAGGTCGAGGTTGAATGGTACAGAGGACTTTTTAGTCCTAACTTTGCCTGGTTAAACAAGACAAACAAGTTTTCTTTTACCCATACAAGGAAAATAATCACTCTTTCAATTTCTAGTAGAACTTTTATATTACAATACATACTTTGGTCTGACGTTAGCCTGAGTATTCTACGTTTGGCTCATCTAAAAGGGTCTGAGAGTTATTAAATGTTAATGATTTTGATTGAGTACACTTTTACAGGGCTGTTTTTATAAAAATAAAAAAGCCTTTGTTAAAACTTATCACCAAGCTTATGAATCATGCCAAATAAAGTGTATGCCTACCTTGAAAATCTTTTTGTATTGTACATTCAACAGGATTTGGTCCTCATATTGATTCAAATGATTGGAGATCTGTATGATAGAGTTTTGACAATTGAAGTTTGTCCGTAGTTAATTAGGGTTTGTTTTAGAAATGTTTTCCATGAATGATTTAACAAAAGTTCATTTTCAATGTTGTTAACAGGGTTTTGGCTGTCCCCAACCATACAAGCAGTGAGCACAATGTCCAGCTTAAAACCGTCAAAGAAGAAGAAAGTACCGAAAGGAAACAAATTACCAGGTAAAATTAGTTTGTCCGTGTCTTCATGCAAGTCTACCTCCTGACATGTTTGTATCTCATCCAAAACCCCTTTTTACATTCAAAATACACAAAAGCACAACATTCTTTACATACTCTACTGTGCAATAGGCCTAGTAAAGCATTTTTTTTAAGACAAAATTAACAAGGGCTATTCTTAACCCTTTGAGGTCGCGTGTCGACTATAGGTCGACAAACGCTATTTCCTTTTGAACGCTTGGATGTGCAGTACAGGAGACGGTTGAAACAGTCTCTGATATGCGAGGACTACGCAACACTAACGGCGCCTAGCAGAGAAGAGCGAAACTACCACTCCCTCCCCCCTCCACGGCAACTCAAGTGTGAGTTTTACAGCCCACGACAAACAGCCCAGTGGTTTAGTGGTTATAGTGACGGACAGCTGGCCCCTGTCTGTCTGTCACAGCGTGGGTTTGAATCCCACCCGGGTGCGCTCTGGTACGGTGCAATGCTAGTTGTTGGATCATGCCGGGTGCGTTCAATGACTGGTAATGCACCGTACCAGAGAGGGGTTTTGCTTACAGGGGACTGGGGAAACCCATAGGGGAGGCTTTTTACGAAAATTTAAAAATAAAATGAGACCGCAAAGGGTTAAATTAAGTTCTGTTCAAAAATAGTAAAATGCACATCTATTCTAGAAATGTTTCATAATATTCTTATTAAAGAGCATTCTTTCATCTTTACTTTGACATATTTTCTATACAATTTAGTAGGGGTGCACGGGGCCCAGAAATTTTCGGGTCGGGTCGGGCCAGCCACGAAGCCCGTCATCGGACCGGGCCGATAATTTAACGGGCTTTAATTCGGGCCGGGTCAATATTGTGTATTGTACTCCCCAAGTATTGTTGTTGTCCTCTGTGTGTGTACGTCTGGTGGAGATAAAAAGGGAACTAGTGGCGAGCAGTTCCAAGTAAACAACCCCCCACTGCCGTTCTGAGTGCATTTTCAGTGGAGGTCGGCAGCCGTTGTCAGGTTGGCTAATAACGATCTCAGGCAGAACCAAACATCCATTTTATACTAGATTCTACTAGCTTGCAATATCATATTTTTATTGTTCTAAAACCTTTGCAATTTACCATAATTCAAAACTATTATAAAAACATTATTTGTCAACTGAAATTCATCATTGAGTAAATGGATGGTAACCACATAGGGGTGGGGTTACCTAGCAACAGCTAATGACGTAATAGCCAGGGTGCAGCTGTCCCAAACACAACACACCTGCCTGTCCCTCCTGCCAACACACTGCAGCTGTTGTCTTCCTCTCTCTGTCAACACACACCCCCTCCACCTTGTCTTTCTCTTTCCTTGTCCTTTGCATCTGTCTTCTCTTTCTTCCATCTGCCTTCACCCCTCATCTCTGTGTGAGCTTACGTAGCTCAACAGTCTCATTCCTTCTCTTTCATCCCTTAAATTAGCAACCTCATAGTGATTTATTATCCTTTTGTGATTCATACTCTCGAATCTCCTCAACTGTTTTTGCAATGTTTGGAGTTAAGTGAATCAGTGTTATTCATTGTGAGGGTGAGTGGGTTATGTAATAGTTGTGATGCAATTTGAGATTTTGTATTTTAAAAATGCAATTTTTGCCTTCTTAAGATGACATTTCACCCTATGCATTTTATAGTCCAATTGATATGCAAGGGGAAATATTGTTCTCTACTGACATTCCTTCTTTTTTTTCTTTATTCACTGTCCTAGAGAGCTCACACATATCTTGCAACACTGTTTTCATCGTGTACTCCTGAACAGGATTTTGTATTGTTTTGATGCTGTTTAAACTTACGTAGTGTTTTTACTTTTCATCGTAAATGTGTGAGTCTGACTCCGTCCCCCTGTTTTAAAGCCTAAAATTGGTACACAAAAGTAAGACTACCAGGTGGGGTATTATAAAAGGCTTACAAGGCGATTAAAGAACATCATTACCCATTTAAATAATTTAGATAATGGACACCAACTTTTGAAACACTCTGTCGTAACTGAGCTATGGAGCGCCCTCCCGCCAGCTGACAGGGTGCCCCAAACCCCTTATCCATGATGACTTTTGTTTTGGTTTTGTATCTTTTTATTTACCGTGGTAACATGATGAGCTATACAGTAACATCTCTTTGTCGTGGTTATAGATCAAACGAACGTAGGCCTACTTTAACTACTGCAGTATAACCTGAGGAAATAAAAGTTAATTTTAAGTTTGAGATGTATTATTGAATTATATTGTTATATGTTGTTCTATAATATAAATACTAGGGATGGGTCGGTTCCGGTTCTCGGTAATCGGTTCCACCGGTTCTTGCCGGAACCGATAACCGATGACCGACAAGGCTAAACATCGGTTCCTAGAACCGGTAAAATCACAACTTCGGTACCGTTAGCGGCGATTTCTTGACTCCCGCTAACGCTCGCGGTAAAATCACGACTTCGAAACCGTTCGCGGCGATCTCTTGACTCTCGGTAACGCCCGCGGTGAAATCACAACTTCGGTACCGTTAGCGGCGATTTCTTGACTCCCGCTAACGCTCGCGGTAAAATCACGACTTCGATACCGTTCGCGGCGATTTCTTGACTCTCGGTAACGCCCGCGGTGAAATCACAACTTCGGTACCGTTAGCGGCGATTTCTTGACTCCCGCTACGGCTAACGATCGCGTTGAAATCACGACTTCGATACCGTTCGCGGCGATCTTGACTCTTCGATAGGTACCGTCGGCGATTTCTTGACGCTATCGCGGTAAAATGAAATCACGACTTCGATACCGTTCGCGGCGATTTCTTGACTCTCGGTAACGCCCGCGGTGAAATCACAACTTCGGTACCGTTAGCGGCGATTTCTTGACTCCCGCTAACGCTCGCGGTAAATCACGACTTCGATACCGTTCGCGGCGATTTCTTGACTCTCGGTAACGCCCGCGGTGAAATCACAACTTCGGTACCGTTAGCGGCGATTTCTTGACTAACGCTCGCGGTACGACTTCGGTTCGGCGGCGATTTCTTGACTCTCGGTAACGCCCGCGGTGAAATCACAACTTCGGTACCGTTAGCGGCGATTTCTTGACTCCATAACGCTCGCGGTAAAATCACGACTTCGAACCGTTCGCGGCGATCTTGACTCTCGAACGCCCGCGGTGAAATCACAACTTCGGTACCGTTAGCGGCGATTTCTTGACTCCCGCTAACGATCGCGGTAAAATCACGACTTCGATACCGTTCGCGGCGATCTCTTGACTCTCGGTAACGCCCGCAGTGAAATCACAACTTCGGTACCGTTAGCGGCGATTTCTTGACTCCCCTAACGATCGCGTTGAAATCACGACTTCGATACCGTTCGCGGCGATTTCTTGACAACGGCAAATCACAACTTCGGTACCGTTAGCGGCGATTTCTTGACTCCGCTATCGCGACACGACTTGATTTCGCGGAATTCACTCAAAATTTCGAGAGCTTTGCCGATCAGCTCGAGCCTACTTCCGAGTATCGGAAAGTACTCGAACTCGACTCAAAAAATCGAGTACTCGCACACCCCTAGTATCAGGAAAGAACCGATGGAACCGATAACCGAAATGGCTAGAGAACCGATAACCGGCATAAAATTGGAACCGACCCATCCCTATTAAATACAAAAATAAAAGTTACATCTGATTTCTAAAATTTGAGTACCTAGGTAGGTGTTGTAAAAAATTACATATTTTAGGAAGTTTTTTAACTTTTTCTTTTTGAGCACCACTTAAATTTTGGAAAAATTTTAAATCGAAACGATACAGCCATAGTCGCTGCGACAAAACTGAACACTGTGACAAACAAACGGGAAACAGTGTTACAGTGACAGTGTAAATACTGCCAACTGAGGTGGCGTCAGGGCAAGGTGTTGTGTGTGTGCCTTAGCAGTGCGCTCTGTGGTTGGTAGTAGAATGACTCATCAGTGTCCAATGGTTGTGATGTGCGCTCACGCCGCTCACAGGACACAGTCCGCTGTCCAGTACAGGGCTGAGTAGTGATTACAGTACAGGGAGTGAGGTGACGTCTGCGGGCTACGGACATGTCCATGCTAGCCCAAAGCCACAATCTCATTCCATTCAAATCCAACCCTAGGATTATTATTTTTATTTACTATCCAGTAAACAAATATGGCCGTCAGTATATTTTGATCATTTTCGGGTGTTTCGGTATTAGCTAAAGTGTACTTTAATTAAGTAAGCAAATTAATTTTTTCATTCTAACGACGATCGCGGATGATTGACAAGTCACATAGCGGAGGGTGCCATGCGCCCCCTGGACTGCTGCGCCCCCCCGCACGGCGGGGCTGCCGGGGTGGTATTTACGCCACTGACTGTTTTACAACACCAAAATTAAATAATAAATATTATGTTTTTTAACGTTGACCCGACCCAAAAATAGCCCAAAGCCCGACCCGACACGAATTTTAAAATGCTGGCCCGTGCACCCCTACAATTTAGAACACTTATCATACCGAGGCACAAGGTTTTCTAAGCTATGACATTCTGCTGCCAGTGTTTATAACAAAAAAGGACATAATTAACGCTTTAACCTGCTTTAGTTAGCAAATCGCTGGATTACATGGAATTCTTTAAGTTAAAGAGGAAATTCCAATATGTTTTGCTAACTAAGAGCTTTAAAAAACCTTCGCAAAAATTTGATACAAAAAATGATTTCTTAAAGCTAATAGGCCTATTATTTGGCTGGAGGGAATATTACATATTGAGATAATTTTGTTTCAAAATTTAGAGATCATAAAAATGAAAAACAAAATGTTAAGCATACTGTTGGATTCACAATGAGTCAGGCATTCTAATGACATAATTTGCATACATTGATTGATCTGTTCGTCTACTTGCTCCACTACAACGGAAGTTAAATTCTGATCAGCCCTTGTATCAGCTTATTTTAATGTTTCAGGTACAGTGACTTTCCCAGTGGATTTCTTTGAGCACAGCACTTTGTTGAATGATGTTGAGTTTGGAGGCAATGACTTGTTGCAAATATACAACGCCTCACAGATCAAAATCAGGCTCAATACCACAGGTAACTTTATCTTGTTTATTTCACTAGTTTTCGTCATTTATTCATTCATAAACACTTTGACTTATTGAAGACTTTTTTAATTTAAAACTGTTGGAATTAGTGTTGTAGTGCTTTCCGATTATTCGATTTCCGATCCTCGATTCCAAAACGGATTCCCGATTCCAAAGCTGATACCCGATTCATATTTTGGATTCTGCAGTATTGGAATTAACTTTATTGACCGATCCCCAATAACAATTCCCCACCCTAGAAATCGGTGGAATCAAGAATCGAGCATTAGAATCAACCTAACACTAATTATTATTTTAGATATTCTATGATGACACTGGATACCTTATTTTACAGGAATGTACGTAGCTTCCACAAAGTCTACAGGGTTCAACATTGAGATTACAAACAATGACGCAACTCACGTCATCACTGGAATCAGAGTCCTCCTGGGCAACCAAGACGCACAACGCGTACCTGGATACATCGAGGTATGTGATCACATTGACTCATCAGCTCCGCTAGGACCAGCTTTAACCTGTTGAAGAGTATGGGCAAATGATCCCAAAAGAGTTTGTTCGTTCTGGCACGTTTGGCCCCCGTGAGGACTGACGTTCTGAAATGTCAAAATGAGCCGTTTTGAAATTTGATGTTTTTACACCCAGCACGATGTATCCGTGCTTTGAAGTGTAAGTAATTTCAACCAAAAAAAAACAAAACAGATAATTGTTTTTTAATTGCACAATCTCCAGTTTAAAACCGTCAAAGAAGAAGAAAGTACAGAAAGAACACTATACTTATCTAGCCCCAAAATTCTTCAACAGCTTGACGGATACAATTAAACAAACAAACAATAGAAATAATTTCGAAAAGGCAATCAAATTTTTATTTTAAATCACAACAACATAGAAATTTTGTTTTCATCAATAGAGTAAAGACAACAAATCAAAAGATACAAAAATCAATTAACAACACAAAGCAAAAGTCGCAATTCAGTAGTAGATTTTAAGTTATTTCAGTTTGAATAAAATTAACTAGGCCAGCCACGCAGCCAACAAACCCGCAACAATAAAAGTGCAAGTTCCAAACAGGTAGAATTACCTCGGGATAATTTTGTTATTGTTTCTTAATTAATTTAGTATTTTTGTTACAGTAATATTAGAAAATAGTTAAGTTACGTTGTAAATTTTGTGAAATTGTTGAGTACATTATATGTTTTACAAATGTATTATATACTGCATTGTTGTATTGGGAAGAAATAAACAATAAATTCATTCATTCATTCATTCAAAACAAATAACCAAGTAAAATTAGTTTGGCCTTGTCTTCATACAAGTCTACCCCCTGATATGTTTGTACCTCGTCCAACAACACTTTTCCACATTGAAAAGCAAGAAGTAAAACTAAAAACCTATTTAATAAAGAAGGCTCTGTACAAATTTGAAGAATTGTAGAATTTAAAGAGAATATTAATTGTAGAATATAGTTTAATAATTAATACTGTATAATAAATAATTTGTATACAGTAAATTGAAAGTCATTTTGTATTTTATAGCATAGACAAATTAATGTTAACGCCATTCGTTAATTGTATATGCATCTATGTATTGTACAATTTGTGAATAGTGATTATTTGAATTGAATTGAAAAATTCTTTTGTAGCAAGAAGTTTGTAGGGTGTGATGTGTGTTTGGGTTGTATTAAAACAGGTTCTAACTGCCATTTTGATAAACATTTTTACTTCATTATTCATAAATATTTTGTTGTTCAAAATATGCAAAAAAAATTTAAAAACTTATGTTTGGAATTTTTAAAATTAAGTATTTACGTTTTGTTTAGAGCATAGTAAAATATATAACCAAAATTTAAACCATTTTTTCCTTACTCCTTTGAGGTCAGAGAGTGGCCGACCGGCGCACTAGTTTGGGAGCGGGAAATGTTAGGTTTTGTATCTGCTCCTGAATTAAATCTTCCTGTATATTTGTGAGTTGGCGGCTCTAAACAAACTATTAATTATAAAACTATCATTTTTCTATATTCAGTAATATGCTAAAGAAATTTTATTTTTGTTTAGTGTTGAAATTAGTAGTTATTTTAGTATATATTCAATCTGTATTGTAATATTGTAGTAAATTGTAAATTGTGGAGAAAAAAAATAAAGAATTTATTTTTTAAGGTCTTTGTTGATGCATGAGGTGAAACTTAAAAGTTAGTTTATTTTACTCTACAGCCTGCAGTAAAAGACAAAAATCACAATAAAATCATTTCCAATAAAGTTCATTGAGTTTCTTTATTAAATAATAAATAAAGTTAACCGGAAGTTTTTATGTTTAATAATAATTAAAAGATGCTGTATTTGTTTATAAAAACACTGTAAATTAAACTCTAGTATGGATCGGATGGATGATGGTGAACATGTTCTCTAGGTGTTTGGACGCAGCACCCAGACCACTGTGGCACGAAACCGGTGGTTTGACATGCCTCTCACACGAGAAGAGAGTCTCCAGGCAGACAAGAAGTTGACTGTCACTTTCGGCCCTTCGCAAGACCCGGACGGAGTAATCATGGTGGACTCCATCAAAGTGTGAGTACAATGCTTTTGGTGATCATCTGGTTTTGTTAAGCAAAGAACCGATAACCAAAATACTGAAATAGCTTGAAGGACTGATGACCAACAAAAGTTTGAAACCTACCCATCCCTTCTAAATATTGTACCAATGTTAAAATTTAAATTGTGAATAGTTTGACTTGAATACATAATGAGTTGTGTTGCTCTTATTCAGGTACGCCAAGACCAAGGACAGTTTCGGCTGGCCTGAGGAGACAGAGGAGGTGACCAGCAACACTGTAGTTCCGACTCCGGCCACCACTGAGTCCACCGACTCTGTCAGCAACTTCCCCCCTCCCATCACCTCTCTTGACAAGTGAGTAACATCTGATCACTCAATAATTCACTGCCAAGATTGCAAATTTAAGTATTTCACCATCTACCTCGAAACGGAAGTCTACCTTCAGATCATGCTAGAATCAGAAAAATCCCAATTAAAGTTAAAATCCCAAAAATTGAGGGGAAATTCTCTAAAAAACAGATTTTTATGGATAGGAGGGATTTTTTAAAGAATATTTTTGGCAAAAAGAGACTTTTTGGAAATGTTCTGAGTGGAAAAATCTTTTAGGCTGCCAGGGATTTTTCTTAGTGGGAGGGACATTTTTGTACTTAAGGGACTTTTTGGGAATCATCTGAGTGGGAGGAACCTTTTAAGGCAGGAGGGAGTTTTTAAGTGAAACGGAATTTTCAGTAGGTTCTGTCTAACAAGATCTAGTGGTTGGAACTACTAGTCAAAACCTTTTAAGATTAAGTGGACATCATAATTTCTAACAGTCGCTCCCAACAAGTAAACAAATATTAGGTTGTGCAATCATAAATTGTTTTAACAGATAAAGTTAACCTCTCATTCTGACATTGATCTCCTTTTAAACATACAATGCTGTTCAATCACCTGCTCTCACTTTTTTGGATGGTTACACTCTGGTCTTGTCAGTCAGTGTGTTCTGTGTCCTCCCAGTCATGTGCCTTAACTCGCTCACACTGTCTGTCCTCAGGGTGGTGTGTGGTATACTGGAAGTGCTGGACAGTACAATCCTACTGATGAGTGGTGACAAGACACACACGCTGCCGGTGTCTAGCCTCACCTCCCTTGTCTCCAGTCTGCTCATACTGCCTACCCCTAGCTGTGTACAGAGGCAGGTCAAGTCCGTACTTGCAGCACTGCACCCGACCCGACAGTCTTACCACAACTACAAGGTAGTGTGTTAAATGTGCATATTCCAAATCCTGCAGTCAAACCTTTCTACGGTAACTAGGAATAGACGAGATCCAAAAATCAGGTGGGTTTCTTTTTGGAAAAGACCCATTGGAAAGTTGGCTACAATTTTGAAGGATTCAGATTTGTCACTCTGCTTGAACTCTACACCTCTAGAGTGAGAGTGAGGTTTTGAACTGTTACTGTTTCAGGACCAGACGCTGCTGACGTACATCTGCAAGACTCTGACCCAGCTGAAGCAGGTGGAGGACACCAAGGATCTGGACGCTGAGGCGTTCTATCGCTTGGTGCTGATGACTCGCGCCATCGCCATCTCCAGGCCCCAGAACCTCATCAAGAACATATCCTACGACATCATCTCGGGTATGTACTGAGTCATGCATGAGTAGTCCTAATAGATATGTCGTTACCATAGCTTCGCACTAAATCAGCCCGGATTCAATTCTAAGGTGTAGTGATAACTTTTCCTTGATAGCCACTCTCCTTGGTTTGGAAGTCTTGTTAAGCCGTTGGTCATTGGGGATATTAATTAATGATTACCCATTCTGGAGAACATTTGGCCCTAGATTGTAACAAGACTACATCTCATACACAAAATACTCATCACACTCACCATTATTCCATTTTCGTTCTCCGAGTTTATCTTGTATAAATGAAGAAACAATGTATTTAGTGGGGTAAAGATAAGTCCATCCATGCTGATTTTCAAATGGATCATTAAAATACTTTCGTATAGTAGATTGCAAATCAATATTACAACATTATGTTATGTTTTGTTGAACTCATGTTTGCAGACTCTCCAGGGAAAGTGCAGGAGAACTCCAAGGAACTGCTTTATCAGTTGAATGACATTCTGTGGAGGCTCCACGCTGTACGGCCTTCCAACATTGCTCTAGCCTCAGTGTGTGTACCAGGTAAGTATTCAGCATTCAATATGCGCATCCTCAAGTGCTATTGTGAATCCTAACAAATTTCCTATGAAGGGGTGAAAATAAAAACTGTAATAAGAACTCTGATTTTGTTTAAACTAAGTATAAACCCTTATGATACCTTACCGAGCATGGGTACCAAACATCAACAAAATCCATTCAGACAGACTAAAATGACGGTGAAAAAAACCTTTTTCAGCTGCTATATTGGTCGGGGTAAACGGATTGTGTTGATTTTTGTTACACATGTCAGGTATGGTGCCTTAATTTTTAATACCAAGTTTAAAAAACATCGGACTAAAAATACAGTTTTTATAGGTTAAACCCCTTTTTGGGGGAAACACCTTCCTCAAAAGGCCAATTCTGGTGGGCCGATTTTGCTTATTAACGGACTCATCCTAGATATTCGCAAAAGGATATTTTTTACCAAACTGTGGGGAAATCATATGAAAAATGCAACTAGTAGAGTGCCTGGTCACAGGTATTATATTTATTTGTAAAGGGTGTTGGAAGGCTCAAAACTGCAAACCGTTTTGTTCTACTTTATCAGATGTAAATTTTAAACCTGAATAAGGGATACATAAATAAAAACAAGTGTTGTTCTACTTAGCAGGAGTTTAATTTCAAACCACATTCGCAAAAAAACAGCTCTGTTTTTCTGTATATTTGTATTCGTCAGGTTTGAGTACGTGTTGTTGTGAAGGTTTGACTCACGTGGAGGCTGCCGTGCACTGCTTCGTGGAGGTGATTCACGCGTTCACGGTGGTGGACAGCAGTGAGAGCACTGTGTCACTTGCAGTCAAGCTGTACCTGAACCTGCTGCTGTCCACGGACACAACTGTCAGCTTTGCAGCCAAGCAAGCGTTCATCCGCGTGTTGCGCCCCAGGCTCAAGCGCAGGAGAGTGTTCATCCCTAGTCCCCCGCACTGCAGCACTCCCGGCCACCTAGGTTAGTGCCACCTCCACCTACATCCAACTTCATTACTTGTTTGAAGTTTGTTGTCGACAGTGGTACGATATCTGAGGTTAAAACATCAGTACGGATGGTTTCATTGATTTTTGAGTGAACAAAAAGTACACAACGTTTTGGGATCTGGAGTCTAACCCCATCTTCAGGTGAAAAGTAACCTAAAACATTATGCAAAACATAAGGAAATAGCTAGCCTACAGTAATCAGAGCAAGCTGACCAGTCACCCACTACCAAATAGGCCCTAACCCTAATTTCTTCCCTTAAACTTGTTAATTTTATAACATCTAGCCTAGAAAACAATACAACATGTACAAAAACTTCATGAAATTAATAGTAAAATAGAGAAATCCAGCACGACCATGGCAAGTGATAGCTGCACACTGACTGATTGCCTGACCCAGCCCCATTGGCTTGCTCGGAGCAGTCAACGACCGATCACAGCCGTGAATCAGATCGACTAATTGCAACAGAGAACATAACATATACCTATTTATGCACGGCCAACAAAAGAAAAGTTCTTTAAATTTTTGGTGAATGAATCAGGTTTTCCTAACAAAATAGTTAAAATGATCAACAACTTTAGAAAAGCCCTTACCTGGTGAGTCACAAAAACTAATTATGGCCTAAGCTGATCGGTAGGTTTACAAAACTTGGGCTACTCACACGTGTGTAGGATTTTAGAATAGGGTGTCTTACACTAGTTAGGTATTATGTAGCCTGTTGGAAATGGAGGAAAAACCAAAGGGTTTAATTAATTTTGTTCATGATGACAGGAACTGCAGAAGCTGAGAAACCTGGACCTGTGTCCCAACCTTCGCAAGAGTCGTCAGAAGCTGATCAACCTCACGGCTTCGAGGTAGATGCTGTCGAGCCCATGGTGCTGCTAGCTCCAGACGGAGGTACTGTTCACTGTTTCCACTCCTTAGCTTTTCTGCATCAACCCACTAAAATTGGTACAACCAGAATCAAAATTGATTGTTAGTCTTTTGCAGACGACCTTGTGATTTATGTACAGGGCCATCAAAAAGGGTGTACGGGATTTGAAAGTGAAATAAAAATGTTAATATAATTGGTAGAATTTTGATTTTTACATCAAAAGACACAGCAAATCTTAAACTATTTTTATGTAATAAAAAAAGTTTACATGTGAGCTTTGAACGCTTTGCAACGGAGGGCCGTTGACATTTAGCCGATAGTCAACCTCCCGCCAGGTGTTTTGGAGCATCTCAGGAGTCACCGTTGAAATGGCTACGTTGATTCTTCTTCTTTTCTGTTCCCTCAAGTTGAAGAAATTGAATGGGGGAAAGGGCGTTAATGTCATTTTCCAGCAGGATGGAGCTCCATGTCACTACAGTCTTATCGTCGAAGAAGCTCTCAACAACAGATTTCCTGATCGTTGCATCGGGAGGTATGGTCCTGTTTTGTGACCACCTAGGAGTCCTGATTTAACGCTTTTAGATTTCTTCTTTAGTGGTTACATTTAAAACTTAGTTTATGCTGAGAAAATACGTGATCTACAGCACCTGAGAAGAAGAGTCAACGTAGCTATTTCAACGGTGACTCCTGAAATACTCCAAAACACCTGTTAGAAGGTTAACTATCGCCTAGATGTCTGTCTTGCAACACATTGGAGCTCACATTGAAACCTTTTTAAATACATTAAAAAAATTAAGATTTGTTGTGTCTTTTGATATAGAAATCAAAATTCTACCAATTATATTAAAATTTTTATTTCACTTTCAAATCCCATACACCGTTTTTGATGACCCTGTATATAATACAGCTATTGCCCAAAAACTAATAGAAATCCTCAATATTATTGTTATTTAATCAAATCTCCTGCACAGCTCCAAAAACCAACCCTTGAAAAGAGCTGTTTTACTTGAATGCTTCGTCTTTGACTGAAAGTCATTTGACTGTGTGACACTAATTAATAAATTTTAAAACTGGGATGGCAGCGAATATCTAGACCTGCTTAGAAGTTTAGCCTGCACCGAGTTTTTTAAATTTGGCAAAATCTTTACTTCCTCAGGTAAGCTGTTGAAGAGTTTGACAGCAGTCACTGAGAAGCTCTTTAATAACTTAACCGTCTGGGCACTGAAAAATTTTAAGGTTTCTAGCTTGTCTTTAAACATTTTTAAAATTATTCAAGGTTAAATATTTGTTTGGATTTTGAAGGAAAGGCCCACTCCTGAGAAGAAAAATCACAAATTTAGGAGTTTTTCATTTATCCCAGTCTGAATTGAAATTGTGGCATTTGTCCTGTACTGTGACAGGAGCAGCCAGTGGCATGAACATGGAAGTGCTGCTGGGAGCCGGAGGATTCCCCCCACCCCTGGACATACCGCTGGACGCAGACGACGAGACCATGGTGGAGCTGGCGATAGCGCTGAGTCTACAGGAACACGAGGGAGGAGCTAACCTGCAGTCCATCACTCAGGGCTTGGCCAATCTGCACAACCTTGCTGGCCCCTTGCAGGTATTCAGTCAGTAACTAAGGCTGGGCAGGATTGGATTTCTCCTTTTGGGGAAGGGGGGGATTAAAAGTTTTTTTTAGTTACTAAAAATTGAAAAGAAAGGGTTAAAAATAGAAGAGTTTTTTTGCAGTTTATAAAAAAAAGAACATTAAAGGTGTGTGAGTACTTGATTACTACATATTGGGCGCTAGAGGGAGTCAGAGATGGCCGCGAATGTTATCGAAGTTGTGATTTTAACATAAACGTGAGCGGGAGTCAAGGGATCGCTCCGAACAGTATCGAAGTCGTGAGTTCAACGGGTGCGCTAGCAGGTGTCAAGAGATTGGTGCGAACGGTATTGAAGTTGTGATTTCGTCACAGGCGATAGCGGGAGTCGAGAAATCGCCGCAAACGGTATCGAAGTCGTAGGCGCTAGCGGGAGTCAGAGATCGCCGCAAATGTTATCGAAGTCATGATTTCTAAATAAAAAGGTTTTGCCTTGGAAACAAATACTGATTTGGGATAAAACTGCAGAAAATATAGCAGAAACTGATAAAATTTAGTCAATTTTTGTGTATTTAATTCATTTAAAATTATTTAACATTTCACTTTGGTTTTGTTTGGACGTATACTGTCTGTTTAACCATTAGCAAAGTCTTTCCTTTTTGTTTTGTTTCATGTGGATTTTAAATGATATATAAATGTTCATATTTTATTCATTTAAACTGAGTGATAAAATTTGTACAGAAAACTCCAAAATGAGCTTGTTTTTTAATGCCGAAACGATAATACTCAACTCAACTTGAAACTCAAACTTTTATTAACAAACTCGACTCAACTCAAACTAAAAATATGTTACACGCACACCCCTAAAGAACATTTATCCTTTTGTTTCATTCGTGAGTTTTATTTTAGAATATGTGTATAGTACAGCATGATTCTCCTTGGATTTGATATTATTATTTATTAAATTATCATGTAATAAAACTTTAGAATAACTACAGGGCATTACAAACATTCAAATGGGTTGAAATAATAACTCGCTTAGACCGTGGTTTCCTAGACGCGTATTTAGTGCGCTACGCTCTATGATGCGCTGATCATGTAAAACGCAGTGACTTGTCTTATGAGATTGTGTAGAGATGGTTTCCTAGCCACGCTTACGATCGCGCCGTCGAGCCGTTCTAGAACCTGCGTATTACAGCCACTGCTTCGAGCAGTCAGTCAGCCTAGAGCGTTTTAGACATGACCTCCAAGGCTCCAAACGTAGTGCTAGTGTATGTAGTGGTGGAAAGAAAGGAAAAGGCAAGTTTTCCAACAGTGAAGATGAAGAACTTATTGAATTAGTTTCCGGTTCTGATGTGTTGTGGAAAATTAGACCCCCGGACTTCAAAACAACCTGAAAAAGGATGACCTGAAATACTCTTTGAATTTCAGTTCACAGTCCTTTAAGGTGGTTTTTGAAAGAAAACAAGATTTAATCCATGGCATACAAGATGCATAGGAATACAAACAAAACATATAACAAAGAACAAATCAACAAAAAACAACCAAAAGACCCAGTAAAACAACGCTATACTTTTAAATTTTGATCCGGAAAATGGATGATACTTCTTGTTTCAAGTTATCTGGAAGTTTATTATACAATTTATACCACGCATACATTGTATTTTCAGTATAAAAAATTGAATTGTGAGTTAGCATTTTAATTTGTTTCCTTAAATAATAAGTATAAGTAAATTTGATGTTAGATGAAATATCCAAAAGTTGGTTTTTTAAATGGATTAGACACTCAAAAATGTATATGCAGGGTAAAGTGGGGTAAATGTATATACAGGGTAAAGTGGGGTAAATGTATATACAGGGTAATACAGGACCTAATATACAGTATATTAGGTCCAGACCTGTATATTAGGTCCTGGGGTAGTATTGTGTTCTATACAAATTTACTTACAACTAGGTCCCTTTTTAATATTAAATATGCTTCTTATAGTTTGTTTTGTTTTACTGAACAACTTTTAATGTAACGAACTTTCTTTTCCCCAAACAAATATTCCATATCTGAGATGTGGGAATATATGATCATGGGAATATATATGAATATATATATTTTAACTAGTAAATTGAATGCACCCTCTGACTATTTTTGTATATTTCCGTGATCTTCTTTCTTCTTTTGCACACTTCATCAGTTCCTACAGTAACAAGGGCCACTAAAACAATCTATTTCGAGCCAACATCACTTAAACATTGAAAAAACTTGCAAATTATAAAACAAACGACTTGTGTAGGTCAGTGTTTTCAATAGAGCGTGTGGCGCATACTAGCAGTACATTTGTTACGCAGCCTAGGAAACCACATCAAGATTTTCTGAAACAGCGCTGGAGCCCGCAAGGGAAGTGAGCTTCCGGTGTCCATCGTAGAGCGCAGCGCACTAAATACGCGTCTAGGAAACCACGGCCTTACTCCTTAAAATGATGTACCAATTTAAACATAATTTAACAATTTTTATTTTGATTCGTTTTCTGATTCAGGAAGTTCTCAATAGGAATTCTCCCAGAAAACTGATTAGCAGAGTGAAGTTATCAAAACATGACATACCGTTTGGAAATCCCTTCAAATTATCAGATCTGCTGAAAATTCCCTTTAAATTTCCCTTTTACACAACAAATCCCAAAAAATTCCCTCTCAGAAAAATCTGTTTTGCCAGAAAAAATCCCTCATTAGAGAATTCCCGCCCGATTTTCGGGATCTTAGTTTTTGTTGAAAATTTGCTGACTCTCAGGTTGTGTTTACCCCCAGTGTTAAGCAACGGGAGGGTTGTGAGTTTGACAGTGTGATTAATGTTGTGTTAAGGTGTTGGCACAGACGGCAGCTCCGGGAGCCAGTGGCAGCCAGGAGGCAGGTCACTTCTCAGACACCACAGCCAGTGCCGGAGCCAGTGACGACGAGGGATCCACTGCCGCTACGGACGGCAGCACTCTGCGCACCTCTCCAGCTGAACAAGTATGACTGGTGATCACTGTAGTAATATAATCAATTTTAATAAAAGTTTGAAAATGGCAAATAAATATTCTGTAATGCCACAACATATTAATTATGAAACAAGTGGTAGGAGAATACATTAGTGAATGAACCGTATGTGTGTTATCAAGTATTTTAATCGGTATTTGTATTAGGAAAAAAAACATGATTTCTCACTCTGGTATTTTCAATGAAATATAACTTAATGAGTCCGAACTAATAGCTTTGTAGAGAAAACCGACACTTTTACATTCTCAACTTCCTAACCTAGTCATCTACAATAAAAAAAGCTTAAGTTTTAAGCTGCGCTCTCTACAGCAAGGATAAACACTTTCGCCATGAAAATAATAAAAATTACAAGTTTGTCTTTAAAAAAAAAGTTGTGCATTTCACCGTTTTAGTTGTTGTATTTTGTAAATAAAAATGTTTGGCCGAGACCTCAGTTTTGAAGCTTTAATGTAGAGTAATGAATTCACTACTTTCATGTTGTAGTGGTTTTTGTTTGACTACGTATATACAAGGCTAAATGTTCAGGGTGGCAGCGAAAGCGGAGGAAGTGGAGTGGACAGTATCACAGGAGAGCCGAACTACAGCATGTCTGGTCGCAGTTCAGCTTACGGAGACAACATACAAGAGAACCTGGTCGGAGCCCGCAGTGAGACCAGCTCTTTAGGAGCCCCTGCTGGCTTCCAGGTAACTGTCGTCCCACGTGCACTTGCTTGTACAAGTAGCAGAGTGGGGGGGGGGGGAGAGGGCTGGGAACCTCATTACAAACGAGGAGAGTGGTGTAGGATAATTGCAGGAAATTTAAAAACATTAAACTGTCAAAAAGAGTTGAATTAATAATTTACTCATTTAAAAATGTCAAAATTTAATCATTATTTTAAAATTTTTATTTGAATTAGTTTTATGGTTACGGGAGATTTTAATAGGATTTTGCCTGGAAAAAGCAAACGAGTGAAGTTATCAAAAAATGACAGATTGTATGGAAATTCCTTCAAATTACCAGATTTGTTGAAAATCCCCTTTAAACTTCCCTTCCTGCCTAAAATCCATTCCCCCAGAAAAAATCCTGTGTTTAGTTAATCATAATATTATTCTTGCCTGAGTTTTGGGATTTTAATTTTTGTTGGGAATTTCCAGTTTACCCCTATTTAAAATAGTTACTTCTGAAGAAACTTAACTTAGCAGATTAACCAAATAGATTATAAACGACTTGAGCTAAACGAGTTGAGACAATGATTGTTGTGCAGAACCAAGAGCCTGACGGAGTGGAGCCAGAGGCTGAAGTTGACAACGAAGGCGGAACCAAACTGCACGACTTGAGACTCAGCATTCTCGAGAAGTTGATACAGTTTGTGCCGAAACTCAACGATGTCGGAGGCATGCGCTCCATACCCTTCATGCAGGCAAGGCTTTTACTTAAGTATGGATTGCTCCTACTGCAGGATTTGAACCCGCAACAACAGCGTGACTTATATTGCCAGCTTGTCAGCAGACACTAAGAATTAAGATGATTTGGCTTAGATATATTAAATGCAAAAAAAGGAATAAATTATGCACGGTAATTTTGAGTTCCACTATTCTCAAACCTAGCATAAGCTGTCATCTCAGTAAACTTCTCAAGCGAGAAGAACCCATTTGCATGGAACACTAATCACTTTCAAGCTATAGTAGCAATCATGGTAACTCTAAATTAAAATTTGTTGCTACAACAAAGCTCAATAGATGGCCCAATAAAATCTTTTTTTAGCAGGAAAATATTTTTTTTCTCTGACTTTATCATACATTGCTTTTGATGTGATTGCCATAATTTTAGCATCATTCAACTTCCTTGTGTTAACTGACTTTGAATTGAGTCATGTTTTTATTGATTCTTGAGACCACACACTAACATTGGGCTGGGGTCAAATGTTTTTTAAATTAGCTGTGGTGCCCAACAGCAAGCGTTTAATGCAGTATAATAACATACTATTCTCAAACTTCATCTCATTGTGGGTATTTTAATAGTATTGAGGCTGTCAGGGTTTTAGGTTTTTATTGGTTCTAAATTTCAACTTAAGTGGGTATTTTAATCTGTCAGGGGTTTTAGGCTTAATTTCAACTTAACAAATTTGATAAGCTCTACTGTGAACAAATGAATAAAGTACCCACATTGAAGACACGATTGTGTTGCAGGTTGTGCTGATGCTGACGTCGGACTTGGATGCTAACGAGGAGCGAGACCGAGCATGTCTGGAGAACCTGCTGACTGCCGTCATCGGAGAACTGTGGATGAAGCAGACCGATTTCACCGACGTGTGTGTGCGCAAGCCTCAGTGCGAGGTCCAGCTGGTCATCATGCGACTCATCAGTCAGTACATAGTCACTGCCACTCTTACTTACTCTGCCCTCCAAGTTGACATTTACACTAGAGTCCCGCTAATCCCAACTTATTGGGATCGGACCCTGTTCAAATTAGTAAAAAATTTGGATTCAAATCAAATCAATCAAATCAAATCTTTTTATTTGTCATTAAGCAAATACATGCAATAGACAAAGTCAAACATTAGTATGAACATTAAAATGTTGATTATAAACACAATAATCAATGGGGCTAACTTACAATACATTAACAATATAGACAATCAGGTTTTTTTACTTAACTTTACAGGTACATTACATCTGTATCATATTTGTATCGACAGCAAAGAATTCTCGGATATCGCAAAATGGGTTCAAAATCAACCAATCATATAATCTATTTTTCACTTCAACTATATTGAGTTCTTGTACATATTTCGGGAGGTGATTTAAAAACTTTGGCCCTAGTACAACATAAGTATTTTTAGTTTTGTACAATCTACAATAGGGAACATCAATTAGATGTTTATTCCTAGTATTATGTTGGTGAATATCAGCTCTTGTACAAAGATTCTCTTTTCTCTTTAAAGTGTATATTGTAGCATCAAAAATATACAAATTAACCACAGTTAAAATTTGAAACTGTATAAACAGAGGTCTACAATGCGCATTAAAAGCAGCATTGCTCATAGCCCTTAAGGCATTCTTTTGTACTAACAAGACAGAGTCACATTTACACGAGCATCCCCAAATTAACAACCCATACCTAACATGTGATTGGAAAAATGCAAAATATGAACTCCTTACATATTCTAATGGGACACAATTAACAAGTTTTCTAAGTAAAAATACAGTTCTACTGAGCTTAGGTAAAATATAGTCTATATGGCTTTTCCAATTCAAAGACTCATCCAACATTACCCCTAGAAATTTTACACTGGAACATAACTGTGAATCAAGACTAGTTGGTTTCTCTCTTAAACTAAAAAGTACATTCTGAGTTTTATCGCTATTAAGTAAAAGTTGGTTTGCCCTAAACCAGCTCTCTGCACAGGCGACATCTGACTTAACATTTAATAAAAGATTAGGATAGTCATGGTTAGATGATAAAATTGAGGTGTCATCTGCATACATAAAAATATTCAATCTTACATTACTAGGTAAAACATTAATATAAATTAAAAAAAGAAAAGGCCCCAAAACAGAATCTTGAGGTACACCATTGCTTACAACAACTTCTTTAGAGCAATCACTTCCTAACATTACTTTCTGTATACGGTTTGTAAGGTAAGACTTAAATAACCTTAACGAGTAGCCATTGATGCCATATAACAACAGTTTTTCAATAAGCACATCATGGTCAACACAGTCAAATGCTTTGCTTAAATCACAAAAGGTAACCCAAGCAAATCCTTTCTTTTCCAGCACATTTAACAACTCCCTTACTAACTCATCAATAGCATCAATGGTACTTCTCCCTTTACGGAAATTAAGCAGATTTTTGGCAAATATTGATGAATTTATTATACAGGGTCATCGAAAAAGGTGTACGGGATTTGAAAGTGAAATAAAAATGTAAATATAATTGGTAGAATTTTGATTTTTTCATCAAAAGACACAACAAATCTTAAATTTTTTTCGTGTAATTTAACAAGTTTCAATGTGAGCTTTGAACGCTTTGCAACGGGGGGTCCTTGCACGACAGACATCTAGCCGATAGTCCACCTTGAGCCAGGTGTTTTGGAGCATTTCAGGAGTCACCGTTGAAATGGCTATGTTGATTCTTCTTCTTATCTGTTCCCTCAAGTTGAAGAAATTGAAAGGGGAAAGGGCATTAATGTCATTTCCCAGCAGGATGGAGCTCCATGTCACTAAGGTCTAATCGTCCAAGAAGCTCTCAACAACAGATTTCCTGATCGTTAGATTGGGAGGAATGGCCCTGTTTTGTGGTCACCTAGGATCTTGATTTGACGCCCTTAGATTTCTTTTTTTGGGGTTACATTTAAAATTTAGTTTATGCTGAGAAAATACGTGATCTAAAGCACCTGAAAGAAGAATTAATGTAGCCACTTCAACGGTGACTCCTGAAATGCTCCAAAACACCTGGCAAAAGGTTGACTATCGGCTAGATGTCTGCCGTGCAATGAAGGGAGCTTACATTAAAACCTTTTAAATGCATTAAAAAAATTCAAGATTTGC